>CP092878.1:43679272-43764663 GCA_030710605.1 Cordylochernes scorpioides
TGACGTATTAAATCACTGTCACTTGTAAAATTCCATATTTATTTCGAGTATTCTGAGAATTTATTTTCTATATAAAATGCTTTTTTCTCTCTTTTTTAGAGATAATAAATATAATATGATGATTTTGATCTATAAAATAGTTATATATATTGAAGATGGGGGCTCTCAGAGTAACTCATATATTTAATAGAGAATATCATTCACCTTGATGAAGTATATATATATATATATATATATATATATAGTGTAAAAACTATATAACAAAAATATAACAGTGATTCCACATTTAAAACTCAAGGAGCAAACTGATAAGAATTATAAATCATATCAAGTAGATTTGGTTAGATTAGCAAGCTAAATCTAAATTAATTATAACAATAAATAGTTGTATAGTTTTATAGTTAAGTTTTCTATTAAAATTATCTTCATTATTTTGATTATTTAAATTCAAATTATAAAATTTGTAAATTGTTATTATTTAGTATAGATAGAGAGAAAAAATGTCCTTTACTTCTAAAACATCATCTAGTTAATTATATATTTATAATTAATAACAATAAAATTTAACAACGTAACGTCTTTTGCATCGGCTTTTACACGTCATTTAGACATACTCTATCCTATATATAGAATAATAGAAGTGAGAATATATATAATATTATAAATTTTAGTAGTTAGAGAAAAGAGAGAAAGACAGAACCAGCACTTTTAATCAAACTAATAATAAGAAAACAAAAAGTTTTGTAAAGAAGGTAAATAAGATTGTTAGTATATATATATATATATATTTTATAATTTTATATTTTATCCTTTTTTTTTTAATGATTTTTCAAAAAATTTTTATTTTAAAATATGAATATAAATAGTTGTATTTAGTAATATATCTATACTATGAATTAACTTTTGTTATAAGTTTGGTTATTATGTTTTGAAACCCTAATGGTAGACCAGACATATACAAAAAAAATTCAATTGGAGTAATTATTGGAAAAAGAGATCTGCTGAACCGGGAATTCTCAATAGAAGTTCAGCGACATTTCATCCCTTCTCTATTATGTCATAGATCTCTTTTCAACCGGATTTTATGTGTTAATATAAAGTTACTTCAGTGAAACATTTATATGAACAGATATAACAAATATAAGTGTTAACAAATTACAACTGTGAACCTACCTCGTCCGCGACGCCTTCAACTGTAAACATCTATTTCTGGATGACACATGTTGTGGGGGGGGGGGACAAAATTAGACCGCTTATTTTGAAGTTTTAGAACAACAAGACATCCAAAGAAGAAAGAAAAGATAGTTAAGGGAAGAAATCCAAACTTTATAATCTTTACAGCCAGTTATATTAATATAACTGATTCAACACTTATTCATCTTTCAATATTCCTTTAAAAAGGCAAATTATTAGAGTTTAATAAAGCTATTAATTGTGAAAATTCATTTTTATTTAATTTCCATTTTCCTCCCCAGAAATTGAAGATTAAACAAAATGAACTCTATACAATATTACTTTAAAAATCTTGTGAAAAAATCTTTAAATCAGCTATATAATTTAAGTTTAACTAATTGTTAAAGATTATAAATTTGTATTAGTTATTATTGAGAGAAATTATAGAAAGTTGATTTAATAAATGGATACTTCCATTTATTTTTTTAAAAGTATTTTATAATTGATATACTGTTGAAATATTTTACTTGTCTGATACTAAATTTGTTTTTAATAAATTCCATGTTTAAATTTTTAACATCTTCTATGAAATTTTCTAATATATTATTTATTCTATAAAATCTTAGAAACTGACCAAAATATATACCTTTACAGCAATTTAATGATATATTAGAATTCATATTACAGTATTTTATAATATTGAAATTATAATTACTTTTTTTATTATAAATTTTAATAGCATTATTTGTAAGGTCTATATTTAGGTCTAAAAAGTTAACTTTTTTGTTTCTATAAATTTTTTCATTGTTCTTAAGTTTCAAGTATTTAGGATATATTTTAGGTATTAAGTTTTTGAACTGTGGATTATTAAATATTATGATGTCATCTACATAACGGAACATTTGCCAATTAACATTATTTTGTAGAAAGTATTCTCTTTCGTACCAGAATAATATTAGGTTTGCTAATAAAGGACTAGAAGAAGTTCCCATGGGAACGCCTTCTGATTGAATATATATTTTATTTTTAAATTCTATTTAGTTAAAATTTAAAAATGTTTCTAGTAGAGTTTTTGCTGTTTTAAGATCTAATTTAATTGTTTTATATCTGTTATGAATAATTTTAATGTGGAAAGTTTTGTCATTAATAATTTCGTTAAATAAATTGGTTATTTTATTATTTAGATCTCTTAAATTTATTTTAGAATATAGGTCCTCAAAGTCAAATGTGTGTACTGTTTCAATGTTTGTCCAATTGTGTTCATTAAATAGTTAATGATTTTTTTATTTGAGTCGATAAATTTATAATTATATTTATTAGTTAATTTATTTATAATAAATTGTAGTGTTGAAGCTAATTGTATATCAATGTTTTTTATAACTGAATTTATACCAGATGTGATTGTTCTAAAAGAAATAGGTTTTTTGTGTAGTTTAGGAATTATATAGAACTTTGGTATGTTTGGATTTTTGTAGTGATTATAAATTTTTAGTGAATTTTCAACGTTTTTGATGTCTTTTTTGATTTTTGTGGCTGTAGTTCTAGCAAAAGTGTATTTATGATTATTATCAATTTCCTTTTTTAGTATATCGTGGTATAGATTTTTACAAATTATAGATAAGTTATTGGAACATTTATCTATAGGAGTGATAATAAAGTCCTTCTGTAAATTAATTATATTTTCTTTAAAAGAAGGAATATCTGAATTAGGTTTTGTGTATTTAAGTGTATTATTATAATAATTTATAATTTCCTTTCTAATATTATGTTTCCATTCCAGAAAAGTAAATTCTGGAATACTGTATTTTATACTAGTTTTATTTATGAAAATATCTATATCTTTTAATATAGATTTAATTGTATTATTATAATTGTGTTTAATTTGAGGTATATATTTATACCCTTTATTTAAAATATCCTGATATTCTGGATTTAAAAAAGAAAAATTGCTAGTTAATATATGACCTGAGAACTTATATCTATCAATATAGTTGTTGCAATTACATTTATTTTTTTTAAAAATTGCCAAATTATTAATAAATTGGTTATAATTGCAAACTAAACTACCTATATTTTTGTTGTATCTCCAGATTGTTTTGAAATTTAAATTTTTTATAGGGAAAAGATTATTGATGTTTTGGTTATTAAAAATATCATTAAATTTAATATGATTAAATAAATTGTTATTAAATTTAATGATAATATTAATGTTATTAGTAGATTGTTTAATTTTTCTGTATTTAAAGATGTCGTGTGTGATATCTATTAATCTGTTAGTCAGATTATGAATTTTAATATATTCTATAAGTTTGATAAATTTATTATTATTTAGTTTAAATAATGTTTTAATAAATTTATCGACGAAGTTGTTAGTATACATTTGTTTTGGGTCCAGTAGTTCTTCAAATTCAATGTAACCTAATTTATTGGTAGTTTTACCTCTAGTTTTATTAGGTTTAGTTTTAAATTCATTTTTTTTGTATTTGCAGCTGATTTCATAAGTTGAAATTTCTTCTGTTTGTGGTTTGTATGTGTAGTTTAATTCGTCATTAAGTCCATAAGGGAATAATGTGTTGTGTTTATAAATGTAGTTGTTTTCTAATAATAGTCGTTGTTTTTTGTTTTGACATATGTCTAGTATTTCTATCTTAAAGTTGTTAAAAGTATGTAATTGATTGTGTTCTTTCATATATATATTACCAATTGATTTTTTAGCGTGGTTTCTATGTAGGTTTATTCGTATATTTAATGGATTACACGTTTGTCCTATATATGATAGTTGACAAATTTAAAACTAAACCTAATAAAACTAGAGGTAAAACTACCAATAAATTAGGTTACATTGAATTTGAAGAACTACTGGACCCAAAACAAATGTATACTAACAACTTCGTCGATAAATTTATTAAAACATTATTTAAACTAAATAATAATAAATTTATCAAACTTATAGAATATATTAAAATTCATAATCTGACTAACAGATTAATAGATATCACACACGACATCTTTAAATACAGAAAAATTAAACAATCTACTAATAACATTAATATTATCATTAAATTTAATAACAATTTATTTAATCATATTAAATTTAATGATATTTTTAATAACCAAAACATCAATAATCTTTTCCCTATAAAAAATTTAAATTTCAAAACAATCTGGAGATACAACAAAAATATAGGTAGTTTAGTTTGCAATTATAACCAATTTATTAATAATTTGGCAAATTTAAAAAAAAATTAAATGTAATTGCAACAACTATATTGATAGATATAAGTTCTCAGGTCATATATTAACTAGCAATTTTTCTTTTTTAAATCCAGAATATCAGGATATTTTAAATAAAGGGTATAAATATATACCTCAAATTAAACACAATTATAATAATACAATTAAATCTATATTAAAAGATATAGATATTTTCATAAATAAAACTAGTATAAAATACAGTATTCCAGAATTTACTTTTCTGGAATGGAAACATAATATTAAAAAGGAAATATAAATAATTATAATAATACACTTAAATACACAAAACCTAATTCAGATATTCCTTCTTTTAAAGAAAATATAATTAATTTACAGAAGGACTTTATTATCACTCCTATAGATAAATGTTCCAATAACTTATCTATAATTTGTAAAAATCTATACCACGATATACTAAAAAAGGAAATTGATAATAATCATAAATACACTTTTGCTAGAACTACAGCCACAAAAATCAAAAAAGACATCAAAAACGTTGAAAATTCACTAAAAATTTATAATCACTACAAATATCCAAACATACCAAAGTTCTATATAATTCCTAAACTACACAAAAAAACTATTTCTTTCAGAACAATCACATCTGGTATAAATTCAGTTATAAAAAACATTGATATACAATTAGCTTCAACACTACAATTTATTATAAATAAATTAACTAATAAATATAATTATAAATTTATCGACTCAAATAAAAAAATCATTAACTATTTAATGAACACAATTGGACAAACATTGAAACAGTACACACATTTGACTTTGAGGACCTATATTCTAAAATAAATTTAAGAGATCTAAATAATAAAATAACCAATTTATTTAACGAAATCATTAATGACAAAACTTTCCACATTAAAATTATTCATAACAGATATAAAACAATTAAATTAGATCTTAAAACAGCAAAAACTCTACTAGAAACATTTTTAAATTTTAACTATATAGAATTTAAAAATAAAATATATATTCAATCAGAAGGCGTTCCCATGGGAACTTCTTCTAGTCCTTTATTAGCAAACCTAATATTATTCTGGTACGAAAGAGAATACTTTCTACAAAATAATGTTAATTGGCAAATGTTCCGTTATGTAGATGAAATCATAATATTTAATAATCCACAGTTCAAAAACTTAATACCTAAAATATATCCTAAATACTTGAAACTTAAGAACAATGAAAAAATTTATAGAAACAAAAAAGTTAACTTTTTAGACCTAAATATAGACCTTACAAATAATGCTATTAAAATTTATAATAAAAAAAGTAATTATAATTTCAATATTATAAAATACTGTAATATGAATTCTAATATATCATTAAATTGCTGTAAAGGTATATATTTTGGTCAGTTTCTAAGATTTTATAGAATAAATAATATATTAGAAAATTTCATAGAAGATGTTAAAAATTTAAACATGGAATTTATTAAAAACAAATTTAGTATCAGACAAGTAAAATATTTCAACAGTATATCAATTATAAAATACTTTTAAAAAAATAAATGGAAGTATCCATTTATTAAATCAACTTTCTATAATTTCTCTCAATAATAACTAATACAAATTTATAATCTTTAACAATTAGTTAAACTTAAATTAAATAGCTGATTTAAAGATTTTTTCACAAGATTTTTAAAGTAATATTGTATAGAGTTCATTTTGTTTAATCTCCAATTTCTGGGGAGGAAAATGGAAATTAAATAAAAATGAATTTTCACAATTAATAGCTTTATTAAACTCTAATAATTTGCCTTTTTAAAGGAATATTGAAAGATGAATAAGTGTTGAATCAGTTATATTAATATAACTGGCTGTAAAGATTATAAAGTTTGGATTTCTTCCCTTAACTATCTTTTCTTTCTTCTTTGGATGTCTTGTTGTTCTAAAACTTCAAAATAAGCGGTCTAATTTTGTCCCCCCCCCACAACATGTGTCATCCAGAAATAGATGTTTACAGTTGAAGGCGTCGCGGACGAGGTAGGTTCACTGTTGTAATTTGTTAACACTTATATTTGTTATATCTATTCATATAAATGTTTCACTGAAGTAACTTTATATTAACACATAAAATCCGGTTGAAAAGAGATCTATGACATAATAGAGAAGGGATGAAATGTCGCTGAACTTCTATTTGAGAATTCCCGGTTCAGCAGATCTCTTTTTCCAATAATTACTCCAATTGAATTTTTTTTGTATATGTCTGGTCTGCCATTAGGGTTTCAAAACATAATAACCAAACTTATAACAAAAGTTAATTCATAGTATAGATATATTACTAAATACAACTATTTATATTCATATTTTAAAATAAATTTTTTTTAAAAAATCATTAAAAAAAAAAGGATAAAATATAAAATTATAAAATATATATATATATATACTAACAATCTTATTTACCTTCTTTACAAAACTTTTTGTTTTCTTATTATTAGTTTGATTAAAAGTGCATGGTTCTGTCTTTCTCTCTTTTCTCTAACTACTAAAATTTATAATATTATATATATTCTCACTTCTATTATTATATATATATATATATATATATATATATAGGATAGAGTATGTCTAAATGACGTGTAAAAGCCGATGCAAAAGACGTTACGTTGTTAAATTTTATTGTTATTAATTATAAATATATAATTAACTAGATGATGTTTTAGAAGTAAAGGACATTTTTTCTCTCTATCTATACTAAATAATAACAATTTACAAATTTTATAATTTGAATTTAAATAATCAAAATAATGAAGATAATTTTAATAGAAAACTTAACTATAAAACTATACAACTATTAATTGTTATATATATATATATATTCAATATATATATATATATTGTAATATATTCTAATATATATACTTATACCCCCATGTGTTATATAGTTATAGTGTAATTACCAAAACGACAAAAATAAAATTCGATTGACTGACAGCCGGCGTCAGGAGAGGAAAAAGGTTCGAAAAACATGTCGGGGTTCCGAGGTTCCCAGGTTCCCAAATTTAAAAATGTTTCTAGTAGAGTTTTTGCTGTTTTAAGATCTAATTTAATTGTTTTATATCTGTTATGAATAATTTTAATGTGGAAAGTTTTGTCATTAATAATTTCGTTAAATAAATTGGTTATTTTATTATTTAGATCTCTTAAATTTATTTTAGAATATAGGTCCTCAAAGTCAAATGTGTGTACTGTTTCAATGTTTGTCCAATTGTGTTCATTAAATAGTTAATGATTTTTTTATTTGAGTCGATAAATTTATAATTATATTTATTAGTTAATTTATTTATAATAAATTGTAGTGTTGAAGCTAATTGTATATCAATGTTTTTTATAACTGAATTTATACCAGATGTGATTGTTCTAAAAGAAATAGGTTTTTTGTGTAGTTTAGGAATTATATAGAACTTTGGTATGTTTGGATTTTTGTAGTGATTATAAATTTTTAGTGAATTTTCAACGTTTTTGATGTCTTTTTTGATTTTTGTGGCTGTAGTTCTAGCAAAAGTGTATTTATGATTATTATCAATTTCCTTTTTTAGTATATCGTGGTATAGATTTTTACAAATTATAGATAAGTTATTGGAACATTTATCTATAGGAGTGATAATAAAGTCCTTCTGTAAATTAATTATATTTTCTTTAAAAGAAGGAATATCTGAATTAGGTTTTGTGTATTTAAGTGTATTATTATAATAATTTATAATTTCCTTTCTAATATTATGTTTCCATTCCAGAAAAGTAAATTCTGGAATACTGTATTTTATACTAGTTTTATTTATGAAAATATCTATATCTTTTAATATAGATTTAATTGTATGATTATAATTGTGTTTAATTTGAGGTATATATTTATACCCTTTATTTAAAATATCCTGATATTCTGGATTTAAAAAAGAAAAATTGCTAGTTAATATATGACCTGAGAACTTATATCTATCAATATAGTTGTTGCAATTACATTTATTTTTTTTTTAAATTGCCAAATTATTAATAAATTGGTTATAATTGCAAACTAAACTACCTATATTTTTGTTGTATCTCCAGATTGTTTTGAAATTTAAATTTTTTATAGGGAAAAGATTATTGATGTTTTGGTTATTAAAAATATCATTAAATTTAATATGATTAAATAAATTGTTATTAAATTTAATGATAATATTAATGTTATTAGTAGATTGTTTAATTTTTCTGTATTTAAAGATGTCGTGTGTGATATCTATTAATCTGTTAGTCAGATTATGAATTTTAATATATTCTATAAGTTTGATAAATTTATTATTATTTAGTTTAAATAATGTTTTAATAAATTTATCGACGAAGTTGTTAGTATACATTTGTTTTGGGTCCAGTAGTTCTTCAAATTCAATGTAACCTAATTTATTGGTAGTTTTACCTCTAGTTTTATTAGGTTTAGTTTTAAATTCATTTTTTTTGTATTTGCAGCTGATTTCATAAGTTGAAATTTCTTCTGTTTGTGGTTTGTATGTGTAGTTTAATTCGTCATTAAGTCCATAAGGGAATAATGTGTTGTGTTTATAAATGTAGTTGTTTTCTAATAATAGTCGTTGTTTTTTGTTTTGACATATGTCTAGTATTTCTATCTTAAAGTTGTTAAAAGTATGTAATTGATTGTGTTCTTTCATATATATATTACCAATTGATTTTTTAGCGTGGTTTCTATGTAGGTTTATTCGTATATTTAATGGATTACACGTTTGTCCTATATATGATAGTTGACAAATTTAAAACTAAACCTAATAAAACTAGAGGTAAAACTACCAATAAATTAGGTTACATTGAATTTGAAGAACTACTGGACCCAAAACAAATGTATACTAACAACTTCGTCGATAAATTTATTAAAACATTATTTAAACTAAATAATAATAAATTTATCAAACTTATAGAATATATTAAAATTCATAATCTGACTAACAGATTAATAGATATCACACACGACATCTTTAAATACAGAAAAATTAAACAATCTACTAATAACATTAATATTATCATTAAATTTAATAACAATTTATTTAATCATATTAAATTTAATGATATTTTTAATAACCAAAACATCAATAATCTTTTCCCTATAAAAAATTTAAATTTCAAAACAATCTGGAGATACAACAAAAATATAGGTAGTTTAGTTTGCAATTATAACCAATTTATTAATAATTTGGCAAATTTAAAAAAAAATTAAATGTAATTGCAACAACTATATTGATAGATATAAGTTCTCAGGTCATATATTAACTAGCAATTTTTCTTTTTTAAATCCAGAATATCAGGATATTTTAAATAAAGGGTATAAATATATACCTCAAATTAAACACAATTATAATAATACAATTAAATCTATATTAAAAGATATAGATATTTTCATAAATAAAACTAGTATAAAATACAGTATTCCAGAATTTACTTTTCTGGAATGGAAACATAATATTAAAAAGGAAATTATAAATTATTATAATAATACACTTAAATACACAAAACCTAATTCAGATATTCCTTCTTTTAAAGAAAATATAATTAATTTACAGAAGGACTTTATTATCACTCCTATAGATAAATGTTCCAATAACTTATCTATAATTTGTAAAAATCTATACCACGATATACTAAAAAAGGAAATTGATAATAATCATAAATACACTTTTGCTAGAACTACAGCCACAAAAATCAAAAAAGACATCAAAAACGTTGAAAATTCACTAAAAATTTATAATCACTACAAATATCCAAACATACCAAAGTTCTATATAATTCCTAAACTACACAAAAAACCTATTTCTTTCAGAACAATCACATCTGGTATAAATTCAGTTATAAAAAACATTGATATACAATTAGCTTCAACACTACAATTTATTATAAATAAATTAACTAATAAATATAATTATAAATTTATCGACTCAAATAAAAAAATCATTAACTATTTAATGAACACAATTGGACAAACATTGAAACAGTACACACATTTGACTTTGAGGACCTATATTCTAAAATAAATTTAAGAGATCTAAATAATAAAATAACCAATTTATTTAACGAAATCATTAATGACAAAACTTTCCACATTAAAATTATTCATAACAGATATAAAACAATTAAATTAGATCTTAAAACAGCAAAAACTCTACTAGAAACATTTTTAAATTTTAACTATATAGAATTTAAAAATAAAATATATATTCAATCAGAAGGCGTTCCCATGGGAACTTATTCTAGTCCTTTATTAGCAAACCTAATATTATTCTGGTACGAAAGAGAATACTTTCTACAAAATAATGTTAATTGGCAAATGTTCCGTTATGTAGATGAAATCATAATATTTAATAATCCACAGTTCAAAAACTTAATACCTGAAATATATCCTAAATACTTGAAACTTAAGAACAATGAAAAAATTTATAGAAACAAAAAAGTTAACTTTTTAGACCTAAATATAGACCTTACAAATAATGCTATTAAAATTTATAATAAAAAAAGTAATTATAATTTCAATATTATAAAATACTGTAATATGAATTCTAATATATCATTAAATTGCTGTAAAGGTATATATTTTGGTCAGTTTCTAAGATTTTATAGAATAAATAATATATTAGAAAATTTCATAGAAGATGTTAAAAATTTAAACATGGAATTTATTAAAAACAAATTTAGTATCAGACAAGTAAAATATTTCAACAGTATATCAATTATAAAATACTTTTAAAAAAATAAATGGAAGTATCCATTTATTAAATCAACTTTCTATAATTTCTCTCAATAATAACTAATACAAATTTATAATCTTTAACAATTAGTTAAACTTAAATTAAATAGCTGATTTAAAGATTTTTTCACAAGATTTTTAAAGTAATATTGTATAGAGTTCATTTTGTTTAATCTCCAATTTCTGGGGAGGAAAATGGAAATTAAATAAAAATGAATTTTCACAATTAATAGCTTTATTAAACTCTAATAATTTGCCTTTTTAAAGGAATATTGAAAGATGAATAAGTGTTGAATCAGTTATATTAATATAACTGGCTGTAAAGATTATAAAGTTTGGATTTCTTCCCTTAACTATCTTTTCTTTCTTCTTTGGATGTCTTGTTGTTCTAAAACTTCAAAATAAGCGGTCTAATTTTGTCCCCCCCCACAACATGTGTCATCCAGAAATAGATGTTTACAGTTGAAGGCGTCGCGGACGAGGTAGGTTCACAGTTGTAATTTGTTAACACTTATATTTGTTATATCTGTTCATATAAATGTTTCACTGAAGTAACTTTATATTAACACATAAAATCCGGTTGAAAAGAGATCTATGACATAATAGAGAAGGGATGAAATGTCGCTGAACTTCTATTTGAGAATTCCCGGTTCAGCAGATCTCTTTTTCCAATAATTACTCCAATTGAATTTTTTTTGTATATGTCTGGTCTACCATTAGGGTTTCAAAACATAATAACCAAACTTATAACAAAAGTTAATTCATAGTATAGATATATTACTAAATACAACTATTTATATTCATATTTTAAAATAAAAATTTTTTGAAAAATCATTAAAAAAAAAAGGATAAAATATAAAATTATAAAATATATATATATATATATACTAACAATCTTATTTACCTTCTTTACAAAACTTTTTGTTTTCTTATTATTAGTTTGATTAAAAGTGCATGGTTCTGTCTTTCTCTCTTTTCTCTAACTACTAAAATTTATAATATTATATATATTCTCACTTCTATTATTCTATATATAGGATAGAGTATGTCTAAATGACGTGTAAAAGCCGATGCAAAAGACGTTACGTTGTTAAATTTTATTGTTATTAATTATAAATATATAATTAACTAGATGATGTTTTAGAAGTAAAGGACATTTTTTCTCTCTATCTATACTAAATAATAACAATTTACAAATTTTATAATTTGAATTTAAATAATCAAAATAATGAAGATAATTTTAATAGAAAACTTAACTATAAAACTATACAACTATTTATTGTTATATATATATATATATATTCAATATATATATATATATATATTGTAATATATTCTAATATATATACTTATACCCCCATGTGTTATATAGTTATAGTGTAATTACCAAAACGACAAAAATAAAATTCGATTGACTGACAGCCGGCGTCAGGAGAGGAAAAAGGTTCGAAAAACATGTCGGGGTTCCCAGATGTGGCCCCTTCTTCCTCAAACAGATTAGTCCGCTTTGATACACGATGATTGACACACCCCTCTCTACAGATCTGCCTTGATCGGCTTCGCCTTCACTTATACTCTCGCCATCTCTGTGGTGACATCTAACATCACTTTTCCTTTTGTCAAATCCCAATTCCACGTCTGAAACCACTTTATACATTGTGGCCTCCACGACTGCAACCAACATGCCACACTACATTCATATATATGTTGGAATGCGTCGCGTCGACACAGCGAGTCCCTCATCCAATATGCAGTCATTGCCAGAGTAAGAGCGCACTAGCCGTATTTGGCCAATTCTGGAATAATAAAAAATCAACGAGAATAGTTGATATTTATTTCGATAGATGGTGCAAGCCATTATCAACTTTCAGTTGCACGGAAAGGAGATGCCTTTTTATTAATATAAATAAATGTATTGGGTTTCAAAAAAAAAAATATTTTATATTATTTTTACACCTATAGGGTTTTTAATACGTTAAACAAGATTTCATAATATAGCATTTTTTTATTGTCATAAATTACCTACATAAAATATAAACTTGAACAAAATGAAATAATACTCTAGTATAATTTATTTCATAAAAATTCACAGAACATATTTCCAAATATAAAAATCGATATATATTTCCGTTTCTATATATTAAATTAGGAATATTTCTGAATATTGATCTTCAATTTTTAACCTATAACGTTATTGATAGAGTAGAGCTATCTATAAATCACATTACATTTCTCTTTGTGGTTCATTTAGGTTTTGAGAGGATCCAATTGTTTTACAGTAGAGAGAATACTATGAAACAGTTAAATTATATCATACCTATATGATTGCAGGTCATCTTAAATCTTTAGACTCTAATATATCTTTAATTTAAAAGGCATATATTGGATCAAAATATCATTTATTTTAACAATATTTCAGTTGGCTAAACGCCAACCTTTATCAAGGTGATATAACATTTTAATGTGTGTCAAACTTAGCGCCACATAACGTCAGCAGAATTAAGTTTTAAATATATTTTGTTATATTCAATTAGGAGAAAAAAATGTTGTTGACACACATCTAATATGTTATAACACATTGATAAAGGTTGGCGTTCAGCCAACTGAAATATTGGGGAAAAATGATATTTCGATCCAATATATGCCTTTTTAATTAAAGATTCATTTATGGAACGCTTTATTTTCAAAATTTCAATATATATATATATATATATTGTTCTGAAAATAGAGCAATCCATATTTAAATCTATGAATGATAAAAAGGCATATAATAGATATATAAAAAATATATTTTTAAACTTATTTCTGATGACGTTATGTGGCGCTGAGTTTGACCCCTCCGGTTCTTCGCGACGACGCCGCTTCCTCCTTCGTGGATCATCTATCCTGGGTTCCCGTTGCTTTCCTCTGCAGTCTTACCCTGCAGACTACCCAAATACCATCTGAGGAATACCAGTCAGATGGATCTCCTTTCCTCTGGCAGTATCTCTCGGCCTTACCACTGGTGGGGGGATACAGAGATTTCCCAGAAAAGTAGCGACTATGGTGTTGGAAAGAGAGTCATAACAGCAACCGGCACCGATACCTCTAAAATTCTTCTCTTTTATTGTCATCTTTAAACCACATTACATAATATTTTGAATATTAATCAACGGGTATTTACATTATTTCACATACCAGGACCAATATCAACGGATATTTACTCTCATTTGTCCCAGGAAACAGGACAACAACAGTCGGCGATTCCCACACAGGTTTCGATTAAAAACAGGCGAAAACACCCTCTAATAGAGGAGGTTGTAGCTGTTTTTTTTCCAGGCTCATATACACAACAATATGTTATAAAACTTGAAAAAGGTTGGCGTTCAGCCAACTGAAATATTGGTAAAATAAATGGTATTTTGACTCAATATATGCCTTTTTAAATAAATATATATATATGAAAAATAGTACAAATTTGAACTTGTGCTACTTTGAATTGTACTATTTAAATAAAAAAAGAGCATCTCCTTGTCGTGCAACTGAAGGTTTCTGATGGCTTGCACAATCTGTCGGAATAAATATTAACTTTTCTGTTGATTTTTAAATTTTTCCTGAATTTCAGAATCCGCAAGCTATTAGCGACTTTCAGTTGCATATTAAGGAGATGCCTTTTTTCTTTAATTGATATATTATATATAGCCTACACAACGCTGACGAGCGCCAACAGCGCGAAACGCGTTTGTGGAGGGCCTTTCTTGATTTATCAATAAATTGGATTGGCCAAATATCACGGAGCAAGTTAAATATACGTTTAGTTTATTTTTGCTCGACTAGATGGCGTTCTGCCATCTGAAAAGCACATGTGCTCGTGGTCAGGATATGCTTTCTTTAGTTTTAAGATCAACACCTGACCCACTTATTATTTTATTTTTTCTATTGTTTTATCATATATATATCTACATGTATATGTAATATTGTTGCAAATGTGATCCTGCCGACGTATGGATAAGCTGGCAGTCGTGTACGTGAGGAGAGTGTTGATGTTCTTCCCACACGCGGACAACAAGAAGCAGAGGCAGGGCTAGGTACAGGACAGAGGTAGAGGCCATTATACAAACTTGGATGCTTATCCCCGAGACATCGAGAGAGAAAGACTGTGTATTAGACAGAAGCCGTCTGCCGAGAGACACCTACTAGAACCATCTGCTGAACCCCTGCCAAAACCTGTCCTGTTTACAGGGGTACTCTATAGAAATGTCCCTCGGGACCCCACATGGGCTGGGTGTTGCCCTTTTCTTCCCCTCTGTCCCTGCCACCAGCTGGCCGAACACTCTTTGGATCTTTATTTTGACGTCAACATTTTTAGTGTTACATACAAATAGGAGTTTACAGGTATTATCAATAAAGATATAACATATATACAAAATATGGGGGTGGCAGAAAATAGAAACAGTGTACATATTAATAGAAGGTAGGATATTTTAAGGCATCGGCTTTAATTAATTGGGAGATATGTGACATATATTAAAAGTGTCATTATTATACAGTTTTAAAATATACGATATATATTTGTGTATAATTATTTTTATATGAATAGAATTTATACACATATTGGAGGTTGAATATCTATAATCAAATGTGGAGAGTTTATTAATGAGTATATTAACTAATAATTGCAATTAATCATGGAACTCCCATTCCAATTTCGCTCTGCAATTTGGAGAACATATGGTAAATTACTAATGTAAGGGGGATGTTGAAAGAGCATATGAAATGTGCAGCTTACACAAATATCAAATACATTTTCTCTTTAATATAATAATTATATATAATTTATATACATAACAGATTTATTGTTAAAATTGAATATTCAATATATATATGTTATATTAAAATATTATTTTATTTAAAATTATATTTCATAGATTCAAATACTCTGTCTATCGACCGCAAGAGTTCATGCTTCCCCTATAAAAATTCATTGTTGTTGTTTCCCGATGGCCGGCTAAAACATTTGTAATTATGTGAATAATTTTTTATTTGTTTTTCTTTGTTCTACTCGCCTTAAGATAGACAGTATCTTTATCATTTTTTATATATATTCCTTGATCACAACTGAAGATATTTTTGTGATAACTATTTTTAAAAATATTATTTAATTATTACCATGACTGCAGAAAAATATCATATACTCATGGATTTCAAGATCAAGCAAATGCTCAACAATATTCTCTATTCTCAAAATAATCAAGCAACAGCTAATAATTGTGTATATTTCAAAATATTCCAAAATCAACAAAATATCTTATTTTTATAACAAATATAATATTAAATTTAATCAAGGTTTTACTCTCAAAATAAATTTAAATTGATTTATCAATATAAAATCAGTTTATTAAGTTGAAACTGGACGGATAAATTATTCCTTTTTTGAAAATTATATGAGTATTTATTGAAAATATGAGAATTGTGTTACTATATTGTAAAAGTAAAGAAAAATGTTAATGGGAAATTATATATCTATAATATGTTTGAAAAAAAAAAAAATACGGAAAAAAATCTGGTAGAGATATTAAAAACAAAAATATTAATTTGAGCGTTCAAGATATGCCTTTTTCGTTTTTAATATATATAATATATAATATAGATTGAAAACCCTGTACAATTTATAAACGAATAATATAAAGCATCAAGGGCTGCGTATCTTTATTTATAAAACAACTAAGGACTCGAACAAGATTCACGAAAATGCTTGAATAGTTACGCAAAATACACTCATTGGCAAAACTTAAAGAAGATGTGTACCTTTTAACGTTATGAAAAAATAAATCTGAAGGATATTTGATACACATTCCTTTTTTATAGACACAAGTGTAAACAGAATTGTTTCTGTCTCCATCGTTATCGAAGATTTTCTACTGTCTTAAGTATTGTCCATGAGTGTACATGCCAAACAGAGAGAAGGGAATACATGGAGAATGTCTTCTTCTTTTTTATCTCCACACTGGGTGAGGTAGAATGCGTCTGCCTTTGTCATTAAGACTGGGAGCATTACTCAGTGGCAAGCCGACTTGCTCCAAAAGAAATGGCCACCTCTGACATGAGGAACAGACGCCATGTACAGCCTCTTCTAACATGGAGTACACACGCTGCTCATCCTGTATCCCTGGATTAGGTGCCCTTACAGGGAGGGTACTATCAGCCGGGCCAGCTGAGCCCAGGTTTTTTAATGAGCTTGTTACTGCTCCCCTTCCTCCTTTTTCTTCCGGGCTTGGGATCGGCAATGGAGCAGGTTAAAGATGATAATGTATAATTATGTAAAATCATAAATAATTAATGTTAAAATATAACGAATAAAAAATTAACTCTCGGTTTTGTTAATATTCTATTATTCTCTATTCATATATATAAAATAAAATCACACAAATACTATACAAAAATATAATTATAAAGGTTAAAGAAAAAAGAAGCTGGATCTAAAGCGAATCTTTAAGAAGAAATTAAAGCAACATTCGGACTTTCTTCAAGTAAAAACAATGTTAAAACTCTTATTTGAAAGCTACTTTATTTTAATTTTTTCAACTTCGCCTATACCTTATTCTTTCTAAAAATCGACCAAATCTCGCAAACCTCAGGACCATGATTATTTAAAAAACTATATATAATTTAAGCATATCTAGGTACCGTATACAAAGAGGAAACGGTATAAAGTTAAAGAAAAATATTTTTAAATGATTGGAGTACTTCTGAAAACGAAGATATACCAATTGAACTCAAAATTACCCTAAGTAGAAGGTATTCAAATTATCATAAACTCTGCAATTCCATTTATAACAATGGCAAAAAGATTAAATGCTTATATATTCTACAAAATAAAAAGTATAAGTGTTCATTAAATAATAAAATGTTGATCGAGTGATAAAAATGATTATGGATAGAGAATGTGTATTATAAAATCAGAATAAAACTAATAAAATAATTATTCCAATATTAATCTTTTAGAAGAATCAGCAAGAAGGAGGTCATATGGTAATAAGGTATGTGAGAAATCTAAGCAAATTCACGCCGATACCTGCACAGAGCTAATTATCCGGGGTGAGTTAACGATGAGGGTCCTGGCGATGTTCCCCCTTCTCTGAATTTAAAATTATAAATAACTTGGACCCAGCTCTAATTAAATATTGAAATTAGATACTTTCAGATTTCACGAGTTTACACAGTGACTCATCCATGTACTAAATTTATGATTTCGTTATATTTGATTTAATAAGAGAAAAATCTATAATAAAATCTCTGCATAATTAGATTCAATATATTGACGCCATAAAAATAATCTTCTGAAGTTTTGGTTGGCTAAAATCCAACCTTTGTCAGATTGAAACAATTTGAATATTCTTTGTAAGTAATATCATTGGTTATATCTGGAAATAAGTTTATTTATTGGAAACAAATACGTTTTTTTTTTACCTAGATAAAGGTAGGAATTCAGGCATTAAAATTAATTATAAATATTATTTAGATATAATAAATGCCTTTAGCAAAATATAACGATAATTGAAGAGAAATGTCTTATATGAACTTTATTCACAAGCTCTCGGACGTCCTTCTACAGCCTTTAAAATGGTAAAACAGAAGGAAATATGAGATGATATAAATAGAACAAGATTTTGCATACGATAAAAATATCTTGTTTGAATCTAAAAGCTTGAGGGATGAGTTTCTTTTGCAAATAAATTTATTTCGAGCTTTCTCGGACAACGCCCTTCTACAGGAAAATTAAAAATAAAGTAAATTAAATTATATTACACTGAGATTAAGCGAAGCAAAATTAATATAATAAAATAAAAAATTAATCTCAGTGTAATATCATTTAATTTTTCTGTAGAAGGGCGTTGCTCGAAAGCTCGAAATAAATTTATTTGCAAAAGAAACTCATCCCTCAAGCTTTTAGATTTGAACATTCTATTAAGGGATTAGTCTATTATTAATAATAATAAAAATATATTGTTTTATTGATACTCATCTCGTATTTCTTTCTGTTTTATCATCGTAAAGCCTGTAGAAGGACGTCTGAAAGCTTGCGAATAAAGTTGGCATAAGATACTATTCTTCAATCGTCGTTATATTTTGCTATATTTATTCGAAGAGTTCTATTTAGTCGAATATATGCCTTTAATGAATAAAACATATATAATATATGTGTATACGTACATGTATTCGCGCGCCATCTGTTATCAGAAATCTGAACTATTTTTGATGCGTATGATTTTTTTTTAATCAAAACAATTTTCTAATGTCCTTACTGCATTGTTAACTTAATGGGAGGGCCTGACCTCACAGTTGTGAAGCCTCTCAGCGGTTTATCCAGTTCAATCTACCATACTTCTGTAATATTGTATCGGGCTTTTTTGATTTTATATAGATAGGAATGCCGACCTCTTGGAAACAGTTATAAACATATTATACAAGAAAAAAAATCATAATAGAAGAAAAACAATAATTAATTACATTTACACTTTCATACTATTCTTCATATATATACATATATGTCATAATTTGTATATAATTAAATGCAACCCCGACACACTATGTATGTGCCATGTATGATTTTCAAAGACTTAATAAAGAACAAGGTAACTGGAGGGAAGCAAGTAGCATTAAGATATAGGAAGTAGACCTAAGATTAGCACGACTATTCTGGGCACCCCTGTGTCAATACTGCAGGGGCAGAGACCGGCCGTCTCTAGTGACCGCAGAAGTTATTTTAGCCAAGATTCACTCAATACTTCCTGACAAACAGGACGTGTCGAGTGACCAGAAGTTATAAAAGTTTGAGAGATATCCAGTACTTCCGGCAAAAACAGGACGTGTCTAATATCCTTCGAAACTATAAGCGTCAAGACACCAAACACTTCCTGACGAAATCAGATATACCAGGCAGGGCACAGCTTTCACCAAAGGAAGCCGCCGGCCTATCAGAAGATAGCACCTTAAGTAGGTCAACCAATAGGGAAAGATCATGTGAGATCTCTCAACCAATCAGAGAGAAACTGACTCGTGGTGTTAAATCGAAAGACAAGAATGGTTAGTAGTGTTTTAGCTCGCATAGGAACAACACCTGCAGTAGCGACTTGGCTCTCACCGAGTTCGGAGCAGTTACGGCTTTGGCTCCCAAGGAGGTGACATCGGCTTTAGACCTCTCTCCCTCGGCTCATCCCACAGCTAAGTACAATCACCGCCATGTGATTAGTTAAGGACCAATCAAAATCGCTCCGCCTTCTCAAGCTTTCTTCCCTCCAACCCAGTTGCCTTATATTTCCAAGCCCAATCATGTGTCCTGATTATTCCTAACTGTGTGCTTCACTTACCACTCAACGACTGCGCTTCAATCAAATATCACCATTCGCATCCAACAACAAGAAACCCCGCAACGATATTGCCACAGTACGGTTAAGTCGACAGGATAAAGATTATAGAGTTTAATCAGGATGAAGATGGAAATTAACCCAGGCGCCAGCACAACAAAAGGCAATGATAAACCAAGAGAGAAGAAACTGACAACGAACGAAGCGACAAGACATACCCTGGCGACGGTAATTTTAGAACTGACCGCCGCGCTACAAGGGGCGAGATCCCCGCAACTGAAAGCGGTCTTCCGGAGCGCCACCCTCGGGACAGCCGACGCCCGCACCGCCGGTACGTGTCCGAACAACCTGACGCCCACCGAGTTATCGCCACCCGCCATGCCGTACCAGCACACACGGAAGCAACCCACGCGACACGGACCCAGTGTACCGACAACGCGGTCCACTCGAATGGAAGCAGTACAAATGACTAAATTTCCCTTTCAATTGCGAGAACAGTGCAAAAGGTCCCGACCCGGTCCAACAGATATTCCAAGCCAGCCACACCAAGCCGAAGACGCCACAGTGGAGACTTTTCGAGACTAAGGTAGGCAATCCACCCAATGACACCATCAAATTAACTTTGGACTTGTATCTAACCCAGAACCTACCATGTACCTTTCTCATTGAACCAGACGCAGGTTCGAACATATTGCCGTATCATTTATACAATAGATTAAAAGCACAACTCCCCAATTTAAGTATTAAAAAACCTTCCCTTGATCTATCCCCCCTAAATAGTTTTACGAAAATAATAGGACATTTAACTTTCCCTCTGACAATAGGCCAAATAACCCGTAGAGAGAACTTCCACGTGGTAAATGCATCCTTACCATTTGGAGTTCTTACCTTAAAAACCCTTTATCAATATAAATTAAAACTAAATTATAATCGCGGCACTATTTTCCAACTTGGCGTCCCATTGTCTAATACTATCTACCACTTTAAACATGTATCAAATGAATGCAAGCACGGGCTAGACCAAAACCTGTCCCAAAGGACTCGCACAGCACCCAAGGCTTTCACACATGGAAAACCTTGCCTGCATTCATTGCCCAAACCCCAAATATTTACATGCCACCATTATAATCTCACACCACACAACTTTTCACTCAACCCAATTACCAGTACTATATGCCCACAATATGTAAAGCCACCACGACTCCAACCTACAATTCCAATAATGCCCAAAAAAGTGTCCGTACACCGACACAGCTCACCCACTTACCACACAAAATCCACACATGACCATACTTCGCAACGCCATAAACACGCAAATGTACCTCACAACACGCGCACCCATACGTCGTCACACAACGGTAACACACACAATCCGCACAACACACGCAACACGCACGCCAAAAGACAACAACAACGACAAACAAGCGCATGCACAACCGTTAAGGATAATACAATCATCCCGTCTACACAAAACATAGAAAAAATTCACGCCACCAAACAACCACACAATCGAAAAACCTTGCGATCTTTCCTAAAAGCTGTGAACGCCTATAAAGAGTTCATTCCGGACCACGCCCGCTTGCGGACACCACTTGTCAACCTTCTAAAAAAGGATGTCGTGTGGGTCTGGGATGACAAATGCCAGAAAGCGTTCACTAACCTGAAAGAAGACCTTACCACACACCCCACATTACACCTTTACCAGGAAGGTCTGCCATGCCAGGTGTACTGTAATACCTCAACATTCAGCATTACAGGCGTTCTTAAACAAGTCTACCCTGATGGGAAGACATACACCGTTCAACATTTCAGCCGATCTCTACGTAGTCACGAGCGAAATTATTCAGACTTGGAACTACAATGCCTAGCCATTGTGGAAAGTGTGGATAATTTCCGCACCTGTCTAAATGGCAGAAAGTTTACAATATTTTCTGACCATCCCGCATTGCAGTGGTTGAAAGAGATCAAAGCTCCGTCAGGCAGATTGTTTCGATGGAGGTTAAGATTGTCAAGATACGAATATGAGGTCCGTAGCATAAATGGAGTACAACAATATGAAACGGGCGTTGTAACTCGTATCCCATTTTGTGGCTTTCTAGATGCGCCACTCATACAGAGCCAACAGTCTTCTCCACCGGGAAAATCCCGCGTGACTATGGATCCCAATAAACTGCGCACCGTCTCCCGAAAAGGAGTACTTAAAACTATAGTCCCAAATTCATTTACAACCAGACTTCTTAAGTCCGTACACACACAACACCACCACCCAAACATCTCCAAGATGACGAGACTCATCTCAGCACAATATTATTGGCAGAACATGACACAAGACATCGCAAAACAGGTAAAAACCTGCCCCACCTGCCGATTCGCTAGAAGAATCGATGAATACAAACAACCTGCACGTAAAAATACCGACACAGGTACCCAAACAAAACAAAATTCGTACATAAAGCACAGCGTACACACAACACAAACAATGCCAAAATTACCACATCCACGTCAGAGAAAAGATCACACATTTCAACCTAAACCAATTACCGCCGACATATCTCTAATAAAACCATTGACGATCAAACAGGAGAACTGTAAACCTGACAACCAATCCAATCATATCACACCACTCCCTAAAGATATCAAACAGGAGAACTGCGAACCTACCAATCATTCAAATTCTACAATTCATAAGGTTCAAGCAAATATTTCAGAGTCCCCAGTTACAAAAATGTGGACGAACATGGGACAATATCCTATCTTTCATCTGATTTTTATCCTTTGTTTATTAGTTCTACCGTACAACTGTATTCCAATTTTAGTCATTAAGTACTTGTTTATCTATGCTATGCCCGATCAGAAAATCTTCGAACTACAAGAGGTAGTTTTTAATTTAGGACAAGCATTTTTTAATTTTGGACAAACAGTTTTTCATTGTGGACAAGCAATTCTTCATTGTGGACAAGTATTTATAAAACTTCTCATAATTTTAGGAACCATCTTCGCAGAAAATCTAAATAAACTCCGAAGAGGTAACAATAACTGAAAAGATGACCAAACAATGTCGGAGAAACCACGCTCCAAAAACAAGCCCCGCACGCCTCGTTTCCGACTCCAATTACGCAAACAGGGGGTGGATAAATTTAGACCGGACCTCGTGTCCCCGAGTCCCGCTTCCGGCGTCTCATTACCAAGCCCCGCTCATCCAAATTAGGTCACCGCTCTCCCCAGCCACAGATTTCGCTATACCACCGATTTTTGATCCCAGTTCAAATCTACATATCGATTCTTTACCAACCAATTACACATCCACGAAACAACACCTAGAACTAGCTCACACATTTCTTACACAACCGACTTCTAACATTTTTCACAACACACACACAAAGACAAACAATTACACATAAAGATTATATAGATTTCCATGTATCCTGTACACAGCATAAACGCACTTGAGGGCTAGAATCACGTTTTTCACCTAAGTGTCGCTACAGATGAGACAAAAAATTTATAGGGCATAATTGAGCAAGTAAAACCTTTATAGGGCAAAATGGAACAATCAATACATTTAGATCAGGGCATGTAGATACCAAAGGGTTCCAACCAATACATCTTATTTTTCATACCAATCATTTTTATTATTTTCTCTCAATTAAAAGTTAAATATTTAATCAATTTATCAAATTATTCAACTTATTACCACTTTTTATCATTAATTATCATTTTTTTTTTCAATTAATTTATATTATCATTCTTATTTATCAATTATCATTCTATTTACCACTTGACTTATATTGTCACAACTCAATTATCAACGAAAACACTGGTTTTCGATTAAACTAAAAACATTAAATCACCCTTTGTTGTTGAAACCTTTTATTTTTCATTTTTTTTTTTCTCAAGCACTCACCTTTGATTTCGCTCAACTTTTATTTTTATTTTTATTTTGATTTCTCACAAGCCCTAATAAAACTCCCTCGGTCTCCATTCCCAATTCCGAGCTAGAACATAATTAGGCATTTTTTCTTTTTTTCTCACCACGCACCAAGCATTCACTTTGATTCCGTTCAACTCTTATTTTTATTTTTATTTTGATTTCTCAAAAGACCTAATGAAAACCCCTTCGATTTCATTCCCAATCTCAAGTAGGATAGTAATTAGGCAATTCTTTTTTTTTTCACCAACGCAACAAAGCATTTTCTTTTTTTTTTTTCATACAACAAGGCTTTTTCTTTTTTTTTTTGTGCAACCAAGCCTTCACTTTGATTTCATTCAACTTTTATTTTATCTTATTTTATGTTGATTTCTCAAAAGCCCTAATAGAATTCCTTCGATTTCATTCCCAATTTCGAACTAGAATATGGTTAGGCATTTTTCCTTTTTTTTTTTTCTCTCACCATTCAACCAAACACATTCAATTTTGATTTCATTTCACTACTCTTATTTTATTTTGTTTTGATTTCAAAGCACCTTATGAAATTTCCTCGATTCCTTTTTCTCAGAATTCGAGCAAAAAAGTAACTAAGCAGTTGTCTTTGTCACCATGCAACAAAATATTTTTCTTTTTCAACCAAACACATTCAATTTTGATTTCATTCAACTATTTTTATATTATTTTTATTTGATTTCAAAAACCTTAATAGAACTCCCTCGATATCATTTCTTATCTCGAGTAGAATTCGTTTAGGCGCATTTTTTTTTTTTTGCCCACTATGTACCATAACATTCATTGATTTCTTACAATTAAAAATTTTTTGATTTCTATTAATTATACTCAACCTATATCATCAACCCCATTCTATCTTACTTTTATGTCACCAGCCATGCTTGTATATAGACTCAATACCCACAACTAATTTTCCCACAAAATTATTTTTCATTTTACAGAATTCTCTCAGGCTAACCCCTTCTTGAATTCTTCACATGTAGGGGGCGCATCTGTCATAATTTGTATATAATTAAATGCAACCCCG
The DNA here is from genome assembly GCA_030710605.1 of Cordylochernes scorpioides. Lineage (NCBI taxonomy): Eukaryota > Metazoa > Arthropoda > Arachnida > Pseudoscorpiones > Chernetidae > Cordylochernes > Cordylochernes scorpioides. The sequence goes on from CP092878.1 coordinate 43,704,753, forward strand.
ACACACTATGTATGTGCCATGTATGATTTTCAAAGACTTAATAAAGAACAAGGTAACTGGAGGGAAGCAAGTAGCATTAAGATATAGGAAGTAGACCTAAGATTAGCACGACTATTCTGGGCACCCCTGTGTCAATACTGCAGGGGCAGAGACCGGCCGTCTCTAGTGACCGCAGAAGTTATTTTAGCCAAGATTCACTCAATACTTCCTGACAAACAGGACGTGTCGAGTGACCAGAAGTTATAAAAGTTTGAGAGATATCCAGTACTTCCGGCAAAAACAGGACGTGTCTAATATCCTTCGAAACTATAAGCGTCAAGACACCAAACACTTCCTGACGAAATCAGATATACCAGGCAGGGCACAGCTTTCACCAAAGGAAGCCGCCGGCCTATCAGAAGATAGCACCTTAAGTAGGTCAACCAATAGGGAAAGATCATGTGAGATCTCTCAACCAATCAGAGAGAAACTGACTCGTGGTGTTAAATCGAAAGACAAGAATGGTTAGTAGTGTTTTAGCTCGCATAGGAACAACACCTGCAGTAGCGACTTGGCTCTCACCGAGTTCGGAGCAGTTACGGCTTTGGCTCCCAAGGAGGTGACATCGGCTTTAGACCTCTCTCCCTCGGCTCATCCCACAGCTAAGTACAATCACCGCCATGTGATTAGTTAAGGACCAATCAAAATCGCTCCGCCTTCTCAAGCTTTCTTCCCTCCAACCCAGTTGCCTTATATTTCCAAGCCCAATCATGTGTCCTGATTATTCCTAACTGTGTGCTTCACTTACCACTCAACGACTGCGCTTCAATCAAATATCACCATTCGCATCCAACAACAAGAAACCCCGCAACGATATTGCCACATATATTTATATGTTATTAATTATTATTATAATTATTACTAATATCCACTTGGCTAGAAAATATAATTTCACAGAGAACAAGAAGATAAAGCTCTACAAAATAACGACTAAGATTGAAAATTAATACGCCAAGATAATAACGGACCTGCCAATGATAAGCGATATCAATATCAGAGCTAACAAACCTGATATAATAGCATACGACAAAATAAAAAAAAAAGACATAACAATCATAGAGATAGGCGTGACCTCCCAAGACAATATCCAAACTACGGAGATGACAAAGAAAAGAAAATACCAGCTACTGGCGAGGTAAATGGCCCAAACCGAAAAATATGCCCGTAAAATTAGTGCCGATAGTCTTAACATGGGATGGAATAGTAACCAAATATAACAAAAATATAGGAAGGAAATAAACATAAGAAAAAGGGACTTCGCATATATTCAATCCTTGGTCTTAAAAAGGACTATGGAAATTACATACAGAAAGAAGAATGAACCTCACGATAAGTTACAGAGAAATAAAGAAATGGAAGCCATGGATATATTGTTGGAACTATGTAGGGAGCTGGCGTGTGAAGACGAGGAGGTTGGAACACCGGACATGGACCACAGGGATACGACGACCATAGAAGAGATCCAGGAGAACGACCTAGAGCAGATGACAGAAGACCTGACAGACAAAAATGGATCAGGGCCAGAGGACCATTTTATCGTGGAACCACCAGGAGAGGCCATAGAAAGACTGCTGGAAAGCTGCAGGACATCAGGGGACCATATTTGCGAGGGCCACATCATTGACCAGGAGTCAAGATAGCAAATGTAAATATCTTTGTTTACTTTTACAGGTATTATTTATTGATGTTGTAAATAAAAATATGTAAATAGACTGAACATTCGTTACGCTGAAAAATAAAGTTATTATTATTATTATTACTAATATTTTGAACCACACACACACAAACATGGTATTAGAATTAAAACAATGAACATCAAACTAAGTAAATATATTTTATTCAATGAAATAAAAAGGAAGAGAATAATTTACACAAAGGAAGGGTTTTCACATTTTAAAATCTAATAATTGAAGTCTTTCAGAAGAATAAATAATAATTGCAATGTTTACCCTATAAATATTCATTAATAATCGAGTTTTAAAAACTTTTCTTACAAATGCAAATCTTTCCTTTATTGAGGATACTAATATCTAATTTGAAAGCAAATTAGAGTTATTCCAATTTTTACCTAATTATATATTCTGGTGAGTATTCCCGGAGCTTCATTTGGCTTTTGTGAGCTAGTTTTCTCTTTCGCAAAGGTGTTTACCTTTCTTCGGGTTTGAAAGGTTTCCCAATAATAAGATTTATTCTCTAAATATTTTCAAATATATCTAAATTCGTATTGGAATGTTTATTGAAAAAAGCCCTCATTTGTTGTATATGGTAATATCAGTTTATTCGCCAACGAACGTTGTGGCCCATTGTATGTATTACATCACAAACACGATGCTACGCCAGCCATCTCCGTCTCTGTCGGCGACTGTTAAGCCAGTGAGTTTCTTTAATTTGTCCACGAAGCGTGTCGGCGGGCGTCCACGTATACGTCGCCCAGACGTCTTTCCGGTCAGTATGGTGTACTCCATTCCCCTGTGTCACGCGATGTGACCGAAGAATCTCAAACAATTCCGTTGTATACGTCACAGAAGTCGGTCATCTTCCAAAATCAATAGTTGAGACAGTATCGATATACTACACGCTGTCCAAGGTATACAAAGCATTCTTCGCCAACAATACATCTCGAACGAATCGACTTTCTTCTCTAGCGATGATGTTATAGTCCAAGACTCTGAAGCATAAGTAGCCACTGAGAAAACTACGGACTAGTCTCTCCTTGGTTCTCTTCGTAATACTGTTGATTACTCTGGATACAATCTGACAAAAATACTTCATGAACAAAGCACATAAACTGAATGTATTATTCTGTGAAAATGGAAATGCAAAATTGAATCAAACTGGCATACACTAAAAGTGTATAGGGCAGATATACTAACGAAGAGTCTCCCTAAATTGACAAAATTGAAAATGTAAAGAAAGCCTTGGACTTGCTGATTAGGGCTTACAAACAGAGGAGCGTGTGTTGTATATATATTTTAAGTTTAATTAATGTGTGAGATCACAAGAAAATGGCACTAACCGTAATAGGTAGATAGGTTTCTTTCTGTTTCCTATGTAATAAGTTTTATTTTGTTTTGTCTCTTGTAAAACAATAAAAATGATGTTTGAATAATCTTTATAGAGAGACTCAGTCTCTTTGAAAAGTCTAAGCAAAGTCAATACTATTCATGATAAAGAAATATGAGAATTGGTAAAGAGTTTTTTTTAATATACTAACCAGTTTTTAGCTTTTCCTTCATGAGGGTCAACGGTTTTGCAAAGAAGTCTTTACCAAGCCATTTTCTCTATTAAAAGCTAATGCTTTATATCTTGACATTTTAGTTAATAAATGAAAATTATTGCAGATCTTTTTAATTCTGTATTATGCATCTATATTTAAAGTAAAATCATAGTGTAGTTAACTAATTATAATAAAGCATAACAGCTCAATAAATGATCAGAATAATGTAATTTATTAAACTGGTAAAACCGCTTTGTAGTAAAAGCAATAGGCATGTGTTCAAATTGAAAACAACAAAAAAAAAAAAACATTGCAACTCAAATATATATATTTATAATTGGAAAATTAGCCGGGAGGAAATTGATCCATAGAACAAAGGGCGCCTCTCCCGGCTAAATAAACGTCAAAACCTCACGCCATATATTGACCGTCGCCACAACTAGCGGCCTCGGGTCGGTGACAAAGCCACAACACCTATTTGGCAAACTGAGAAGCGTTCACCTAGAGACCATGGTTTCGGCCCTAGACTGACGAGGGTCATTATCCCGAAATAATAGTCTCTAGGTGGACGCTTCTCAGTTTGCCAAAGCTGGTGTTGATGCTTTATCACCGACCCGAGGCCGCTAGTTGCGGAGGCGGTCAATAGATGGCGTCAGGTTTTGACGTTTATTTTGACGGGAGAGGCGACCTATGCTTCTATATTTATGATTGTATGCAATTCTACTATCCACTCCTTCGAAGCATATGCAATAGTCCATTTAAAATACCTTTTTTCCGAAAGTCCATTCTAAGTATTAGTATAATAGATAATAGCCAAATTACAATGGTAAGGTAGATAAACTAGAGAAACGCTGCAAATGTTCACCACTGATAAGCTAGGTCTTTTCATCATTTTATCATTGCACTAAAGGCAGTCGAATGTTATTTTAATTCAAAAATAATAATACGCATCAAAAATAGTTTATATTTCTTATAACGGCGTGCAAATGCATCATATAAATAGTCATTTAAGCGATTTATTTGGATAAATAACTTGAAAAATGAAAATATTTTTTCAACCTGATGAAATCCATATCAGTTGCACATTTTCCGATATAAAGAGAAGAGGCAGTTACAAGGTGAACAGGGACCCACGCAACCTGCCCATCAGGACAAGATGGGTTTCCCCATTAGCTTCAATTCTGACCATTTCCCATCCTATCATTATTGAAAGATGGCCTCTTAAACTTTTTTGATTTATCCTATATCTCTTGTTATGTACAAACATCTTTATATCTGGATCTATTTTTTATATACACATGCTACTTACTGTTTAATACACTATATCTTCTATATTTATTATACAAATAGTCATTTAATTATTATAACAGTTTATAAATAATATATAATACATTTGTACTGCAAATAAGACGTTAAAAAAATATATATTATCATTTTTATTCCTTGTTATAAACAATACCATTTTATTTTCTTTTGGTATAACGATTATATATATTTGTTTTAAATTCTAAGATGATATTAACATCTCTATTCATGATATAATTGTGAAATTTCATTAGAATTACAATTATATTCTCACAATGAATTTCTTTTTTATTTAAAAAACGCTAGCTTTTAAGCGTTATTCGCTCTTCAACGGGCTTACAATAATATCGACTATTTCTGGTGGGATACGTCGATATTATAGTAAGCCCGTTGAAGAGCGAATAACGCTTGAAAGCTAGCGTTTTTTAAATAAAAAATATACTTATTGTGAGAATATAATTGTAATTTTAATTATTTTAAAATATTTTCAAAAAATATATTGAGAAAAACACTCTGAATATATATTCTTTCGAATAAAAACTATATTAGATTCCTGGAAATATTTATTTATTTTCAACCCAATTTACACTTTCAGAACACTAATCTTTGTCACTGGTCCAAAACATAATTTAATATGAACCTAACAAAGATCGACCTGTTTCCAAAAAAGGTTGTATGTGCATCGATGATATTAATATATTTATATTTTATTTCTGATAAAGACATTATTCTAATAAATTTTAAATATAATGTTTAAATTACTAATTTAGATATTATTTATATAAAAATTTAATATTAAACATATTGTATGTCAACTTGTCACACCCAATAATAAACAATTATATTTTTGCAAGGTTTTGAGAAAATATAATTTCTATGATGGTCAATTTTTTTTTGTATAATATAGAAACGAACTTACTATAAAAGTAATTATATTAAAGAGCATAAATTCACTCGAAATATTGAAAAAATCTAAAATAAAATGAAATTTTTACCTTAATTCTATTTACCCTTTCGAATAATCTCTGGATCACTATTGCTTACATAATATTAATTTTAAATGAAATTGAAAATTTCAATGATGGCATTGAAAGGGTAAATATATATAGAACATCACGTTGAGGGACTTTTTAAGTGTGACAGGGAAGTGACAGTTGGTGACAGATTACTAATGAGTATACATCTCTTGTAATCCGGAATGTAACCTAGGTTCAATTGCATCAAGAACTAAGCCTGTACCTCATTCCATGATCATCATAATTTTTCAGGCAAAAATACAATATGAGGTTGGGATAGAATGATAGTCATGTCCCAAATGAGTAACTTCTCCCTTTATTCATGCATTATAACAATGAAATATGTTTGAGACCCTAGTAAAACACTATACTAGTTATGAAGAATAATCTACAACCCAAGTTTCGGCAAATTCAAGTGGAAATCCAACTTGTATATTGTTAAGTAGCTCTACATCCCCGGTCACAGGAAGCTCCATGGGACATCTGTCAATCATCACTGGAATCCGGAGAAACGACCACAGGTGTGAGGGGTTCTCGGAATCTTATCGGCAAATAAGGAAAACGGTGGCTGACCACTCTCATTACCTTGGGATAAGTCTCTCTCCCTATAAATACCTCTTGTATATAATTTTATTGGAGAACTAATAGGTAAATGCACTTTATAATAAATTAATTATTCCAAAATTTGCCCTTACTTTATTTATCTCCGCGACAATATCATGATATTGCGCTCTGGTCCTCATCAGTATGCAGGTTGTTTTTTTGCCTGAATTTGCCAAAACTGATGTTATAGCTTACTGATATGACCGCATGCGCGGGCGTCATCCGGGACTTTCTAGCGGCTGGCTTCTTCCGACACTTGATCTGGCACTAATGCGGTAAACAACAAGGCTAAAGCCGAAGGCCGTTACTTCAACCGTTGCTTCTTTTCTCTTTATAATTTCTTGCTTTAAATAAATTAATTTTAATTATATTTTTATCAGCAGCCTTTCCACAAGCCACACCAACACATCACATCAACAACCATCCTACAAATCTACAATCCAAATTTTGGAAATTTCAAGTGAAAATCCAACTTGTATATTGTTAAGTAGCTCTACATCCCCGGTCACAGGAAGCTCCATGGGACACCTGTCAATCATCACAGGACTCCGGGGGAACGACCACAGGTGTGAGGGGTTCTCGGAATCTTATCGGCAAATAAGGAAAACGGTGGCTGACCACTCTCATTACCTTGGGATAAGTCTCTCTCCCTATAAATACCTCTTGTATATAATTTTATTGGAGAAATAATAGGTACATGCACTTTATAATATATTAATTATTCCAAAATTTGCCCTTGCTTTATTTATCTCCGCGACAATATCATGATATTGCGCTCTGGTCCTTATCAGTATACAGGTTGTTTTTTTGCCTGAATTTGCGAAAACTGATGTTATAGCTTACTGATATGACCGCTAGTTAGGGTTTTTCCTATGATAATAAACATATTATATTATATTATATGTATATTTAAAAAATAAATAAATAAAGGCATTTTCTTATCGGGCAACTGAAATTTGGCGCAAGCCATCATCAACTCTCAATTGCACGATAAGAAGATGCCTTTTTTTATTCAAAGCATATCCCAGTGAAATATCACAAATGTACTCTTTTATCACAGACACACAATGATAGATGAAGCGCTTTTTATTTACATATTGAAATTTATCCAAGGTTATCCGAAGAATTTATGTTTTTTTTTCTCAATATATATATGTTCTATATATAGAGAAAATTTATTCATCATAAACACAAAATTAAGGATTTTTGCTTCACTTCAATAAACTGGCAAGCTATCAAGTTAAATTTTTTTTTTCAGGGCCATAATATAATGAAATAAAACGTATTTGATTGTATTTTCGTCTGAAGAAAATCTCTTTTGATTTTAATGCCAGTTTTATCTGAATAAGGAAACGATTCGTTCAAGTTTTAATTATCGCATTTTAAATTGTATCTGTGATTTATGGTCGATTTAACGTTAGTTTAAAACGCAAAAACAATTTCACCTTTCATTATTGCTTTTTAATGATTTTAGGGAACTGTTGAATTGAAAAAAAAATTATTCACATTGTCCTAGATTTTTAAATTAAAATAAATTTTAAAATTCAAAATGATGGATGCGTGATAATTTCAAAAGAAACATTTATACCAAAAGCTAACTGACAAAAAGTATATTCCCAAATAAATTCAATGTTCAGGAAATTTTTAAAACTATATTTTAAAAACAAATTTAACATTTTCACGTCCCCATAATTGCTTTCAATTAATTTCTGATTTTTCACTTTGCTAATTCTCGAGATAAAAGAGGCAAAAAAAAAAAACTTTTGAAAAAAAAAGAAAATTAATTGAAATAATTTAGTGGCCCCAAATTTTTACTGGAATTTTTCTTATCTCGTGACTCCAATTATTTTAAAAGAGCATTCACATTTATTTCCATGGAATAAATATAATATTCATTAATATATGCTTCCACTTATATAGAATTATAAGAAATTTGAAATTCTTTTGACGCGTATGATTCGTTTTCTTGAAAAAAATCAATTTTCTAATACTGTTATTGCAACAATAGAATACTTCAAATTTCATTACAGATAACGCCCAAATGAATCGTAAAAATATTGTTTTTTGCAAAAATACAAATATTACTTGCAATTTGCGGATGAGCAATGATCGAAGCATATTATATAATTATTATTATATTTCCATCCCTGGACACTTTATTTTTCCGTTTATCATTACTCTTCACAATTCATTCTATCATACTTCATCTCTAAGGTTAGAAAAAATCGTTATTTCTTCTTAAAATAAATTTCGATTTTTCGTTCAAAAGAAATATTTGCGGTATAATTGTCAAACTTCGTTCTACAATCATAAGCCGCATTATATTTTATTATAAAATACTTTATATGTATTTATACTGTCCTCGAATCTTATGTACATAGATTTAGATTACCCATTCCAAGAGTCTAACATCAGTATTAGTATAAAAGGAAAATCGAAAAATGCAATATAAAAGCGGTATGGTAGATTAAACTGGTAGCCAAACCGCTGGGAGGGTTAAATTCTGATGAGCCAGCCCCCCCCCTCCCATTATTTTATTACACTGGTCAACAAGATTTTTGCACAAGAGAACCTGATTATGTTTCTAGTGTAACTTTTCATGCTGAACTCAAAAATCTAATCAGAAATTTCCCATCACCTATGGTTTTTGCGTGACGGTCTTTTTTTAGTATTGGGATAAATACACTAAAAATTGCAAACAATGTCACGTAACTGGTTTATCAAAAAATATTTTTCTTTGTCCACAAAGAAATAGCATCTTATCTACATGTCCTGAATCCAAATATACCATTAGTTTTTTTCTATTACACAATATTTCTGAGATACACCTACTTGAATTTGGAAATATTGTTAATATATAGGCATATATGAACGAAACATATTTATTATTGAAAAGCAGTGACAGTGGATTTTCTTCTATACTTTGCTTGTGGTAGATCCCTCTTGAGTGCCCAGCAGTCGTCGGCAAGCATAGCGGGACTCCATTTACCTTGGTACCGCTTCTCCATGCTTGATATAGCTTGATGAAACCTCTCACCATGCTCATCGCTAACTGCGCCAAGATTGTCTGGAAAGAAATCTAGATGTGAATGCAGGAAATGGATCTTGAGGGACACGTTACATCCCAGTGCCTTGTAGGAAAGCAACAGATCATTAACTATGTCTCGGTAATTTTCAACCTTGACACTTCCTAAGAAGTTTTTGCAAACGTTTCTAAAGGAAATCCATGCTGCTGCTTCAACTTCATTCAAACTATTTTGAAAATTTCCATCCTGCTGCAATTCTCGAATCTGAGGTTCAACGAAAATGCCTTCTCTAATCTTCGCTTCACTTATACTAGAAAATTTTTATTTTAGGTAGGCAAATCCACTGGCATTTCGATCCATTGCCTTGACAAAGTTCTTCATTAATCCCAGTTTAATATGTAATGGTGGTAAGTAAATATTTTCTAAATCGATCAGGGGTAGATTTGCAATATTTTTATATCCTGGAGTAAAGATTTTACGGTTTGGCCAGATTTTTTTAATGTAATGCCTTTCCCTATCTCTGCTATCCCACTCACACAGAAAACAACAAAATTTTGTATATCCAAGCTGTAATCCACGCAAGAGAGCAACGACTTTCAAATCGCTGCATATTTTCCAACCGTATCTTTCATATTCTATCTTTTTCAAAAGCAGTTTCATGTTTTCGTAAGTCTCTTTCATGTTGGATGCATGTATTTATTTCAATACTAAAAAAAAGATCGTCAGGCAAAAACCATGGGTGATGGGAAATTTCTGATCAGATTTTTGAGTTCAGCATGAAAAGTTACACTAGAAACACCATCAGGTTCTCTTGTGCAAAAAAAGAGTTTTTTTTTGTAGACCTGTGCTATTGCATTGGTGTAGTAGAAAATTTATTTATTTTTCAAAAAAGAAAAATAATCCACGCGTCAAAATATAGTTCAAATTTCTCAGATGACGCGCAAATGCATCGTATAAATATAGCATTATATCAGAAATGTAGTTTAAGTTATTATCAAAATCCATTTCTAAATTGTTTATTGCTACAATTGGGAATAGTCGTCTGATGAAATTATATTCGAATAGTCAAAAGGCGATCCAACAATTAAATGAAAGGAAGTACTTGGATCAGTAAAGAAAAAAAAATCGCTAAATATTTTGACAGATTGTTCCCTCTTTAACAATTTATTGCACAGTAAACCTAATTAACAAGAGTTTATATAAAAGGACGTACCTGTATCTACAAGAATTTATAAATTAAGTTTATGTTAAATAAATTGATAAAGAGGGAGCAATCTCTCGAAAAATATTGAGAAAAAAGTAGTTTATTTTCAACAGATCCAGGTGCGTTCTTTTATATAAACTTAACTAAATGTATTTATTCAAAATACGTATTCACAATATCTCTATATATCTATTATAATATTCGTATATATATGTTATAAATGAAGATGAATGATATTTTCTGCTTGATTTTTGATCATGTTGAGGATTATGGTAATGTAATGCAGTCGTGGTTAAATCTTGAAAGTATGGTAATAAAAATAATTTTGATCAGTAATTCAATTGTGTTAAAGGAATATATAAAAAAGACATAATTTGATAAAAGTAATGTCTGACTTAAGGCTAGTAGAATAAGGAAATCAAAATATTATTTACATAATGTACAAAAGTTTTGAGCCGGCCATCGGGAAAGAACAACAACGAGTTTTTATATGCAAAGCGTGACCTCTGGCGGTCGATTTAACAGAATATTTGAATCTATGATATATAATTTTAAATAAAATAATATTTTTATATATCATATATATATGTGTATCCCAAAAAATAGGTACTACCCTTTCATATATTAGGACAATGTATTATGTGGATAATAGTTACCTAAAATTATTAGAAAAAGAAAGAATAAATAATATTAAGGTAAAGGGTTTCTTTTAATTTTTATTTTCGCAAGCTTCGAGAAAATTTTCTGCTCTTCAACGGGAGAATATACTTCTATATACAATATAAAGATTAACTTTGTACAGTAATAATTGAAAATGTGTTATTGGCATGTGCTCTCGTGGACGTGCATCAAACTGTTTACAGCTAAAATATTGATATCAAAATAATATGAAACCCTTTACATTAATATTATTTATTTTTTCTTTTTGAATGTATTATGTATACAACCCCTGTTACTCGTGGTGATAAGTAGATAGCACCAGTTTTGGCAAATTCAGACGTAGAGCCAACCTGTAAACCATGGTTCGGGCTTTGGCTTTCATCAGTATAGAGCGGCATTGCATTGAGTGTAGTTGAAAGACATAGTGAAAGAGGTTAATACACGACAGTTCACAATATTATATATATATAACAATATAACTTTGCGTTATCTTTTTTACATTTTATCAAAGTATTATAACACGCAAATACGGATCTCTGAAAAACAAACTAATATTCCATAATAGATAATTATTCTAACAATTTTTCAAAATGTCTCCTTCATATTGAAAGAAAATAGATTTAACTTCTTCAAACTAGAGTTTTATTCTTTATACTTAAGTTTCTATTTATTAATATTATCTAGATATTTTTGATCTTATATAACAATGGGTATTGTTCAAAAGATTTTTTTAATTTGAAATATAAATGGTTCTCTACATTTTTCTATGTGTCAGTGGAAACTCTTTAGAACATTAAGATATTATGGAAATAATTGCGAAGAAATCTTCAGAACCTATTGCAAAGATCATTGATAAATCTTCAAGTTATATTCAATTTTGATTTGTGAAAATTTGATGGTGTCAAGAAAAAACTCAAAACAATGTTAAATAATTTTAAAAAGAGATAAAAACAAGATATATTTATATTTTGAAAGGAAGCAATACATTTTGATAAATTGGTAATTAAATCATCAAAAATATCTGCCTCAAAATATGAATAACTAATTGTAAAAGATAGATGAACAAAAATATGATTTCTAAAGGTAGAGAATAAGGAAGACCACAAGAAATTCAAAACGCTCACTATGTTTCAATAAACGATCCATAGATGGCGCAATATTTTCAACTATTTCGAAAGAAGAAGAAGTGAAATACCTTTTAATAGATCAAATTACTCTTTGAAAGATTATTTTCAAAATATTTACTTACTATTGATGTTATCTGAATGAACCTGGCTCATAAAATGGATACTATCTGATGAAAAAAAAATATATATGGAATTACAGCGCGAATTTAAGATTAAATAATCAATAACATATATAATTTTACATCAAGCATGTTGAAAAGACAGGTAAGAATTTCATTTTTGCTTACACTTTCACACTAAAAACATTTGTTTTTCAATTGAACCAGAAGAAACCAACTTTTATATTCTGAGTGATTATTGTAAATGAGTGATTTCTGGAGTTTTACTTTTAGAGTTGAATCTTTTGACACAGATTCAATCGATTTCTGAAAGAATATAAATGCCCAAACTGCGTATAAGTGAGTAAAAAAATGATTTTTTGATAATGCTGATCTGTTAACCAAGTTCCTGACGGCTGTTATTATCAAGCTGATACAATTATAAAGCCATCATCTAGCGATAAAACCTCTAATTGTTCCAGTTCTGCTGAAATCGAATGCTGTCTTCGAATCTAGTTAATAACTAGATATTAGTAGGAAATGAAGAAAGTAGCTTGAAGATAGAGTTTTTTTTTTTATCAAATTAGTGATATAAATATCAAATGCCTCAATTCAATATAGTATTAATTACATAAGAGTATTTGCATTTACATATCGAAATACCAATCTCTCATAGAACAGTTTGAGAAACAACAATGGTACGGATGTTTAGGGATAGAAAAATAGAGGAATAAAAAGAATTATAAATATAAAGGTTCAGGGCTGCATGTATCTTGTAGAAAAAAGACAAGGGCCTCTACATCTCTGTGATATAATCTTTAAGCTGGGGTATATTGCTGGCGTAGTGGCATTCTAAGTAGTGGCGTAGTTGCATTTTGGAATATGTACTCGTGTAGCCCGGACTAATATTCAGTAGTAGCTCGCTCGCTCCAGGGACACAAATCTAGGTACTGATCTTTAAGCACGTTTAAATCTCACATAAAACCTTTTTTGAAAGACTCACTGTTAAGAATTATGCTAAAAAGACTAGAGGCGACAACCACTCATTGTCCGGTTGAAAGAATTTATTTCACCATCAAATAGTTCTCTTTTATACAGCGAGGAGTTTTACATATTGAAAGATCGCCATGGATTTGCATAGCGTTGAAAGATAAAATGATATTTACATGAAAATAGTTACAACATATCAAATAGACAAAATTCATAGTATATGATAATACATCACATATCACAACACGTTTCCCCTTCCTCAAAACCCAAGCCTTTGTGGTTTCTTCAGCTCTCTACCGAACCTAGAGAACCGGGGCATTACAGATGAGTTCTCAGAGGGCACAGCCATCCCATCACTTGGTTGTCGTTGTATTGGAGTTGTAGATGGTCCTGCGACTGGCTCCTCTTCAGTAGTTCTCTGCCAACTGCTGGAGTCTGCCGCTACTGGAGACGATTCACCTGAGAACGAGGTCCCCAAGGAGGGCGATTCCCCTTTTCCGGATGGTCCATTTTTTGGTCTTAGAAATTGTTGATTTCTGAGGAATTCCCTTCCAGATGGTGTTTCGACTTTGAAACTTTGAGGCGAATTCCCGTGAGCTGTAATCTTCACTGGTGTCCATGCCTGTTTTGGAGACAGTTGGCACCAGGCCTCCTCTCCCACGCTGACTTTAGGGTAGATTTTACTGCTTCTGTCGTAATACCTTTTCATCGAATTTTGTCTTCTTTTCTTTGCATTCTCTATATGTCTTTGATTGGTTTTGCACGGGCCATATAGCGGGGTGATTCTTGGGATGAGGCAGCGGAGATTTCTAGACAAAATAGTTGTGCCGGGGACGGTAGGTCATTCTTTGGAGTATTTCTGTAGGTCAGCAGGGCCAGATATGCGTCGGAACCTTGATCTTTACATTTGTTCAATAAAGTATTTATTGTTTGGATATTTTTATTTTTATTTTTATTTGACATATCGGACGCGATATCCCAGCTCGGGATACTTGCGCCTAAATACATTTTAGTAGATTATATACAATTCATTTTATACAATTTAATAACCGGACTAAAAACATAATTAAAACTTAAACGATGGCACTCTAAAACAGAAGAGAAAATCCAAAATGGATTATTTTATCAACCTATATACAACTCAATAACCGACTAAAAACACAATTAAAACTGAAACGATGGTTTTCTCAAACAGAAGAGAAAATCCAAAATAAATTATTTTAGCAACCTATATACAATTCAGTATATACAACACAATAACCGGTTAAAAACACAATTAAAACTGAAACTATGGTTTTCTTAAACAGAAGAGAAAATCCAAAATGAACTTACAAAAAGTATTGAATTTTACATAAGTGTCTTTGTTATATACAAATTCGCAAACCTCTTCGATGGGATAAAAATGATTACTTCTGTAGCTGTGGAATATCGGACATTCCATCAATAAATGCATTGAGTCTTGGTTTTCTTTTCCACAGAAACAGCTAGGATCATCCGTTGCCCCGATTTTCGACAGAAATTCTCCAAAATTACCATGACCCCGTGACGAACTGTGAGTTATAAAAATTCGGACGAAAATAAAAAGGAATTCCAAATGGGAAAAATTTTCTGAATGTTTCATTAGTGTTAGCTATTGTTTCATCCATTCTTGATTCTATGTAGTTATGAATTATAGTCGGGGCATGCGGTCTGAATACATTAATTTCTTCTTTTGATAAATTGGCCAAATCGTATTTTATTATCAACGATTCTATTTGATCTGTGAGAATAGGTATTTTTGCCAAACTATGAATACAATTTGATGAGGTCGTTTTATAGGCTCTCACTACCCAAAGAAGAATCTGATATTGCTGAGAGTTTAATCTTTGCTTACTTCTTTTATTAATAAATTTATACCATATTTCAGATCCATAGGTTAGTATTGGCCTGAAAAGAGTTTTATATAAAATTAATCTTTTTTTAGCATCCAATCCCCACATCTTCCCACAGAGCGAAAACAAAAGATTTTTCATACGGTTGATTTTACAAAGAATATCATTAATGTGGGGTGTGAAGTTAATTTTTGACTTAATTCTGTGATTAGAAAATTTTATACCTAAAATTTTTACCTCTTCCACTGGTTTTATTATGAAATTTGGAGTTCCCATTGGAATATTTTGTTTGCCGTGCATATGTATTAAGCCGGTTTTCTCCGGGCTTAGCTTTAGCTTATTTCTTGTACACCATTGTATTACATAATTTAAAGTTCTTTCTGTTTCATTTTTTAACCCTTCTATGGTCTTGTGCCAGCAAACAATCGAAACATCATCCGCATAACAGATTATTTCAGAATTTGGGGATGCGAAGTTGATCAACAAATCATTCAGGACTATATTCCACAATAAAGGTGATAATGGTCCGCCTTGAGGACATCCCTTTGATAAATATTTCGAAATTGTTGTATTCGAGAAGGTGAGACTTGTTTTTCTTCTCCGATTTAAAAATGATTGGATAATTTTTATAAGAACTGCTGGGACGTGGTCTTCGTCCATTCTTTTTATTAAGGCAGGCCACCACGCATTATCAAATGCACCACTTATATCAATGGCAATCAATGCAACCAATTCGTTTTGTTTGTGTTTCAGTATGGTCTCGGTTATTTTGTCCAATGCCGTTATTGTAGATTTTCTTTTCGTAAATCCATGTTGTCTATGGCTCAGTAAGTTATTATGATTATAATAATTGAGTATTTTATTTTTAATGATCGTTTCAAATATTTTTGAGAAATTTGATGTTAGTGAAATTGGGCGATAGCTATTAATTGCTTCGTAGTCAGCTTTTTGCGGTTTCGTAATAATTTTTAATACCGAATGTTTCCAGCTTTCAGGATAGTAACCCAGCACCAGACACTCATTAAAGAGTTTGACTAAACTGGGTAGGATTGATAATAATGAGTGCTTAATCATATAATTACTCACGTTATCTGGACCAGGAGCCTTTCTGATATTAAGATTCGAGCACAAATCCTTTATTTCCTTTTCAGTAATAAAAATGATTTCCCTGTTGGTAAAACTTGGGATGTGATTTCTAATTAAAGTGTGTTCTTCATTGTCCAACCGCACATCATCATCAGGAAAAAATGCTGTTAGCATTTCCTTCATCTTTTGCTCTCTCATGCATTCTGCAGTTTTATTCAGTAATGGTATGCCCACTTGAATATCGGCCGATCTTAACCGTTTAAAAATCCTGTATGCATTCCCGAAAGCATTCGTAGACTCATTTTCTTCAATAAATATTTTCCACGACGTCTTTTTTGCTCTATTGATGGCTTTTAAGTATTTATTTCTTGCCGCTCTGTAAATACTCGGATTCAGGTTACCCCCTCTATAATACAAATTCCTGAGATAATGTAAATGTTCTTTTAATTGTTGAAGCTCTTTATTCCACCAATTTTTGGAAGTAGTCGTGTTTATAGAGGTGTGATGCTTGACGTCGAGAGAAGAGTATGCAGCTTCAATTACTAAATTTGTCAATTTGTTTACCACATTATCAATATCTTCACAATTGACAATGTGCTTAGAAGCTGAATTTAAATCCAGTAAATCCGAAGGCGAAATACTCTCAGCAAATTTGGTCCAATTCGCCGATTTTTCTCTGAATTTCCATGTCGATGTCTGTCTATTATTGTTTGCCAAGTTTATCATATTGAAGATATCAAAAAGTATTGCCAAATGGTCTGAGGTAACAGAAAGTGCTGAGGTTCTCCAGTTATGTATAAGACCAATGGAATGTTTATTAGAAATTGTCAAGTCGATTATACTAGCATTTCTGCAAGTTGGGATTTTAAGATTATGAACAAATAGATTCTGCTCCTCGATAATAGACTTTAGAATGTATCCGTTTTTATTTGTCGTTGAATCGAACCAGAGTGGATGTCTTGAGTTGAAATCTCCACAAAGGATAATTGGGAGTTGACCAAAGGCCTCAAGTATTTCTGAGATGAATTGGATATGAAATGCAGCCATTGAGTTTGGGTGTATATAGATATTGGCAATAACTATTCTTTTCCCGTTGAAATAGAGAGAGATCGCTGTACAGAAGGAATTTGTAAACCTGTTAATTTTCTCATATATTATGTTGCGGTTCAAAATAATAGTAGCAGTATAAATTTGCCTATCTGTGCTAGAATATACTATTCGTGAATTCTTGCCAAATTTCACTGTATCATTGCACATGTATGGTTCTTGTAGAAATATGATGTCAGGAAGATCGTCTGCGATTGTCACACCTAACTCACTAGTTGCCATCATACTTTTCCTTGCATTAAATTGTATACATCTGATATTGTTATCATTCATCTGAATGGTATTGCGTTCTTTGTATTACTATTTACATCTGGGTTTTGTACAGGGGACATTCGCTGGAGTTCGCCTTGTGATCAAGAGACCTTCCATTCTTGTACCTCGGGTGTTTAGCGCAGTTGAAACATTTTTGTTTACGCGAACACTCATGATTTCCCGCCGCGCCGCATATTAGGCAAATCTTTTCATGGGAGCATTCGCTGATTTTATGTCTTGGATTAAACTCAAAACATTTCTGGCACTGCCTAACTAATACTTTGTCGTGTATATGGCATCTCTCACAGTCGGTATAGATAAAATTACCCTTCTTCCTTAAGGTTTGATACACTCGTGGAGAAACTCGCAGCACTACATTGTGGTGAGAGGTATTGGATTTCAGGGGGAACAGCACTCGGATTTCATTCTCTAGTCCACTCAAATCAGGATTCATGGTACATATGATTGGTATTAAATTATTAACTTCCGTTAATTTACTGACATTTTTTATAATAATTGTTGGGTCTCTAGGTTGCGGGGTAAAAATTTTACTATTTGCTTTCAATTCCGCCGCCATGCTCAGTTCCTTTAACAAGTGTTTAGCCTCTTCGTCGCTAGGAGTTTTTATTACTACTGCATTTTTGGTGTTAATAATTTTATTAATTCGTATCCCACTACCGTTTTCTCGTAACTTTTTTATATTAGTTGAAATTGCCTGAGCTATGTTGTTAATAGGCTCATTATTTAGAGGAACTGCGAGCAGTGTAGCTTCAGTGTTTAAGGTCCGTTGTCTTTCCTCAATAAATTTCTGTGTATGATCTCTCTGTGTAACTTGGGCATAAGGTAATCCTTTCGAGGAGATCACGCTTCGAATATCACCGAGCTTCTCTTCCACTATGTTGCCGACGGTTTCCTTCATCTGTGCCAAAAGGTTCTCGTTATCCGATTCAACCATAGAAGAAATTCCATCTTTCGTTTGTTTTAACATAGTCGAAAGATATGATAAATCATTTTAGTCAAATTTTTTTGATTTTTTTGAAATTTATTCTCAAAGTATGCAAAAATTTCATCCAGTTTCAAATTTAGTAACCTAACCATAGAATTCATATTTAATCAAAAGAGAAACAATTCGAACTATATAAAAAAAGCAAGGTAAAATTAAATAGCAAAACAATAAACCGATTTAAAACATTTCAACATAAGCATTTAGAAAATAAATTAAGAAATTTAGGCAGTGTTTACCGAAACTTGCGGAGCGAGATGACGCACGTCCGGCCAGATCGGCCACCTAGCCATAAAGTATTTATTGTTTGGATATTCCTTTCTGCCAGTCCATTGGATCTATGAAGGTGTGGACTTGAGAAAATTTGCCTTATGCCCCATTTTGTACAAAAGTCAGTCATTATCTCTGAGTGGAACGGGGGTCCATTGTCGAGCATAATAGTTTCCGGGATTCCAAATCGTGCAAATGTCTCTCTTAATTTGTTTCTGACATTGGTCGCAGTAGGCGGGTTTAATGCATAAACCTCCGGATAACCACTAAATCTGTCCACAATTAATAAATGAGGCTTTCTTTCAATATAAAATATGTCCATAGAGACTGTCTGCCAAGGATAATCCGGAATTGGAAATGATCTTAACGTCTCCCGTGTTTTAGATTTCTGGTATTTTTGACAAATGTCACAACTTTTAACTCTCTCAGCTATGTCCATGGACATTCCTGGCCAGAAAAGAGATTCACGTGCCAAACCCTGAATTGCTGATATCCATTGATGAGATTTATGTAATAATTCGAGCATGTAGTTTCTTTGTGATCCAGGAACCACTATTGCCGATCCGACACATAATAACTCATTCCATAGGTAAATACGGTGTCTAAAATCATAATAGGGTTTTACATCTTCATCTACATCTTTTTTGCTTATTGGCCACCCTTCACTAACGTAGTGGATTATTTTTAAAAGCGTTGTATCTTCTCGGGTATCCTTCTGTAGAGTAATCAGTTTTTCGTCCGAGATATTGGCAGATATTAATTTGACCATTCTTCTGTCCTCGAGAAAGGGAGTTGGGAGTTCGTCTATGGGATGAGTATCCCTGGATAGGGTATCTGCGAGAATTAAACATTTTCCAGGCCGATATTGCAATTTAAAATCAAAAACAAAGAGTTTCATAACTATTCTCTGCAGTCGAGGCGATATATCAGTTAACGGTTTTTGGATAAGTGGTAATAAAGGCTGATGATCCGTCTGGATTATGAACGTGTGTCCTAATAATAAATATTCGAACTTTTTGCATCCATAATAAATGCTCAATAATTCTTTTTCAATCTGTGAGTACTGTTTCTGAGAATCGTTGAATGATGCGAATGCAAACGCCAGCGGTCGATTCTCTTGCAGCAGAGCAGCTCCCATAGCATCCTTGCTGGCATCACATTGTAGAACTAACGTCTTAGGTTTGTCGTAATGGCCCAACGAAGGAGCGTTTCGAACGCATTCCTTAATGTGATGGAATTCGATGTCTTGTCTAGGGCCCCATTGCCAGACCACATTCTTTTTTAATATTCCTCTTATGTTGGACGTTGACGCGGCTAGATTCGGAATAAATTTTCCTAAATAGTTGTAAAGACCCATGACTCTCTGAAGCGACTTTTTATCTTCTGGCTTTTTGAGGTTGATCACTTTGTCGACCTTATTTGGCTCTGGATCAATTCCATTTTTCGAAATCATGTGGCCCAAAAAACTAACCTCCTTTTTGCATATTTGAGCCTTAGTCAAGTCGAATTTGATATTGTTTCTCTTTGCTATTTCTAGTATACCTTTCAATTTTTCATTATGTTCTTCAATGCTATCTGCGTATATCAGCAAGTCATCTACATATGTGACGTTCCGAAAACTGTTCTTAAAAATATTTGTCATCATTTCCACGAATATTTGCGCCGATATATTCAAACCAAATGGTAATCGGTTATATCTGAACTTTCCGAATGGTGTAGCCATCACCAACAGATCTCTGCATTCGTTGGCAACCGGAACATGCCAATAGTCTGATTTTACATCTAACACGGTATAATAATCAGCCTTGGGAATCTGATGTAATAATTCAGATGGAGCCGGAGTCTGGAAGTGTCTTCTCACCAGGGCCTGATTCAATTTGCGTGGATCCAAACATATTCTAATTTGGCCCGATTTTTTCTTCACTACGACCATAGGGTGAGACCACTCTGTTTCATGATAAATCTTCGTAATTATTCCTTGTTTTACCATCTTTTCCAATTCAGACTGAACTTCATTTCCTAGGCTTGCCGGGATGCGTCTTGAAAGGGCACGTACAGGCGGATCCTCAGGTTTTGTATACATTTTACATTCAGAGTTTATCACTCCAACTCCCTGAAACACCTCATGAAATTGTTCGAGTATTTTTTTCGTTTGATCATGTAAAATCACTTCATGCGAGTTTATTTGATTGATTCGTTTCAAAATCTGAAGCTTCTCGCAAGTGTCGCCTGTGATGAGTGTCTGCGCATCGACATCAGCAATAATAAATTCACACAAGCTTTTCTTTTCACCATATTGGCATAACACTTCACATTTCCCCACGATAGGTAATTCCGAATGTCCATATGCATATGCCTTTAACGACGTGGGCTTGATTATTGGCTTTGCTGGCCACAAGCTTATCACTTTCTGCGGAAGCACATTAATCTGCGCACCAGTATCCAAATGTACAGACGTCTTGTTTCCATTTATACTTATCACAGCGGACCATTTGTCCGACCGAACGGTCTTAACAAGAACCTTATTTACATTGATACCTCCTTCGAAGGATTCTTCGCCTTCATTTTCCGCTATAAGGTTTCTTATGCGTCTGGTCCTACAAACTGCTGCGAAATGGTTTAATTTCCCGCATGCGTTACATGTCTTTCTGTATGCTGGGCAATTACTATATGTGTGTTGCTGTCCACACCACTTGCATTCATTTTTAGTGTTTGCAATACTGGGTCCTGCTTTAGCTTTTTCTACTCGACTTCTATTTTTCTCCCAGGTATTTTTGTTAATCTTCTCAATCATGGCCTGTTTTTCTTCCCATGACGCTATTTGTACGCAGACAGACTCGGCAATCGTAGCTACAGAAATTGCTTTTGGTAGGGTCAACTGGGGATCTTCCAACAACTTCTTTTTTACTTCCTGATCTATCATTCCAATTATGAAACGATTCCTGATGAGAGATTCAGCCAATTCCTCGAATTCACATTCCTGGGCGAGTTGTTTTAATTCCGTAACGAATTCAGTTATACCTTGACCTTCCTTTTGTACGCTTGTGAAAAATTTGTTTCTAATTTGTATTATATTTTTAAAGGGTTTGAAATGTTTTGAGAACATGTCGAGCATCTCTTTAATACTTGGGTAAGCTTCATTCTCTGTTACTCTGAATGTTTTATATATCGACACCGTTTTTTCACCAAGAATATGTTTCAAAATGGCTCGCTGAACCAGAAGTATAGGATAGCGCATTTCATTCGAGAAAATTCCATAGATATTCTATAAAACAGGTTTTTTTTTTAATTGCAATGCCCCTATACCTATTTCTCATCTATATTTCACTTATTCAAAAATTGGTGTCACAAAATCTATTTCAAATGGCTCGATGTATTTTGATGAAAAAAAATTAAAACATATTAAAGAAATACCCATTACAAGACTTTTTTATTTGCTTTATCAACTTTTCTTTTCTCTTTAAAGTAAGAGATTGAACACAAAGATTGTATAGGAACCTACAATATGAATAGGGATCTACATTTCTCTCAATGAAATCTTAATGTAAATTCTGTCACAACATCTGAATAATAGATGTAATAGCGATGAATGTAATATTGTTTACTTCTTATGGGGGCGTTGAAAGATAACACCTACGTGGAAATATCTATTAGAGTGGTTTTAGAGAAGAGCAGAATATATATTAATATGTTTGTTGGTTGAGGGAAATTGAAGAGTTCAATTATATATATATAAAGGTCTATATATATATATATATATATATATATATATATAAACTAGTTTATTATTCAATAAATAATGTCATATACTTGATAATGAAGGCATATCCTGACCAGAAGTATATGTGCTTTCTAGATGGCAGATGCCCTCTAGTGGAACAGAAATCAACTGAACATTGATTCAAATGATTTTCTGATATTTGGCCAACCTATTTTCTTGATGGGTTTTATAGGGTTCATTTATATATCTTTCACTACATCAATGGTAAATTTGATTACTTTGGGGATTATTTTATGTTCGTTATAAGGATTGTAAATGTTCATTCTATCTTCTTTTCGAATTAGTGAATCTTACCATTTTCAACATGTTTTAATATAGAGAGAAGATTACGTAAAAAATTTGAATATAATTTATTTTTAATTTGTTAATTGATGATTCAAATACAGGTATGATTCTTCTTTATTTATATATTCTAACTATTTCTCACTTTTTTTTCTATATATAAATATGAATTCCTAAAGGTTGTGGTTAATAAATGAATATTTTTATTTATGGAAATTGCTGAAAGTGGTCTCTCGTTTGAGATTGTCTCACTTCACGTCCCATTTGATTTCAAAAGAAAACTCGAAAACAAACGGTTCATACACTCTTCCACCGAAGCCAATTATTTATTCAATATATAATATTTTTGAAGTTATGTGGGTTTCAATTTATCACCTTTTGACTTATTGTATGATACAAGGTGCGTTCATTAATTTCCAGGACTGGTTAAAAAAAAAATAAATAAAAAAGCTAAAGTAAAAATTTTTATACAGAGTTAAATATTGGACATTTGACCACACCTGACTGAAAGCACGAGTCTTGTGGAGCACGCGCCGATCTAAAAATAGAACAAAACAACTTCCTTGTAAGGTTCGCATTTCTAATTTTAAAATGGCCATTTTCGAAGAGCAGAGAATCTGCATTAAGTTTTGTTTTAAATTTAAAAAAAAAGTGCTACTGAGACGTATGGATTGATTAAAGAAGCTTTTGGCGATGCAGCTTTATCCCGTTCAAGAACTTTTGAATGGTTTTCACGCTTCCTAAAAGGTCGGGAAAAGGTAAACGATAATCAGCATACTGGGCGTACAAGATCATTACGTTGCGAGGAAAACAAGCTCAAAATAAAGGAATTAATTAAATCTAACAGAAGAATTTCTATTAAAGACTTATCTTCAGAGAAGGGACTATCTGTAGGACTGTGTCATCAAATAGTAACAAAAGATTTGGACATGATCCGTACGTCTTCAAAATTTGTTCCCCAGATTCTAACAGAGGAACAAAGGGAGGTTAGAATGTATATCTGCAAAAACATGGTTGAAATGACTCGGACCGATCCAGAATGGATTCAAAAAATCATTACCGGGGGTGAGACATGGGTGTATTAGTATGACCCGGATACCAAACGTCAATCCAGCCAATGTATTGAAAGAGGGGAACCGAAACCCAAAAAGCAAGATTTACAAAATCCAAAGTCAAGACATTGCTTGTTACATTTTTTTTAGATTAATGGTTTGGTTCACCATGAATATTTATTCCTTTCGGACGTACAATTAATCAAGAGGCTTATTTGGGGATAATGAGGCGCTTAAGGGAGGCAGTGCGCCTTAAAAGACCTGAAAGATGGCAAAACAATGACTGGATTCATCACGTCGATAATGCGCGGCCGCACACAGCCCAAGTTGTTTTGCAGTTCTTGGCCAAGCATTCAACCATACAGATCTCTCATCCACCCTATTCCCCCGACTTAGCCCCCAATGACTTTTTCCTCTATCCTAAATTGAAAATGAAGTTTAAAAGGAAGGAAATTTGCCAACGTTGATATGATACAAGCTGAATCGAAGACAACCTTGAGGAACCTTTCAAAAAGTGATTTTATCTCCTGTTTCGAGAATTGGAAAAAAAGTTGAAACAGGTGTTTCCTCAGTAGAGGAAGGTACTGAAGGAGGGAGATATGGAGAGATCATGTAGAGGAAGTAACTGAAGAAGGGAGATATGGAGAGACCATGTGGCCCACCATCAGTAGAGGAAGGTACTGAGCAGTCCTGGAAATTAATGAACGCACCTTGTATATAGGATGGCGTGGGACCGGGAGATATGGAGAGACCGTGTGGCCCACCATCAGTAGAAGAAGGTATTGGAGGAGGGAGATATGGAGAGACCGTGTGGCCCACCATCAGTAGAGGAAGGTATTGGAGGAGGGAGATATGGAGAGACCGTGTGGCCCACCCTCAGTAGAGGAAGGTACTGAAGGAGGGAGATATGGAGAGAACATATGGCCCACCCTCAGTAGAAGAAGGTACTGAAGGAGGGAGATATGGAGAGACCGCGTGGCCCACCCTCAGTAGAAGAAGGTACTGAAAGAGGGAGATATGGAGAGAATATGTGGCCCACCCTCAGTAGAGGAAGGCAATGAAGGAGGGAGATATGGAGAGAACATGTGGCCCACCATCAGTAGAGGAAGGCACTGAAAGAAGGAGATATGGAGAGACCATGCGGCCCACCATCAGTAGAGGAAGGTACTGAAGGAGGGAGATATGAAGAGACCATGCGGCCCACCATCAGTAGAGGAAGGTACTGAAGGAGAGAGATATTAAGAGACCATGCGGCCCACCATCAGTAGAGGAAGGTACTGAAGGAGAGAGATATGGAGAGACCATGCGACCCACCCTCAGTAGAGGAAGGTACTGAAGGAGGGAGATATGAAGAGACCATGCGGCCCACCATCAGTAGAGGAAGGCACTGAAAGAAGGAGATATGGAGAGACCATGCGGCCCACCATCAGTAGAGGAAGGCATTGAAGGAGGGAGATATGAAAAGACCATGCGGCCCACCATCAGTAGAGGAAGGCACTGAAGGAGAGAGATATGGAGAGACCATGTGGCCCACCATCAGTAGAGGAAGGTACTGAAGGAGGGAGATATGGAGAGATCATGTAGAGGAAGTAACTGAAGAAGGGAGATATGGAGAGACCATGTGGCCCACCATCAGTAGAGGAAGGTACTGAATGAGGGAGATATGGAGACACCATGTGACCAACCCTCAGTAGAAGAAGGTACTGAAGGAGGGAAATATGGAGAGACCGTGTGGCCCACCATCAGTATAAAAAGTCATTGAAGGATGGATTTTATATGCCTTAATGTATATATAGTGTCGTTTTATCCGCTCGTTGAATGGTTCTTTATCGCCAACTGGTTATAAACACCAACCTAAGTAGATATTATATATAATTTTATTATAAAATTAAAATGCTATAAAAGTAGTTACATTAAGCAAAAAAGCACTATATTTTTATAACACTGAAAACTAATTTTACTTTTAGGGGCATTTTAATTTTACATACAATATATTTCAGAGTTGTGTGTGTTTATTTATAAATCATATATTATGATGCACTAGCGCCCCATCTGTTATGTAGACGCGTATGATTCTTTAAAAAATAAAACAATTTCTACTGCCCTTACTGCAATGGAACCCTAATCATACGCGTCTATTATAGTTTCGTATTTTGATAAATCATATGTATATATCAAATCATCCTTTTATTTATATTCAACTTTTTGATCTTCTTATTCTTTATTGGTATAATTTATCGGTGTGTAAGAATATTTAGATCTTCCAATTTTATTAGTTTATGAAAAATATCGTAATCCATTAACTTCAACATTCAAATAAAAAAGGCACAACTATGATCGAAAAATGAAAATTGTTTTTTGTTGATATTTCAACCTGATTAGAATATTCGTCTTTTTTAAAGAATCTTTTTGAAAAATATGAACTTTCTGATCGTCAAAATATCAAAAAACCCTGTTATTATAGATAGAGAAGAATATTTTGAAGGAATTGCTTTTGTATGTTTGTCCTTTTTCACCTTGACCAATTTACTCTGGATAATTATGTAAAATAATAGAATTGTATAAGCTTGTTTACAGCTAATTTGCTATGATATAAAGAAATGTATTGACGCAAATATCCCTGAGTTTGGGATATCGCATTATAGGATGTTAATAAAATTAATTAATGTTTCATTTTTTATATTAATATTTAAGTTTATTCATTTTTAGAAAGTTACGCGCCGCTTGTCAAGATTCTGTACGAATCTAGGATAATGCTCTAGCTATTCGATGAAGAGAAATATGATGAAATGTGTTTCTACATCCTGATATTTATGACCAATCAACAGCAGGGAGAGCATTGAGGTCATAGCTAACGTTGGGAGAGATTTAAGATAATTGAACGCGGTCCCAAATAAAGGCTTTAGTTTGATGACTTGGAAAGAGTGATAGTTTCATTAGTAACTTTAGTTAAGACTTAAATTGTACGAATTCTCTCCTTCCTTTAGAGGTCCTTCATGCTTAAATTAACCAATCAGTAGAGAAATGGATATTACGTGAAAATTTTCGAAAGCTAATATATATTTTAAATATATATATATATTAATTTTTCCATTGCAGTAAGGGTAGTATATATATATATATATATATTATGAAAAAAAATGAGACTTCTTTTTGATTCTGATTATCCCGAGGATTATGCTATGGTAATGCAGTCGTGGTTAAAATCTTGAAAGTATAATGAATAAAATAGTTTTGATAAGAAATTTCTTTAATTGAGCTAAAGAATATATGAAAAAACCTAATTTGATAAAATTACTGCCTGAACTAAGGCGTTAGAATCAAAAAATGAAAACCTTATTTACATAATGTACAAAAGGTTTGAGCCGGCCATCGGGAAACAACAACAATGAGGTTTTATAGGGGAAGCGTGACCTCTGGCGGTCGATTTAGCAGAGTATTTTAATCTATTAAATATATTTTCGAATGAAATAATATTTTAATATAACATATATATATATATATATTTAAAATACAATATAACGCGGCTGATGATTGTAAAACGAAAATTAAAATTATACCGCGAATGTTTCTTTTAAAAATCGAAATTTATTTTCAAAGAGAAATAGCGACATTTCTAACTTTGAGGATGAGGTATGGAAAGGTGAAACATGAAGAGTAATGGGTAGCCGAGTGGACAAGGCACCTGCCCGGTAAGCAGAAGGGTGTGGGTTCGATTCCCGCCCCTGAACACTTTTTATTTTTCCGTTCTCCATTACTCTTCATGTTTCACCTTTCCATACCTCATCCTCAAAGTTAGAAATGTCGCTATTTCTCTTTGAAAATAAATTTCGATTTTTTAAAGAAACATTCGCGATATATATATATATTTTTTTTTTTGAGAATCATACGCGTCT
Source organism: Cordylochernes scorpioides (assembly GCA_030710605.1). Classification (NCBI taxonomy): domain Eukaryota; kingdom Metazoa; phylum Arthropoda; class Arachnida; order Pseudoscorpiones; family Chernetidae; genus Cordylochernes; species Cordylochernes scorpioides. Next base: position 43,732,638 of record CP092878.1, read on the forward strand.
ATAATAGTTTCGAATTTTCATAACAGATGGCACGCTTATGCATCATAATATATAGATTGCAATGTTCTAATCGATATTTTCTGATATATTCATAGAATATATAAATATCTACCATATATGATATAAATATAGTTGAGTTTATGAATAAACATAGATATAGCTTATATGTTAATTATTGTAGGTTAGGTGATATCAAATCTATGATGGGTATACTTTATGAATAGGTGTCATAATTTTGTTTGAACTATTACAATATGATAAAACAAAGACTGTTATAGATATATATTTTTGTAGTGATAAAATATATGTTTTATATATAATACCTTTATGTGAGTTACTAGAATGAATTCCGTATCTGGTTAATATATATTTTATATGAAAGAATGATTTGAACGTTTCCATTTTAAATGGAGTAAGCTAATTTATTTAAAATTAATTCTACCTTCAAAATAGATGTCAAATATGAAGTATCTATCTATCTAGATGCAAAGCGAATATTAAATGATATATTTTTGAAAATAGAGCAATCCATAAATAAATCTTCAAATAAAAAGGCATATATTGGATTAAAATATCATTTATTTTACCAATATTTCAGTTGATTGAACGTCAAACTTTATCAAGGTTTCATAAGATATTAATGTAGGTCAACAAAAAACTACCTGAAAACTCCCAACTTAACTAACTTCTGAAATTTCTTCCTTCCACAAACAAAAAATAATCTCTCTCTGGAAATCCACCCTAAACCACCCCTGGTACACCCCCATTCCTAACGAATCTTCTTTCCACACCCTTACTAGGAAAGATCAAACGGCGATTTCAAGGTTACGAACAGGACATCTTAGAATGCTCAAATTTAATGGAAAAATCTAAACATTCCCGAAATGCCCAAAATGTGATTCCCAACCAGCCAGTCCTAAACATCTATTCAATTGTATCAAATCCTCCAAAAAAGATATCTGGGAAAACCCCAGGACTATATTAGAAAAGCTGAAACAATGGAACCTAATGGAGATCGTTTAAACGACTCGAGGAATAAGCAACAACAACCCTCTTTTACATCTGCCACTTTGTCTATATAAATTTTATGAACTCTATCGAATAATACATATATATATTTGTAAATATTTAATTCTAAGTTCTAATTTGTTTGTTGTTTCGTTTGTTTTCTTTGCAATAGGCGTAAATATTTCAATATCGCGCCTGGTTGATTAATAAAATGAAATAATTTTATAAATATACAATTTCATAATCTATAATTTTATAAATATGTAATCTTTATGAAAATTATTTTTATAAAAATATTGAATGATCGAAGTATCTTTGAAAGCCGGCCAGGCAACCTCTATCTTTATGACACAAAATTTCTTTGTATAGATATTTAATTTTTTTATTTTGTGCACATAAGGATGATTGTAAAAAAATAGTCAATAATAAATAAATGATTATAAATTCGTTATATAAAGGTGTTCGAAATAAAGAATAAATGAATGGCACTTATCTAAAGATATTTTTAAAACTTGTTTACTGAAGAACTTTGAAGAGAGAAAGATTTCCTAAATTCTCAAGAAAAAAAAAAGATATCCCTTCAAATTTCTAAGTAATTTCATAAAAGTGAAAAAAGAAAAAAAGAATTCTCTTTCATTCTTTAAATTGAAAATTCTAAGTTTGTTATATTTCGTATAAAAGAGGTATGATTACATGAGATGAAAAATCTAATTTTTATTTCCGAAATTTTAAATCAAAACTCTATTTAATTATCGTTATTATTTTTTCTTTATATCAAATATATCACGATAATAAAATAATTAATTGAATAAACTCAAATTAATGTCACATTTTTTCAAATTAATATCAGAAATAAGAGCAAATAAATCTTTATATATTATATCAAAAGATTATAAATATCAACGTAGTATATAATCAAATTATTTAATAAATTTAATTAAGAAAATATCTTATCATAATCTTAAAAATGACTGGTGTAATTAAGTTTGATAATTTTGAAGCTCTTTTTTTAAAAAATGGGTGAATAATTGGCAGGAACCAATAGGCTTTTTGGAAAAAAATATCAAAAGATTTTAGGATTTATGGGTCATAATTTGGCGCAAACTCATTAACTGCCAGCCGATGGTTTAAAAATCGATGAGTTTTCGTCTGATAAGCTAACATTTATTTTGGCATGCATGTGCCATTTCTTTAATTCTACATGCCAAACCTAATGGCCCACTTTCAATAGAATTATCAATAGCTCATCAAGAAAAGACACGTAAATAAAATATGGCGTACCCATTATTTATCGAATCGATTTCAAATTAGCACTTCGTGTGTAAATTATTCATTTTATTTTTTAAAATTGATGTTTTTTCAAATAAACATTACATACGAAAATTATATTTGAAAACATCATGTTATAATTCAATACATCATTCAAATACAATAAGATATATATATATATATTACATAAAAAAAAAGATGGGATTTCTGTTGTATTTTTGATCATGTTGAGAATTATGGTAATGGTAGTACAGTCGTGGCATGAATCTTCTTGAAAGTAAAATAATAAAAATAGTATAGATTAAAAATTGCTTTAATTGAGCTATAAGATAAACATAATTCTGTAAAAGTACCTGCCTGGCTTAAGGCGTAAGAATAAATAAAACAAAATATTATTTACATAATTACAAAGTTTTGGGTCGGCCAACGGGGAAGAACAACAATGATTATTTATAGAGAAAGCGTGACCTCTGGCGGTCGATTAAAACAGAGTATTTATATCTATGAAATTATAACTTTTTTTAAATAAAATAACATTTTTAACATATAATATTTTTAAATAAAATATTTCAATATAACATTTCCCCCCTGTGAAAAGAATAATATGGGCAAAGAGAAAAGTGAAAAAATATATACCCTTAAAAAATAAAATGATTGATGGAAAGAAAATAATATGTGAGAGGCGATATTCACTTATCATATTGGTTTTAAATATGGTAATCAATAGACAGGAAAGTACAAAAGGTAAATGATAAAAATGTAAATGATTACAAAAATTATTGGTGGAGAGTTAAAATGTGGTATAGAGTGAAAATGTGGTATAGAGTGAAAATGTGGTATAGAGTGAAAATGTGGTATAGAGTGAAAATGTGGCATAGAGTGAAAATGTGGTATAGAGTGAAAATGTAAAGAGAGAAAAAAAAAGGTGTTCCATAATCATATTGGTTTGTTATTAACCAATAGATTGGAAATAGACACAAGAAAAAAATGCACATATATAATATTAAAAATGAGGTAGGAAAAATAAAATGCATATGAATGAAAAATATTAATATGATAGCATTGAAAAAACATTGGATTATTATAAGAAAAAAAAAGGCATTTGTGAAAAAGCAATAAAAGGCAAGTGTAATATGTAAAAAAGGCAAAATGTAAAAAAAGGAAAGGTTGAAATATGTTAAACAATGTAAAATATTAGCTAATTATTTGAAAGATAATGATAGTGTAAGAAAATGCTATTTATCATTGTTGTTCTCCTGGCCGACTGCTTTGCATATGGCGTATTAAACTGATATGGTGTAAATGGTTTAAATTAATTTGAAATGTTTTAAAAGTAATCATTCAATGGAAGATATATTTGCTAATTTACATATATTTAAGTTTACAATGTAAAGTTATGACATGATATAAAAGTAATTTTGGTGAAAATGGGCTATATTATTTGCACAAGTTTAAATTTGAAGATAAAAAATGGCATGAGGTATATTATGGCATTTAGGAGTTAACTATACAAAGGAAAACTAAGGATTAAAGGGTGTGTGGTATTAAATGGCAAAAAGAGCTATGGAAAAATTGATATCTAAAAATGATTTGACAAAAGGAATATATCTCTAAATATGCGAATGAAAAACTATTGAGAAGCATGGGTGAGAATTAGAAAAGTGGACATTAGGTGAATTATGTAAAAGGTAGTTACAAAGTACCTTGGAAGATGGGCTGGATTTGAAGACCTCGGGAGATGGCCGGTGTTGGGCGGAAGATGCGATGGCTGGAGATGAAAAGAAGAAGGCTGCTTGAAATTGCTGGATATGGTAGGAAATGGGTATGTTTGATTGTAGTGGCTATGTTTGATTGTAGATGGCAATGTTTTCTTGGAGATGGCTATGTTTGATTGTAGTGGCTATGTTTGCTTGGAGATGGCTATGTTTGATAGGAAATGGCTATGTTTGTTTGGAGATGGCTATGTTTGATTGGAAATGGCTATGTTTGTTTGGAGATGGCTATGTTTGTTTGGAGATGGCTATGTTTGATTGGAGATGACTATGTTTTCTTGGAGAAGGCTATTTTTGATTGAAATGAGCTATTTTTGTAGGTGAAATTTCTATTTTTGATTGGAGAGGATTATTTTTGATTGAAGAAGAATTTGCATATTAGTGAATGAACTATTTTTAGTTGAAGAATTTGCATAGTTGAAATTGAAAATCTTGCTTTTGCCATTTAAAAAATAAACAGGTAAATATCCTGTCGGCTAATATTACATTAAAAAAAAGATGGGATTTCTGTTGTATTTTTGATCATGTTGAGAATTATGGTAATGGTAGTGCAGTCGTGGCATGAATCTTCTTGAAAGTAAAATAATAAAAATAGTATAGATTAAAAATTGCTTTAATTGAGCTATAAGATAAACATAATTCTGTAAAAGTACCTGCCTGGCTTAAGGCGTAAGAATAAATAAAACAAAATATTATTTACATAATTACAAAGTTTTGGGTCGGCCAACGGGGAAGAACAACAATGATTATTTATAGAGAAAGCGTGACCTCTGGCGGTCGATTAAAACAGAGTATTTATATCTATGAAATTATAACTTTTTTTAAATAAAATAACATTTTAACATATACCATTTTTAAATAAAATATTTCAATATAACATATATATATATAACCAAATCAACCAATAGTTTTTTTTAACACCTGACGTTTCAGTGACTTCCTGTCATCCTCTTCAGGGGAATGATTACTTTGAATCCTAGTTCTACTTATATACATACATGATTTTCTGAAATACATGAAAAGCGGCACGAATCAGCATATATAAAGAATTTATAAAAGTTCAAAATATTTTTTTTTGCAAATTAAATGATTGAAAATATAAAATTCTATACATAGCCTTTTTGGCTGTGGCATAGGCTTTGATTTTATCCAGATCAACACACACACACACACTTCTAACCAACAAATGATTTTCAAGATATAAATAGCTTTATATTTGGCAATATATATATATATGTTATAAATAAAAATAATTTCCGCTGTTATGATATAAATTGCTTGTAGAGGAATTATTGGTTATTTGCTTGATTTCGGAATCCATGAGCATGTGATATTGTTCTGCAGTCGTAGCAATAATTAAATAAAATTAGTTATCAAAAGTAACTTTAATTGAGCTTAAGGAATATATATATAAAAAAACAATTTGATGAAATACCGGCTGGTTTAAAGCGTGAAAATTAAAAAATGAAAAACCTATTTACTTAATGCACAAAGGATTTAAGCCGGCCATCGGGAAACAACAACAATAGGCTATATAAAGGGAGGTCACGACATCTTGTGGTAGATATAAACAGAATATTTGAATATATTAAATATAATTTTAAATAAAATATTATTTTTATATAACATATATATGGATTGAAATGGGTACCTAAACCATTTAAACTGGGATGATTAACAAAATGCCGTGTTTCAGTATATTTTTTGTTGAATAGTGCAGTACATAACGTAGGGTTGGTGCTAAAAACATGTCGTTAAGGCAGCTTCTGCAAAAGCAGACGATTTCTATTTTGTTAACCCTTGTTTCGTGCTATGGCCCTCATCAGTACAGGGGCGGCTTCGGTCTCATAACATTCAATAGGTTGAGAAATAGATGTGACCAAATTTGCTAAAATATGTTTTTAAGATTGTGAATTGATAGGGAAAATAATTTGAGGCCAAGCTGATTATGTGGTATTAAAAAAATGCAATAAATTAAAAAAAACTGCATTTAAACAATACACTTGTTAATAATCCCAGTACAAAGCTTAAATGTGTCGATAAATTGGAATATTCAGAGAAAGAGACCACATACCAATTTGTAAAACATGGTTTAGGTATTTGACCCTCATAAGTATAATGTGGTAGCTCAAAATTCATAACATTCTACAAGAGGGGCTATAAAATCAGCTTTTTGTCTGAATTTTCCTTAATTTGTGTTTTTACTCATTATTTATCGTCGCAATATTTTTTTTTGTAAGAGACAAATTATCTCAAGATTATTCATTTCATATGCTACCGGGTAGGTTGATTGAGAAGTGGTATTAATAGTTGATTTTGCTTTAATCAAATCACGCATTTTTTTGGAAGCAAAATTGCTTCAATGACCTCTGATTCTTAGATTTCTTACCTCACCAGTATGTGCAAGTAGCCAAACGGAATTCTGAAACACATGTAAATGTGAAGTCGAAATTATCTTTACATGTGTAGACCAGTAGTGTACTCTTGCAGCAGAAGCATTCGCTAACCATCCACAAAGATCACTATGGCCTGTAGCATAATAATTATTCATATATATCTCATCATATGCATTTTTAAAGGAGAATATACCCTACTGGCACATGAATACCGCCCAAGAAATTCATCATTATATTTAAGGCCAAGTATTAAATAGAATCAACATTGTTGATGTTGATTAAAATATAATACACTGTTTGAATCGACATTTAGTTTCCTATTTTGTCTCACTAGATGGAGATCTGCCATCTAAAATGCTCATGTCTGTGGTGAGGATATACATTTTTAATATAACTATAATAAAATATTTGTTTATTACCATCAAATGAGACGCGATATCCCCACAAGGGATGCATGCGTCAAGAATCAATACTAAATTCAGAAACTGTATTACATAAACAATTAGTTATTCACAAGGTTTGAGTAGAAGTTTATTAAAGAAAGGAAAGGAAAAGAATATTAAAATCATTCCTGATATTACATCTTACCTAGAAACAACCAAGTTTGGTTTTTTAACCAAGAGAAGATCATAGATTTTCAGTATTTTCTAAATTATAAATATGATTTCTTACTGTTTATAAACATAATCAGCAGTATGAAATATATAATCAAATTTATTATTATATTTAATTATATATATATATATTTGAAGGTATATATATTGGATCAAAATATAATTTATCTACCAATATTCATGTTGGCTGAACGCCAACTTTTTTCAAGGTATAACAACATATCACTAACTTAAAAAAATTAATAAACTAATGTGTGATTTTTCAACCCAAAATATATCTTTTCAATTAAAGATATTTTTATGGATTGCTCTATTTTTCAAAAATATATAATTATTTATTTGTGTGTGTGATATATATAACTTTTGTAAATATTGACAAAATATAAAGTGATTTGCAAAAAAAAATATTCAATTTGGCTTCTGTAGCAAGCAAAATTCTTACGCAATATTTTAAGATTTATAAATGAAATAGGAAAGAAAAACAAAAACTATAAAAATTCTCAAAATCACCATTTCTTTCAAAGCTAGTAAGATTGCCTTTTTGAAAAACCTTGATAAATGGATTGATAAATGGGTTTTAGTCAATTTCCAAAGATAGATGAGAAAGCTAGTTAATGATAGAACCAATTGGTTAATTCACGCCTAAGTGGCTTCTTTGTTTGCCTCTCGGTCTAAATCTTATAGAATAAAATATAAATTTAATTCTCTTGAATCTCTAACCCATTTATTGTGAATTAATAATGAAAAATTAAATAAAAATACCTTTTTTTCTCCATAGGGTTTTTTTGCACTTTTTTTCCATATCTAATTTATTTTTAAAGCTATAATCAAAGTTATCATTAAAAGCCATTTCTCTTTTTTTTAAACGATTTGATAAATTATTAAAACGCATACGATCTATTTTAAATTGAATATTATATGAATTTGACTATTCTTTCTCTCTCTATCTATAAAATATATATCATAAAATAATAGGTTTTATATGAATTAGTTATAGGAAATCTATATTTAAAATAATTTGACTAAAAATTAAACATGATTTATAATTCAAAAACGAAAATTTCAAATTTCCAGTTTTCGAGGCAATGAGGATTATGATTTATATTTTTAAAAAGTTATATTTATTTAAATAATATTAAATGTATATATGGATAATAATATATATAAGAATATATTTTAATGTGTAAAATGTATATATCATATATATTCAGTATTTAAAAAAGATATCTTAGAATTATTTAACCTTCTATATATTCAAATATTTTACTCCATAAAAAATCTTAAGATTTATTTGAGAAACCAAAATGTATTTGGATGATATATGCATTTTTATATGTAATATACAATAATTTATCCTGAATATTTATTTCTATTTCAATCTGCTTTGATATATTTGAATATCTGTTCGAATTTTAAGCAAAACATTAGACATATAAGCGTGAGAAGAATTATCTATAAGAGTGGGAGATATGATTTGTTGTTGTCTGTTGATAGTCGTAAAATTCATTAATGACTTATGGAAGTTCCAATAGAGGAAATGATGTATTCTAGATGAAACTGGATTTTGCTCTGACTAGGGGGCCTTTGACTTTCAATAAAACTTTATTGTCTTGTTTGTGATTATATGATGACCATGCTAGCGTGTTTAGGTTTATCTTCATTTTAGATCTGTTACCCTATTTATAATCATGGTACAATTTGAAAATAGGGATATCCATAAATAGATCATTAATTATAAATGCATATATTGGATCAAAAAATAATTTATTTACCAATATTTTAGTTGGCTGAACGCCAACCTTTTTCAAGGTATTACAACAATTTCATGTCAACGACAGGATAAAAAGAATTAACTTCCCCTTTTAACATTTCTAATCTATGTAAAAAACCTTATGCTTTCAAACTCTATCATTGCACAGCATTTTTTGACGATATTGAACATAATTATGAATTCTCTGCATCACTTTCTATAATAAATCAAATATAGAAACGCTTTCCTAAGTTTTCACTTTTAATAATTATATAACAATTAAAATTAATAGTAATCACAAGAGTAGCAGTTAATGAGTATCTAAGAGTGATTTAGGATTCATTGCTATTAATAATAATATGAAAATAGTTTGTCTCAAATCCTATCAATTAAATAAATATTATATATCGAAATTGGTGCTTTAAATTCTAGTCTTAAATTTGATTTGGTCTTAAATTAAATGTCTTATTTCTACAACCCAATAGAAATACTTTACTACAGTAGGAATTATTGTATAACCGCTTTTATCCAGATCGGATAGAGCGCCTCCTATGCGCAAATGATGTAATGAATATACTTAGAATACACTTTAAATAAATTATAAAAGGCTGCACTATATATACAGTGTAAAATTTATAAAAATAATATATTTAAAAAATAAAAATCAGTAAAAATTGTTTTACATCTAAAAATTTTAATATAATATTTAACTCTTAATTAAAATTTAACTAAAAATCGCAAAAATGTATATAAATTGATGCATTCAAAGTATTTAAAAAAATAAAATGGTAATAGATTTCAATCTGTGTTCAGGTAAAAAAAACAGAATCGTATTCCGATTTTCAAAAAAAAAAAAAATTTTAATTTTTGAAAATATTTTAGAATATTATTCAAAATATTAATTAACGCTCACAAAATAAAAATAGTAAATTCTAAAAATATATTTTCATATTTAAAATTCGTTTACTCCTGCAAAGAAAAATCAATTGCCGTTGTAAATGAGGTTCGTCTGCTATACAATCCTATTGGGTGTTAATCGAGTCAGACGAAAATGTAGCATCATGTCTGTAGAATTGTTCCTTAATCCTAGGGATTTTGTGCAATCAAGGAAATGGCTAAATTCCTTTGTTTCTCTATGGGGTTCCTAAACTTTATCCCCATTACCTTGACATGGTCATTTTGTTTGAATCTTCCTTTTTTTATATTGATATATGTTCAACATAATATATTCATATACCTATGAATCTATTAGGACTTATTTATATATTGAAATTCTTAATGAATATATTCAGTGCATATTAAATATATTAAAAAAAGATTCTCATGAAATATTATATCTCATATTTTTGCAATTATCTTTCAAACTGAATATATTCCATTATATGAACTGGTAATATTGTAAAAATTATTTATTATTTTATTAACAAAGTATCATTTTATTATGTTTATATTTTGCTACTCTGTAAACTTCCCTCGTTGCTTATCTTTTATCATTCATAGTTTGTTCTTGTCTTAAAATGAAATTATATTTCATCCTGAAGTTTGTCTTTCCTAAATTTTCATGTAGCATTTTGGTGGAGATGCTGGGTAAATTAGGAAAGACAAACTGAAAATCGCCGAAAAGACCTAGAGGCCATGTGTGCTGTGATCTATATTTCCAAAGCCTGGCTCCAGGATTTCACCGCTGTGTCAAAGCCAAGACCTTCCCTCCAAGATGACGATGTCCCCTATAGACGTTACGACGCCAAAGCCATTTTTCACGCCACAAGGAAAAGGACGCAAAGGTACTAGGGACAAAGTTCCAAGACTTTGATGGAATCCTTGACAGAAACACGTCAGATCTATCTCAGTAACTACAATAATTGCTAGCTGTGGGTCACAGCTCTCATAGGGAAGGAGGTATGTAGAAAAGTATTATTATTTTATTAACAGAATATCATTTTTTATGTTTAATTTTGCTACTCTATAAACTTCCCTCGTTGCTTATATTTTGTTTATCAATCATAGTTTGTTCTCTCCTTAAAATATATTTCTGTTTTATCCTGAAGTTTGTCTTTCCTAATTTTCCACGTGGCAATATGTAGAGCCTTATTGCTTATGAAAATTATAGGGTTGAAATATAGTAATTAATGCCTTATTAGCAACTTTTTGACATACCATTTTATCATAATATCATCAAATATACCATCAGATAATAAACATATCTTGAGGAAAAAGCATCGCCTCATCTTGAAACCTAAAGTTGTAGATTGTTTGCGCCATTGTTTAATACATTTCCTTTATTAATCAAGAAAAGCCAACCTCCTACGCGTTTTAGATTGTTAGCCGTAGTTAGTGTTGTATAGATTCTGCCAACAGCCAAAAAAAGCTGGTCATTAAAGCTTTCTGTAAATTCAAGGAATAGGAATTTAAAACTTTAAATGCACAAAATGCCGAATACACACTATATGAATATATAGGCTCAAAATTGAAATTGTACAATAAAGTTGGGTTGACAAATAAAAAGAAAAAGCATTCCTAAACGTTTAATTGGAAGAAAACAATTGTTAAATTGAATATCCTTCCGTTCATTTTTCAGGAAGTCCCAAGGGCCAAATTTTTTATCTTCATGTTGCAGCCTGTATCAGGCTGATGAGAGCCAACACCCTGAAACGCGTACGTGGTTGCTTTCTTCGATTAATCAAGAAAATGCATTTATGGTTAATACTCTAATAAAATTGAAGCAATCACCGAATAACTGATATTTATACGGACAGATGGCGCAAGCCATTATCAAATTCCATTTGTACGATGTACGATTCCATATGTTTTTGATTTAAAAGATATATCAACCTGATCTCAATAAAGATTCACGTTCATATAATTTTTTATTACCTTAAGCCTAAATTCTAAATGGTAATGATTTATAACACAAACGTTTTCGTTATTTATTTTTTAATTCGAAGGACCCTTATATATTACTTAATACATCATTTATATATATAAACATATAGGGCAAATTTGAGGATAATTAATTTATTATAAAGGGTATTTTCCTTTTAGTTCTCCAATAAAATTATATACAAGAGGTATTTATAGGGAGAGAAATAACAACTCCCAAGGTAAAAATAATAATAATGAGAGTGTTTAGCCACCGAGGCGTCCCGTTTTCCTTATTTGCCTATATGATTCCGAGAACCCCTCACATCTGTGGTCCCCTCCCAGGAGTCCAGTGATGATTGACAGGTGTCCCATGGAGCTTCTTATAACCGGAGTTGCAGAACTACTTGACAATATATTAATTTATTAATATGAACGTGTGTGCCATCTGCATGCAAAATTATGAACTACTTACGTTTCTTTTTTCATGTATACAATTTCCTACTGCCTATAATGAAATGATAAAATATTGAGATGACCTAGATTATCAGTGAGAAATCTTCCTATGGTAGATCAAACCACCGGAAAGTTTTCAACCTATGAACGCATTGCCAATCTAATATTTTCAACATTTTTAGTAAGGTCTAGCCAAATTTGTATAACTCACAGTTCATCACAAATCATGGAATTTTGGAGAATTTCTGTCGAAAATCAGAACAATGGATGATCCTAGCTTCTTCTGTGGAAAATAAAACCAAAACTCAACACATTTATTTATAGAATGTTCGATTTTTCACAGCTACAGAGGTAATCATTTTTATCCCATCAAAGAAATTTGCGAATTTGTATATAACAAAGACACTTATGTAAAATTCAATGATTTTTTGTAAATTCATTTTAGATTTTCGTTTCTGTTCGAGAAAACCAACCTTTCAGTTTTAATATTATTTTTAGTCTTTTTTATTGAATTGTATAAAATGAATTGTATATAAGCTGCTAAAATGTATTTAGGCGCAAGTCTCCCAAGCTGTGATATCGCATCCGATATGTAAAATAAAATATATTGAGGTCTATAAGCAATTGATTATTTTCCTACAAGAAACATATGAGCATAAAAATTCTATATTATTAAATACAAATTACTTATATAGAAATATCTGAATGTCTAGTATTATAATCAATATATAAGATTACAGCAAACCTAATTTGCATATCAATCCATGATTTATTGCTATATTCAAATTGAGAAAAGCAAATATTCGAAAGATTTCAATAAAAATACTTAAGTCACTTTGAAAAATAATTTATATAATATTGTTAAATCTTTATGAAGAGACTCAACCTTGAATAAATAGCCAGTGTATATTTAAAAACATATATATTATATATGAACAATCATTATATATAAACTATATAAATATATTTCTTTCACCAATGGTAAAATGTTACCAAGGAGAAAGCCCTATAGATATTTTAATCCAGTGGAAGGAGAGTAGACTTGCTAATTTTTTTCCAATTGTCATGGAAATTGGACAAGTCGCCAAATTTAACAAAGTTCAAGTTACTTGTCTGAAATTTCACTTTTTCTTCTCTATGCGAGGCATTAATTCCACCTTTCTACTCCGTACCATTAACATTTTCATACAGTTGAACCACACATATATATATATATATAATATAGAAAATATAATTTATCATATCTATTTGGTTTATTCTATAAATATTGTATAACGCAAAGAGTTATTTTTATATATTTCACAAATATAAATATGTATTCATCATATAAATATAGAATTCATATATATATATATATATATATATATATATATATATATATATATATATATTAAAAGGCATATTTTAGATCTAGAATAAAACAAAACATTTTATTTAATACAAAAAGTCAATATTTCAATATATATATATATCTTCGTATATTTTATTCAATTTAGAATTTAAAATATATGTGTAGTTTAGGCGTATGAAGTGGTTTATATATATATATATGAATCTTATTTTGAAATAGAGCAATCCATAATTAAATATTTAATTAAATAGGCATATATTGGATCAAAATATAATTTATTTCACCAATATTTCAGTTGGCTGAACGCCAACCTTTTTCAAGGTATTATAACATATTAATGTGTGTGGACACACCCTAATATGTTATAATACTTTAATAAAAGTTGGCGTTCAGCCAACTGAAATATTAGTAAAATAAATGATATTTTGATCCAATATATGTCTTTTCAATTATATATATATATTGATAAAAAACAATAGGAAAAAAAATTAAAAATAAAATTTAATTTTTAATATATTTAGATATGAATATTATACAATGATACATTATAAAATATTTTTCTGACTTTTTATTGTATGATAATACAATACCCGAGGAACCAGTGGGAAATATGCTACGGGGACCCTGAACATCTTACTATTAAATATAAATGGAACTTAGAAGGAAATAAAAGACCTGAGTAGACTGCTTAATGAAGGACAAGACACAACCACCACCATACAAAAGGGAAACCATGGCAGTATCTATTGTGAATTGTTTCAAAAATAAGATTAAAATCATTTTTAGAGATGTTGAGAGAGAAAAATTGAATTTAAACATTTCTGATCAGGAACAAAATATGTATGTCATGTCTGTTAATAATATTTACAATTACTTTAATCACAAAGGTTTTAATCTATATTAAAGTGATCACGTACAACTAGGTATATTAAATGTTGGTAAAATTACCTCCATAAAGTCAGTAAAATAATTAAAGGAAATCGTTATCATTTTAATTACATCGGATGTAATTGACTATTTGCGCCATTTAAAACATTACATATACCGATTAAAAGGTAGAAGATAGTTATATAACGTTTGGTAAAATTTATCTTCATATCGAATATAAGGATATATGCTTCCACATCTAACTTATTAGTATTTTATGAAATTTTGTAAAGAAAATATTCAATATACAGAGTTGCCTTGTTTTAGAGATAATATTTTGGCTCTTTTGTAAATTAAGAATTAGACGAATTAAAATGTATATTCATCTTAGTTTTCCATTTCTTTTTGAATTGTTCAATGTTTTTGCAACATTTTTCGAGGATTACTATGAATTAGTTACAATTCTTTTATATATATGTTATATTGAAATATTATTTAATTTAAAATTATATTTAATAGATTCAAATTCTGCTAAATCGACCGCTAGAGGTCACGCTTCCTCTATAAAAACAGATTGTTGTTGTTTCCAGATGGCCGGCTCAAATCTTTTGTGCATTATGTAAATAAGTTATTCGTTTTTTGATTCTTACGCCTTAAGCCAGGCAGTACTTTCATCAAATTATGTTTTTTTTATATATTCCTTTAGCTCAATTAAAGAAATTTCTGATCAAAACTATTTTATTCATTATACTTCAAGATTTTTTACCACGACTGCATTACCAGAGCTTAATCCTCAAGATATTTTAATTTCAACAGACATCTCATTCTTTTTTACAACATATATTATTAGTTATATATTCATAAATTAAGAGAGAGAGAGAGTGTGTGAGATGTTTTATACACTTAAAATAAGATAAAAACATGATAATATACCAAAAGACATCGGCTTCAATGTTACTCTGTAATATTCCAGCCTAACAGTAATAAATTAACCTCATTGGTACAAATTATCTGTGAATAAATAACGAAAAAAGCATTTTTTCAAATATAGGGGAACTAAATTGCAAGAGAGTAATCGAAAATGGCCACATTCATTAAACATTCGTAAATCATTCCTGTTGAATGGCACTGTTAAATATTTTTCGAATTTGAGGTTTACAAAAAATGACAATGTTCCGACATCATTTGAAAACAAGCAAAATTCCAATCATTATTGAACGAAAGTCTAAAATGAATTGTGAAAATTATTTTTTAATACTGGATTTACCATCGAGACACGTGACTTCATTTAACAGTTGAAATGCCAGTTGGCTAGTAATTTTTGTTTTCTCTCTTTTATTTAAGTCTTATATCGAAAATAAACACTGAAAAATTTATGAAAATATGAAAAAAATCCGAATTGCAAAGAAAAAAAAAACATAATTGGGGATGGGGTACGTATTCTTAAGAATACGACCAAGGTACTGAACGTTAATCAAAAACTTATTAAAGAACCATGCAGGAATAAGAATTCAGTGTCTCACCTTATTAAAAATAAAGATATTAATGGCTACCTTCATGGCATCCTGGTTTTTCATACTCTGCCATTGTGTTTGACGATCATGAAAGAAGTTTAAATGATTTTTTTTTACTTTACTTTTAGTCTAAATTAGACAAGATCTTGGAGGTCGTGCTCGTAAAGAAGCTCAAGCTTCTCTGTACAGGGATCTTTTGTCCTTTCCATGCAATTTAGTAAATTGGATCGTGACATCATGACAACGGTTGGTTATTTTCATATAGAATTTTTTTTCTTATAGAAAATATTCGTTTTATCAGTTTTCATATTAATTAGTTATAGTTACTAATGATTTATTTGCTTGTAAAAATTGGAGTAAAACTGAAAGGTAATTATTAAGGTTTACAAAACCCATATTAAATATATACTCGAGAAAAAATGATCATTGCCTCTATTTTGCATTAATAATATTCCTATCATGGTGAAATTATTTTTGGATAGAAATGATCATTTTGAGGACTTCTATTTTATTCAAAGAACATTTTCGGAATCATTAGAGTGTCGTTAATATATATATTTGTACATACACCTTGTATATAATACAATAGATTAGAAATAAACGTTAAAATATATTTATACAATATCTAATAATAACTATTTATATAAATTAGATAATTATACACATATAGATTATATAATGCAATTTGAAAACAGTGGTTCATACCTTAAAAAGCCACAAATTAATAAAGCTTGAACATGTATTATTATTTTTTTTTGTGATAGAATGTACCTCTGAAATGAGTTCCTCAATGTTGTTTATTCAGTATGAACTTTATTTCAGGTATTTTACACCCAAACATTTTCCTATACCTTACAATGAAACGCAAGCTTGGTTGTGACCTAACTTTTCAAAATGCAAGAGCATTTCTACCTATATTGTTACAAGCCACGCCCTTTGGGGTGTGGTCATTTCTTTATTCCCTTGCTTCAATGTGTATCATTGTGTATGTAATTAGTTTTTAATAATAGAATTTCATATTAAGAATGCTTCAATTCTTGTAATTTATTTACCTTTATTTAGAAAATATTTCAAGTTCAAGTATATTCGGACTAATTAATCGGGTTCCACATGTGGAAATGTTTAATTAAAGAATAATGTTTTAACAAATGTTAAGTTTGTATTATGCGTATGTATTATTAAGTAGTAGTCATCTTTGATACATAAATTAATTACTATATTATTAATTCCGCATTTGCCGGTCCCAAGCCCGGATGAAAAAGGAAGAGGGGGAGCAGTAACAAGCTCTCTAAAAACCTGGGTTCAGCTGGCCCGGCTGATAGTACCCTGTAAGGACTCCTAATCCAGGGATACGGGATGAGTCGCGTTTGTACTCCTTGTTAGGAGCGGCTGCACATTGGCGTCTGTTCCTCGTGTCAGAGGCGGCCATTTTTATTTTTTGAGTTAAGTCATCCTGCCACTGAGTAATGCTCCCAGTCTAAATAACAAAGGCAGACGCATTCTACTTCACCCAGTCATGATGGTTGTCAAACAAATACCATCAAGGGTCACAACTTGATACCCTAATATGATCGAGTAGAGATAAGAAAGAAGAAGACTATATTATTACCATCGTTTTCAATTCACTTAATATACATATTGATTCGCTTTTAAATTAAAATCATTAATCGGTATTCATTTTACTTGTTCTTCCTTTACCCTTTGTGAAATAAAATCTTGGAGCAATTATTTTAATAATTATTAGTTAATTTCGAATATAACTTGTAGAGTTCGCGTTGGTACGGCTCCAATGTTTATAAGATCAAAAAAGATATAGGATATACAGGTATATTGAAAGCACTTGTAAATAAACGTTCTTCCCTGATTTATACTATTATAAGATAAATAAAGCTTCAAGGGCTAAGTATCTTGTTCAACTTTTCATTTTCAAGCTGTCGGACCTGTCTGTCCTTCAACAGGGGTATCACATTATTAAATTAATGATAATTAATAATTTGTATATATATAGTATATGAAAAATGAAAGAAAAAAATAAAATATAAAAAGGTCAGGTGTTGAAATCAAAAATAAAAATGGCATATCCTTACCAGGAGCACATGTGCTTTACAGAAGGCAGAGCGCCATCTGGTGGAACAGAAATCAACTAAATATTCAGGGAACAGGGTAAATGAATGTTTAGTTGATTTCTGTTCCACCAGATGGCGTTTCTGCCTTATGTAAAGCACATGTGCTCCTGGTCAGGATATGCCATTTTTATTTTTGATATATATAGTATGTATCATCAATTTATTAACAGGATACTCCTGTTGAAGGACTGACAAGTACAAAAGCTTCAAAATGAAAATTTGAATAAGAAAATTGGTCCTGGAAGCTTTATTTATTTTATAAATTATATATTGTATATTTGTATGCTGTGAATAATAGCGCGGGTGTTCGTGTAAAAACGGTTAACTACAGTAGAGCTAAATTCTACTAACTCAAAATTTCGTTCACGCCCCAGAATACTCTGTTCTCAGGTGTTCGAGCGACCTTTAAAATAACTGCAAGACATTAAGAATCCAATTTATTTGGGAGTAAATTAGAACAGATTCTCAAAACAAGATTAAGATGGCTATTGGTTCTGGATCATTACCTTTATCGACACTTAATTTCCAACCTGAAGTTTTCTTAAATTTAGCGTTATGTACTTCAATCAATTTCTCTTTTTTTCTGTGATTTGGTAATTTTAGAAAAATTGTCTTCCGTGAAATATATATTAATAGCAAAATCACGTTATTTTTGTCTAATATATAAAAAGTAAAAGAAATAGGTTGCAATTTGTCGTGGGATCCGGGCCACGAAAGAAGTTTAAGGCAACAAGACTAATGTTTTCCTGAAGCTGGACTGCCTAACTTTATTCATACGTCCTGTTTATAGCGCAAATACGTTCAATTAAAACTATGTAAATTGAAGAACAAAGAGAAAATATACAAAGACACAACACATTTAACACATTTGAATATATACATGTGGTTTATTGAGCGTTTTCAACCATAATATTACCTCTCTATCATTTTAATATGTTCAAAAAATCAAAATCGAAAAGATAAAAAATACTTAGGTCTGGAAAAAAAGCCAATATACACTCCCTGCAATTATGAAGTTAACCTTTCCTAATTTCTACATTACATCTTTATGGAGATGTTTGGTGATTGTAACAAATCTGTGATATTATTATCTGCATAATGAATATATATATTTCTCAAATCTAACGTCTCTACAAAATTTCGTTTGTTTCTCGGACTAGTGATATCTCTTGATTCTATCCCATCTGACTTGCGTCAATGATTATTTCCTTCTGATAAAATATTGGTTCTATATAATGGCATTATGATATTTACATTGGTAGTTACATTTAAAGAGGAAAGATATCATTAAAAATCGAATGATTTTTAATTACGAATTTTTATGTTATTGATAAATTACGATATTTCGTTCAAAAGAAACACTTACGGTAAAATTGTCAAACGTCGTTCTACAATCATAAGCCGCATTATATTGAATTTTATATTGACTTTATATAATACTAGACCTATGACCCGGCTTCGCTCGAGAATTCCCCTGAGTGCAATTTTTTTCATACTGAAAGTGCATCAATAATAAATAGTAGAAGTGCCATATAATAGCAATCCAGAAATTACACATAAACCACAGGCAAAAAGTGTGTGTGATGGCAAACATTGTATTATATTAGTGTTTAGGTATTTGATTCAATTATTTTTTGCAGTCCATTTAGTTTGAATAGATGGCAGCCTTTCCACCCAACTCCCGAGGTACCCCCCCCCCCCAGCGCATTATCCCTTGAAATTGCCTGAGTTGAGTGAGTGACTGCGATACCCATCTTTTCAGTAAAATTTAAAAAAATGGGTTAATAAAAAAATAATCCAAGATACTGGCATGTATATATTTTTCTGTAAAAAAATAAAAGAGCACATATAAATTAGGCAAACATACGTGTTTGCTAATGAATGTGACTGCATTTTGAATGATTAAAAAAAAAAGAGATAAAAAAAGGTCAAATCAAAATTAATAAAAAATACGAAATCCATTATTTACATACAGTAACGATATTTTTGTATATTTTTTTTAAATTTCATGTGTGCACTTACCGTAACTTGATAATGTAAATTTCTCTCTCAATACCTTTGTAAAAAAAATAAACACTCGTTTAAAAATATGTTTAAAAAAAGTACGCAAGCAACTTGAAAAAAAAAAAGCAGAACCATCATTGGTCGCTTAATTGACCTGGTGTTGTTACTTCGCCTCGTATTTACTCCGCGTAAAAAAAAAAAAGTTCTTCAAATGAAAAAAAAGCCAAAAATACTTATTCAAATGTAGCCGAGAATTTTCCCCATGCTTATAAAAAGCGACACGCAAACTTTGGTACCAATTGGTTCTGTAGTTTTTGAGTTTATCGCGAAACAGACAACAGACATTGACTTTTATATATAAGAAGATAGGTAAAGTGATATTTGCATAGATAGATATTTATACTGAACAAGTAAGGTGAGATTTGAATAGATATATATTTATAATGAACAAGTAATGTGAAATTTGGATAGATATATATTTATACTGAACAAGTAAACTTAGATTTGCATAGATAGATATTCATACTGAACAAGATGCGATTTTCATAGATGGAAAGATTTCCTATTTTGATGGCTATTAATATATAAAGAGATGGTTTTAATATTTCAAATTCCAATTATATATTGAGACGTTACAAAAACAATTTTCAATTGTACATAAATTCCCTTAAAATGTTATTTTAATTTTTCATGTGTTTATTTTCATTTTAATTTTTTATTCATCAAAAGTCAATGATGTACATACTAAATTAGTAAAAACTCAATAAAAACGATATGTAAAAATAGACATAAAAAAAATGGCTTGTAAAAGAAAGCGGCAATAAATGAGTTTAGGCAAAATGTCTATTTCATTAACAAACATTTCACTTTTAAAATAATAAACTTTAAAAATAAAGTTTTATTAAACTAAAATTAGCGTTTTAAAAATAAAAACGTGGCATTTGGCGCAGTCGAAAAGGATACGGAAAAAGAAAATGGCGGAAAATCCAAACAACCGGTTGCAAAAATTCAACGGCTCGAAGTCGGCAATTAGGCCTGAGTCATGGATCAAATTATATGATTTTGAAAATAATTCTTTAAAAGAAGATGAAAAAATCAAAAATCTTATGTACTACTTGACAGATTCAGCACTTGAATGGTATGCAGACGAGATTATTTCAAATCCTGCAATAAAAAGATGGGAAGTTGTAAAGGAAAAGTTGATTCAAAGATTTGGTTCATACAACGCAAATCCAATTGTCTCAGCATCACATCGAAGATTAAAACGAGAAAAGAATCAATAGAAAATTATTTTCAAGATAAAATTCGCCTGTTAAATCAAACCCATCTAACGAAGGAAGAAAAAATTCATTTATTAACAGACGGACTTCCAAATGATTGGAAAGATTTAATTGTGGCTGCACAGCCAACTGACAACCACGAAATGGTTCCATATCGCAGCTTCTATTGAACAAAATAGGGCTTCAATTCAGTTTAAGCCTAAAAACAAAATACATCTCGCGACAAAAAATAATGATAATAGAAAAAATGTTTGCCCATTCTGGTGTCCAATATGTTCAAAAAAAGGATTAAAAATTAAACATTGGGTCACAGATTGTGAGGATTATGATCCTAATTATAAAAAGGATAGGCCTAATCAAAACACTTCAGTGAAACAAGTATGCGGAGCCCCGGAATTGTTGAATGTAAGTACTTTGACAAATACCCCTACACAAGGAGCTTTCAAGCTTATCAACATAAGTGTTGAAGTAAATGGAATTCTGCGCAAGCATTTGTGGATACTGGAGCAACAGTATCAATAATCAATTGGCGATTGTTCAAGCGAACCCGTCTTCAACTTCAACCAAATTCAGACATTCACATCAGCCAAGCGGATGGTGTTACTAGGACATGTGGAAGCCTTCAGACCAAGGTAAGAATAGATAAACTAATTAAACCTGTAAACTCTCCATGTAATGAAGAACTTTAACTTTCTTGATCGGATTAGATGTTGCATCTCTTTTTAATCTTTAATAGATGTCAGAGACAAAACAATTTACACCAAATTTGATGGATTACAAAATCCAATTCTTGTAAATCATCTAGAAGAGAAAGGAGAACATGAATTAAAAGAATTACTTGAACACAATAGGAATGTATTTTCTCAGCATGCTATTGATTTGGGAAAAGTAGCTATACAACATAAGATCATCACGAAAAGTGAACAACCAATTTCTCTTAGACCCTATCGTCGTCCTCTAAAAGAGTATGAAGAGATAGCTGAACAAGTTAAAGAACTTCTCGAACACAAGTTAATAAGAATTTCAGATTCTCCTTGGGCATTTCCTGTTGTTATGGTTCCCAAGAAGGATGGAAATAAAAGGATGTGCATTGATTACAGACGTCTTAATGAGATCACACTGGATGACAGGCAACCCCTACCTCACATACAGGACATGTTTGATCGATTGCATGGATCCAGATTCTTCTCTACCCTTGATGTTGCATGGGGTTATTGGCAGATCGAAATGGACCCGCAATCTATTCAAAAAACTGCATTCGTCACAAACGATGGTCATTATGAGTTTTTAGTGATGCCCTTTGGTTTAAAAAATGCTGCTTCAACGTTTCAAAGGATAATCCAACATATTCTATGTGAATTATTATGGAAAGGAACTTGCTCTTTCCAAGATGACATATTGGTGTACACGAAAACATGGCAAGAGCACATAGAGCTTCTTAGTAAAGTTTTTGACAAATTAAGACAGTACAACATGAAATTAAAATTGTCGAAATGTATTTTTGGAAGAACTGAAGTAAAATACCTCGGACATATCATCAGTCACAATCAATTAAAACCTGATCCAGGAAAAGTAAAATCTATTCAAGACTTTCCAAGACCTGATACTGTAAAGAAAGTTCGTCAGTTCATGGGATTGGCAAATTATTACAGAAAATTTGTGAAGGACTTTTCTAAAATTTCATTCCCCTTGGTTCGACTCACTCGGAAGAATCAGCCCTTCATCTGGAATGAGGAAGTAGAGGAGTCATTCGCTAAACTTAAAATGGCACTATCTACAAAACCCGTCCTTGCTATTTACAACCCGGACTACCCCTCTAAAGTTAATACAGATGCCTCCAAATATGGAATTGGAGCAATCCTAACACAAATTGGTCCAGACAATGAGGAACATGTAATTGCTTATTACTCCAAAACACTGCAACCACACCAAGAGAATTATTCTGCTTATGAGATGGAATGCCTAGCCGTAATACAAGCAACTGATCACTTTCATGTGTACATAGAAAACCAACCATTTGAAATAATCACTGATCATGCGGCGCTCCAATGGCTTTTTTATCATGAAGAAACCGAAACCTAAGTATTTTAGATGGATTCTTAGTTTATCCTCGAAATCATGTAACATCGTTCATCGTTCTGGAAAGCAACAAACTCATGTTGACGCCTTATCAAGACTCCCAGTTGTTAACATTGCAACTCAAGAACTTCAAGAACACCAACAAAATTCAGATTTGAGTTTCTTGAAAAATTCCCACACTCACGACGGTGTGGCAATGATCAAACAAAAAGGAGTTTTTAAAGCAGTTGTCCCAAACTCGCTTACCAAAAAAATATTGGAAGAATAACACGATTCATTGAGTCACCCATCAATAACCAAAACATGCAAACTTATAACTCAATGTTATTGGTGGAAAGGAATAACAACTGATATCAAGAATTATGTTCGATCTTGTAAATCTTGTCAACTAGTGAAGGTCAGACATGAACCAACTTTAGGAGAAATGATCACTCCAACGTCAAATATCCAACCATTACAAATGATCGGTTGTGACACTATTGTACTGGGAACAGCAGCAGCTAACACAAAGCATAAATTCATTCAAGTTTTTGTTGATCACGCAACTCGTTATCTATGGGCATATCCCACAATAACAAACACTGCTCAAGCTGTCACTCAATGTCTTGATAAGATAATCAAATCTGTTAATTCGATCAATACTATCTTAACAGATAATGGCAAAAACTTTATATCAAAAGAGTTCAACAAATTTCTTTCTTTACAAGGAATTAAACACACATATACTTCGCCTTATCATCCTCAGTGCAATGGCATTTGTGAGAAATTAAATGATACGATAATGACAAAACTGAGAATAGCTGTTCTAGAGAAACCTAGATGTAAATGGAGCACATTGTTACCGCAAGTTGTCAAAAATTATAATTCCACACCACATGACGTGACTGGTTTTTCACCGCTTTTCTTAATGTATGGAATCGGTAATGTACCCGAATTTGCCGACCAAACTCCAATTACAATTGAAGAAGCCAGGAAGAAAGCTTGCCTGCGGACAGAACAAAGTAGAAGTAAGTGGAAGATTAAACACGATAGCCATCACCCCAAGTATGTCTTTAAAGAAGGAGACTTAGTCATAAGAAAAATTGCCTTCAACGACCCTCGTCTCATCAAGACATTACCAAAATATGAAGGACCATTTGTCATTCAAAAAAAGATATCTGATGTAACCTACGATATCTCTCTGAAAGACCAAGAGCAAGCAAGACGCGTTCACATATCTCAACTTCGACCATTTATTACCCGAGAATAAATGCTTCAAGAAGGGGAATATGAGACGTTACAAAAACAATTTTCAATTGTACATAAATTCCCTTAAAATGTTATTTTAATTTTTCATGTGTTTATTTTCATTTTAATTTTTTATTCATCAAAAGTCAATGATGTACATACTAAATTAGTAAAAACTCAATAAAAACGATATGTAAAAATAGACATAAACAAATGGCTTGTAAAAGAAAGCGGCAATAAATGAGTTTAGGCAAAATGTCTATTTCATTAACAAACATTTCACTTTTAAAATAATAAACTTTAAAAATAAAGTTTTATTAAACTAAAATTAGCGTTTTAAAAATAAAAACGTGGCATTATAATAAATTTATTATATTTGCATATAAATACCTTTGTATGAAATTAAATTTTATTGTTTTTATATAAATAGAAAGTGAAATATAATATATAAAACCATATACGCATATTTAATTAATAAAACATAATTTGAATCAAAATATAATTTATCTACAAATTTTTCAGTTGGCTGAATGCCAACCTTTTCCAAGGTATTACAACATATTATTGTATGTGGCGTTCAGCCAACTGGAATATTGGTAAAATAAATTATATTTTGAGGGATTCTCCGCCAGGTGGCCAAAGGGAAAGGTTGCGTGAAACGACAGCTCCTGCTAGGTAATTTATTTTTAAAGCTTTTTCGCCGTACTTTATAAAAAATAGCTATTTTTTTATTGAGGTGATATTGGTAAATTTATATCTTCATAATATGAGGCCAATTGTAATTCTTATCATAATTTATTTAAATTTACAGCGAAACAAGCTTCGCCCAACTTTTATCTATGCAAATTTTGATTCTTGTGAAAATTGTGCAAATTATAGTTTGGCAGTGGATCTGGGTTATGTTGAGAATCTGAAATTCAAGATTCAGATTCAGTACAGAAGGCCAAAGCTTAGATGTATAATTTTGATGTTATTACTGATATCTGGCATAGAGCAAAACCCGGGACCTAGGCCCACTAGGCAAACTACGCTCGAGTCATGTACGGAAGGTGATATTCGACAATTGATTGGTGCAATCTCAAATAAAATGGATAACTGGGGGGATAAACTGATATCTGGCATAGAGCAAAACCCGGGACCTAGGCCTACTAGGCAAACTAGGCAAACTACGCTCGAGTCATGTATGGAAGGTGATATTCGACAATTGATTGGTGCAATCTCAAATAAAATGGATAACTGGGGAGATAAATTAGAGACAAGATTACTTTCTATAGAGCAAGGAGTTGATAAATTAAATCGACGTATACAACAACTGGAGAATACTATGGAAAACACGGTAAAATCTGTCTCGAAGAATTCTGAAAGGATCCAAGAAATTGAGAAAAGAATAGATTTCACGGAGATGAAAATGAGAGAAAGTAATTTAATTTTTTACGGAGTCGAAAAGAAAGAAAATGAAACAAGCGATGAATCTCTCGCAAAAATAAAACAGATAATTACGGATAATATGCAAATCTCCGAGAAAATTAACATCCTTAAATGTCATCGATTATCTAAAAGGCCGAGCGCACCCCTACTGGTTGAAATACCCAAATATGAAGACAGAATAAAATTATTTAGGAATGCATTCAAGCTTAAGCAATTAAGGATTTACATAAATAAGGATTACACCTTAAAAGTTAGAGAACAGCGTCGATTGTTGATTAATAAGAGAAAAGAACTTTTGGCTAAAGGAATCTCGTCTAGACTTCGAGATAGCAAGTTGATTGTGGGAAGTACTGTTTACCAAGTTATAAATGATAAGATCATGAGTTCAGAAGGAACTGAGATATAGCAAACACTCAGAAAGGAACTGGAAGGATCACATCATATCTCTTTTTACAGGCAAGAAAATATCACCATCAATCACATATAGCTAATAGGAATGGAAAACTAAACTACTCGATTTAACAACTATTAAACCTTGGTCACAATTATGTAATAATTATGTATTGGAATTTTTCCAATTTATACGTTTTCCCTTTCATTAATTATTTAAAACAATTTGAAATATTTGCTATAACGGAAACTTAGTGCCAATTTGATCTAAAACTCGAGAATTTCCAGGTTTACCAATCACTTGCCAGAAAAATCTCGGGTCAGGGAAGAAGCTCTGAAGACATCATTGTGGGAATTTATATCAAAAATAAACACATACTGGACAATGTTAAAGAGAAAACTAATTGGATTTCGGTTACTTAAAATGAACCCAAGCATAGATTCATTGCTGACTTGTATAACTTTTACGTATCTACCTCCTGACGAACATCAACTAGAGAATATATATATCACGATCAAGATACACAATGGACTGGAGATAATTTATATGGTGAACTAAACATTCGCATTAACCACCTTGGAGACTTTCTTAACCTGCTGGATATCTCAACTTTATTGTCGCGAGATCTTTCCTCAAGAGATATAATAACATCTACCCATGATAATACCCTAGTTCCCCAGCAAGCCCTTTTTTGCTTCTCTCTTCCTTGACACGTTGTAAATAGCATTATTGTAACTATTGTATATACCCTCTTCTACTTGGAGAAGTTGTATAAGACCAAAGGGGTCATAACAGGTACTTTTGTTGTTGTTAATACGGCTATTCTTGTATGTACCCTACATTTCTGTGCTTGGAGAATCCGTGTAAGACTGAATTGTCTTAATAAAGCTTTTTGTTGTTGTTGTAAATTATATTTTGATATAATATATGCCTTTTTGAATCTATTTTTTGTTAGTTCTATTTTTCAATATATATATTGATTATATTGATAAATTTGATATAGATAATTGAATTTGCTAAGGTTTTCCAAGGATCGGAATTGTTGAGCATTTGCCTGATCTTGGAATCCATGTGATATTGCAGTCCTGGTAATAATAATAGTTTATATATATCAGGATTTACTTTAATTAAGCTTATGGAACATAAATAAATAATTTGATAATGTACTGCTTGACCTAAGACGAATAGAATAAAGGAAACAAAGACTTATTTACATAATTACAAAAGATTTGAGCTGGCCAACGGGAAAAAACAACAATGAGTTATATATAGGGAAAGCGCGACCTCTGGTGGTTAATTTAACAGAATAATTTTTTCTATGAATTATAATTTTAAAATAATATTTTATTTAATATATATATATAAAGAGTTAAAACAGAGAGACACATCTATTAGAAAGTAAATCACATTTCTAAATCTATATATATCTCGATATGTAGAAAGGACTTAAATAATCCATAAACATTCCATTTTTATGGTTGGACATTCATATGGATCTTTGATACCTAGGTGGATGGAAACCTGCTAGCATCCAGATTATGGGATCCCATGGGGCACATCGAGCCTGCTGAGTTGGGATTTTTTTTCCTCCCCCTGTCCCCCAGGGTTCACGTCAGATTCCCTTAAACTGACAGATGGGCTAAATTTCCTCTAAAGTTGGGTGTGATATGGAGGATTCTTCTGACAGGATAGCTTTTAGAGCTTTTGTTCCATTATCGACAATGTTGCTCTGGATTGAAAAATATTAAGGACCTCAGTTTTAAACTTTTTTTTTACCTTAGCGGTGGAGATGATGGTTGAGAAGCTGTGATTTAAAATGGATTTTTTTTTGTATCCTTCTATATTTTGTTTCTTTCATAGAAATATATATATTTCTATATTTTTTATATTTAATTTTATATTTTATATTCTAGTATTATACTAGATTTTGTATACTATTGATAATTTTATAATAGGATTATATATAATTGAAAATATTTTATAAATATTTAACTATTTTTATTTATAATTTTACATTTTTAATATATAATTGAACAATTTTATAATACTTAAATTCGATATATACACATTTATTTTGTGTATAGTTATGTTGTGTGTGTTTTGAGTTATATATTTAATGTCTATTTTGATTAGCATAAAAATAGTATTAATTTATTAATAATTCCTGTATTATATCATTTCATATCTATATACTTGCATAAGCATCATAAATCTTCCAAAATAATTAATATTATCCCATATTTCAGATAATTATATACACATAAATATATTAATTTAAAATGCTTATTTTGGATCATATATTTTTATTTTTCAATATTTCGTTTGGCAACTCGCCAATCTTCTTCGGGAAAAAAGAAGGTTTTGAGAAGCTCGCGTATCAATTCACGAGTATGTACAACTGCTTAAAATTAAAAATATTCAATACCTACAATATGAATGTTTTTATATGTATATATGAAATAAGTTGAAGTTCTGGTTGACTCTTGTAAAGAATCCTGTCGACTAGCTGTAATAAGTTGAGGTTTGGTTGTTGACTCTCGCTAGACTGTGTTAACCGAGAGGAACAGTCAGGATGTAGAGTTTCCCAGTACCTCTCTGCACCTTGGAAGACCTTTAAAAGTTCTCACAAAATACAGGCAGTCGTGGTCGAGGCAGAGTGGAAAGCTTGGGAATGTCCACACAAAAAAACGAAGACACAATTGCACTAAGAAAGTTCCGTAAAAAGATAAAGGTTGAGCTAGGAATGAAAGATGGGGGCATAGAAGTTTCTTACTAACTAACTACATGTTAGATGAGATCGACATGAGGTACGACCGACGCGGGCTTGCACTGAGGGTGAACTCACTGTGAAGTGACTGTAAAGGGACTGTATTTATAGGTTAAAGACGGGGGGGGCCTTATGTGACAGGGGGCCGTTTCTGAGAAAGGGGGCTTTGCATGTCACCAGGTGTGAGAGGGGGGCTCTGCATTCCACCACATGTGAACAGTGTGGGTGGTCTGGTCCATTTTTAGACCTTGTTGTGGGCATTCTAAATCTATCTCGATTTTGACGTTATGACTTTTATCGCTTGCTTAGCTCAACTTTTAATCTATTACAGATTTTTTTTATTTATCCTCAGTTTGTACAAATTACATTACATATGATGATGTAAAGACACATGTCAATAATACGTATAATCATTTACAGATGTGTTTCTATTATACAACATTAAATCTTATTATAAGTTATATACACAATATGGGGTTGTTGGTTTAAATTACCATATATATTTATTTTTTCTTTATATATATGATGTTCCTCTTCGATTAAATAAATAAATTTGCTTTACCAACTTGAGAAACAAATTTAAAATTTATATCTTCCTAATGCTATATATACACTTTTGAATATATTCATAACAACAACAACAATTACAGTGCTGCCAAATCCAAACATTCGAAAATTAATTAATTAAACAGAGTATATTATAATATTATTATAAGGTATATTACATTATATATATTAATATTTTATATATATTTTTAATTTTATTATTATTTTTCATTATATTTAAAAACAGGCATATTGTAGGTTTTAGATATTTATAATTATATTGTAATTATAATATATATATATATATATATTGGAAAATAAAACATATATGATCCGAAATAAGAATTTTTAATTAATTAAATATATGGATTGCTCAATTTTCAAACACATAAATATATGTATCAAATACACATCTCATTAAGAATCATTATTTTCTATTATCCATTAAAAAAACAATAATTATTAACCTATTAACAAATAATCAACATTCCTTATCGTATATATCAAATTGCAACTATTGGATATTTTAAAACATTTCTGAAAATATATTAACAAAGATTTCCAATAAAATATTTAACAACTAATCATTTTTGAAAGAATTGAATATCAATAAATATCAAAATATAATTATATAAACGTAATTTATTTTTAATATTTTCACAATTTTTCGAATATAAATATTATAAATCGAGTTGTAATTACTTTTTCAATATTCTAGAAAAATATATCAAAAGATAAATAAAAAATAAATCGAACTCCCCAATTTTTTGTTCAAAGCATTTAGATTTGCATTTATTAGAAACGCCATTGATAAACATTTTAGGTAATTTGTGAGATGGGTGATTGGATTGATGGTTCAGAGACAAGGGTTTCCATAAAAAAAAAAAACGAAAATGCATAAAAACAGATGTAATTAAGGCCTTTTCTTGCTATTTCTTTTGAATAATTAAATGTATTCTATAAGATAAGGAGATGTTTTTAATCGTTTTTTTTAGAATATTCTGTAATTGAATTTTAGCAGGATGAGTAAAATGCCTTAGCAATTTTCTCTTAACCATTATATTTTTTTTACTTCTAGAAGGCGACTGTATATTCATTTATATATTATCTAAAGAAGCCCTTCATTGAACAAAATTATTAAAATTAATTATATTTATATAAAAGACGAAATATTTAATATAAATCTATTATATTTGACAATTAATTGAGTAAAGAGTTTTATAATATATACTTAATATATGTCTTTTACATATAAATATTTAATTATTGAGTGTTCATTTTGAAAAAAAATATCAATATGAATTTAATCTTTGAAAAATGAAAATATATTTACATAATAGATATAATTCAATTATAATTTTTTGCTATATATTTTATTGACGATAAAAATCTATAAATGAAATGTTGGCATTTGCGGAATGTACTATATTGATTTATATTATAAAAATGATTTACCGTAAGTTTTCATGAACTATATTAGGCGCTTCTTTTGGTCATTCCCTTTTCCTTAACAGCCTGCATATACCATACCTTCCAATGGTAGTTAAAATAATCCATTATATCTTCCATATATTCAAATTACAGGTTTTATGAAAGAGCATGGCCTGAAATCTCCCGATAAAATCGGTTTTTAAAAATAGCGTTAAGTCAATCATGTGATATTTCATCAATATATAATATAACATTAATATTTAATTATAATATATATAAATATAGCTCATATTTATTATATATAATTTAAGTCGATATCCTATTTAGGTCTTTTCTATTTTTAACCTTTAAAAGACTTTAAGTAAGGTTAATTCCAGTATATTATTGAGTCTATTATTCTTTTAAAATGAATTCGAAATGCGTTTAGACATAATTTACGTCTCAGAATGGATGTCTCACACAAGAAATGGATTATTTTGAGTACGTAATGTATACCATTTGATAATATTCTTCCCACAATCTGACCGTTTTGGAATCAAGAAGACTCTTTGTAACGAATATTTAACTTTGACGAACTTAAAATGAAATAGATGGCTCAAATAGGACCTTATTTTGTTTCTTCCTCAACCCTTGACGCGAGAGATATATTTTCCGTAAAAATTGATGTAAAAGCTCTGAGTTAAGTATTTTCAGTCTCTACAATCTGACAAACTAGGGTAGTTAAGAGAAAGATAATACAGCAGCCTTGTCAAATTCAGGACGTTCACCTGGAAATCATGATTTCAGGTTATTTTCCTTGTAGGGATATGATCTCATGATACCCACAAGAATCCATTGCAACGACGGTCGAATAGATGGTTCATAGGTTCAGTTTATGTTACGACTTTTTTC
>CP092878.1:43764763-43801053 GCA_030710605.1 Cordylochernes scorpioides
ATCTTATTTTGAAATAGAGCAATCCACAGATAAATATTTAATTAAAAAGGCATATATTGGATCAAAATATAAATTATTTAACCAATATTTCAGTTGGCTGAACGCCAACCTTTCTCAAGGTATTATAACGTATTAATGTGTGTGGATACACATATTGGTAAAATAAATTATATTTTATTCAATATATGCCTTTTTAATTGAATATATATGTTATGAATAAATTTGTTGTTGTTGATAAAGGGTTGATAAGACAAAGGATCGATAAGATAAAGGGTTGAGGTGCAGTCGTGATAAAAAAAAAAGATAAATATTTACCGTCAAGTAGCTTTTATTTTCAATTACTTGAGGAAAGATTACACATTTGTTAGTTTTCACATTATATAGAATTTATAATTTAATCCTATATTAGTGATTTAAAAGGATTGATTGGTTAACTACGCATATTTACAACAAAATTATACAACGAAACTAAACAACTAAACTAAAAGTCTTTCTAAAAACGATGATAACAAAAATAAAAATTATCAATGAATAAAATGAAATATATATTTTTAAAATATAGAAATATTTAGAGTTTTTTGATTATATAATATTTTTAGATTATATAATATTTATATATATATATAATAATAAAAGGATTTAAAAGCGCTGGCCTTGTCTTTATAGTTTGCGGAAGAGCATTGCTCGAAGCAAATATTTGAATGTAATTCTACTGTCCTATAAGCTTATGTCCATAGTTTACTTGAAAACCATTTCTAAGATTCCATCCTTCAGTGTAACATATAAAAGCAGAATGATCCATTACAGTATTAGAGCTCTGAGAAACGGTCTGGTGGATTAAATTGGCGAAACCGCTGGGAGGGTTCACCACTGATGAGCCAAGCCCTACCAATATATTTTTTAATCGCAGTAAGGACAGTAGAAGTTCGTTTTATGTATAAAAGAAACAATCGCGCTTTTAAATCCTTTTATTTTATATGTATAGATGGCGCGTTATTGCTTTGTGTTAATATATATATATATATTGATAATAAACAATAGGAAAAAAATAAAAATAAAATTTTATTTTTAATATATTTAGATATGAATATTATACAATGATAAATCATAAAATAGTTTTTCTGACTTTTTATTGTGTGATAATACAATACCCGAGGAACCAGTGGGAAATATGCTACGGGGACCCTGAACATTTTACAATTAAATATAAATGGAACTCAGAAGGAGACCTGAGTAGAGTGCTGAATTAAGTACAAGACACAACCACCATACAAAAGGGAACCATGGCAGTATCTATTGTGAATTCTTTAAAAAATAAGATTAAAATCACTTCTGAAAATGTTGAGAGAAAAATATTGAATTTAAACATTTCTGATTGAGAACAAAAGATGTGTATGTCATGTCTGTTAATAATATTTACAATTACTTTAATCACAAAGGTTTTAATCTATATTAAAGTGATCACGTACAACTAGGTATATTAAATGTTGGTAAAATGGCTTCCATAAAGTCAGTAAAATAATTAAAGGAAATCGTTATCATTTTAATTACATCGGATGTAATTGACTATTTGCGCCATTTAAAACATTACATATACCGATTAAAAGGTAGAAGATAGTTATATAACGTTTTGTAAAATTTATTTTCATATCGAGTATAGCGGTATATGCTTCCACATCTAACTGAATATTATTTGAATAACCTTTGTAAAGAAAATATTCAATATACAGAGTTGCCTTGTTTTAGATATAATATTTTGGCTCTTTTATAAATTAAGAATTAAATAATGAATAAAAATGTATATTCATCTTAGTTTTCCTTTTCTTTTTGAATTGTTCAATGTTTTTGCAACATTTATCGAGGATTTCTCTGAATTAGTTACAATATTATATATATTTGTTATATTAGAATATTATTTAATTTAAAATTATATTTAATAGATTCAAACACTGCTAAATCGACCGCTAGAAGTAACGCTTACCCTATAAAAACTCATTGTTGTTGTTTCCCGATGGTCGGCTCAAACCTTTTGTACATTATGTAAATAAGTTTTTCATTTTTTGATTCTTACGCCTTAAGCCAGGCAGTACTTTCATCAAATTATGTTTTTTATATATTCCTTTAGCTCAATTAAAGAAATTTCTGATCAAAACTATTTTATTTATTATACTTTCAAGATTTTTAACCACGACTGCATTACCAGAGCTTAATCCTCAAGATATTTTAATTTCAACAGACATCTCATTCTTTTTTAGAACATATATTATTAGTTATATATTCATTAATTAAGAGAAAGAGAGAGTGTGTGTGAGATGTTTTATACACTTAAAATAATATAAAAACATGATAATATACCAAAAGACATCGGCTACAATGTTACTCTGTAATATTCCAGCCTAATCGTAATGAATTAACCTCATTGGTACAAATTATCTGTGAATAAATAACGAAAAAAAGCATTTTTTTCGAATATAGGGCAACTAATTTGCAAGAGAGTAATCGAAAATGGCCACATTCATTATACATTCGTAAATCATTCCTGTTAAATGGCACTGTTATATATTTTTCGAATTTGAGGTTTACAAAAAATTACAATGTTCCGATATCATTTGAAAACAAACAAAATTCCATTCATTATTGAACGAAAGTCTAACATGAATTGTGAAAATTATTTTTTCAAACTGGATTTACCATCGAGACACGTGACTTCATTTAACAGTTGAAATGCCAGTTGGCTATGTAATTTCTTGTTTTCTCTCTTTTATTTAAGTCTTATATCGAAAATAAACACTCCAGCATTTATAATAATGTCAAAAGAACATTCGAAATGCAAAAAAACAAAACATAATTGGGGATGTGGAACGTACTCTTAAGAATACGACCAAGGTACTGAACGTTATTCAAAAACTTATTAAAGAACCATGCAGAAATATAATTCAGTGTCTCACCTTATTAAAAATAAAGATATTAATGCCTATATTCATGGTATCCTGGTGTTACATATGCCATTGTCTTTGAAGATCATGAAAGAGGTTTAAACGATAATTGAGAGAAAGCAAAGCGAAGCAATGAGGTAAAACTGATTTGCAAAGAAATGGACCGTGACATCATGACAACGGTTGGTTATTTTTATATTGATTTTTTTTCTTATAGAAAATATTCGTTTTACCAGTTTTCATATTAATTAGTTATAGTTACTAATATTTTTTTGCTTGTAAAAATTGAAGTAAAACTGAAAGGTAATTATTAAGGTCTACAAAACCCATATTAAATATATACTCGAGAAAAAATGATCATTGCCTCTATTTTGCATTAATAATATTCCTATCATGGTGAAATTATTTTTCGATAGAAATGATCATTTTGAGGACTTCTATTTTATTCAAAGAACATTTTCGGAATCATTAGAGTGTCGTTAATATATATATTTTACATACGCCTTGTATATAATACAATAGATTAGAAATAAACGCTAAAATATATTTATACAATATCTAATAATAACTATTTATATAAATTAGATAATTATACACATATATAGATTATATAATGCAATTTGAAAACAGTGGTTCATATCTTAAAAAGCCTGGAATTCATAAAACTTAAACATGTAATTATATTTGTGATAGAATGTACCTCTGGATTGAGTTCGTCAATGTTGTTTATTCAGTATGAACTTTATTTCAGGTATTTTACACCCAAACATTTTCCTATACCTTACAATGAAACGCAAGCTTGGTTGTGACCTAACTTTTCAAGATGCAAGAGCATTTCTACCTATATTGTTACAAGCCACGCCCTTTGGGTGTGGTCATTTCTTTATTCCCTTGCTTTAATGTGTATCATTGTGTATGTAATTAGTTTTT
The DNA here is from genome assembly GCA_030710605.1 of Cordylochernes scorpioides. Taxonomy (NCBI): domain Eukaryota; kingdom Metazoa; phylum Arthropoda; class Arachnida; order Pseudoscorpiones; family Chernetidae; genus Cordylochernes; species Cordylochernes scorpioides. The sequence goes on from CP092878.1 coordinate 43,768,630, forward strand.
AATAATAGAATTATATATTAAGAACACTTTTATTCTTGTAATTTATTTACCTTAGAAAATATTTCAAGTTCAAGTATATTCGGACAAATTAATCGGGTTCCACATGTAAAAATGTTTAACTAACGAATAATGTTTTAAAAATGGTTAAGTGTGTATTATGCGTATATATTATTAAGGAGTAGTCATCTTTGAGATATAAATTAATCACTATATTATCAATTCCGCCTTTGCCGGTTCCAAGCTCGGATGAAAAAGGAAGAGGGGGAGCAGTAACAAGCTCACTAAAAACCTGGGTTCAGCTGACCCGGCTGATAGTACCCTGTAAGGGCTCCTAATACAGGGATACAGGATGAGCAGCGTTTTTACTCCATGTTAGGAGTGGCTGCACAATGGCGTCTGTTCCTCGTGTCAGAGGCGGCCATTTTTATTTTTTGAGTTAAGTCATCCTGCCACTGAGTAATGCTCCCAGTCTTAATGACAAAGACAGACCATTCTACTTGACCCAGTCATGATGGTTGTCAAACAGATGCCATCAAGGGTCACAACTTGATACCCTAATATGATCGAGTGGAGATAAGAAAGAAGAAGACTATATTATTACCATCGTTTTCAATTCACTTAATATACATATTGATTCGCTTTTAAGCTAAATCATTAATCGGTAATCATTTGATTTGTTCTTCCTTTACCTTTTGTGAAATAAAATCTTAGATCAATTATTTTAATAATTATTAGTTAATTTCGAATATAACTTGTAGAGTTCGCGTGGAACGGCTCCAATGTTTATAAGATCAATAAAGATATAGGATATACAAATATCCTGAAAGCACTTGTAAATAAAGGTTCTTCCCTGATTTATACCATTATAAGATAAATAAAGCTTCAAGGGCTAAGTATATTGTTCAACTTTTTATATCCAAGCTGTCGGACCTGTCTGTCCTTCAACAGGGGTATCACATTATTAAATTGATGATAAATAATAATTTGTATATATATAGTATATGAAAAATGAAAGAAAAAAATAAAAGATAAAAAGGTCAGGTGTTGAAATCAAAAATAAAAATGGCCTATCCTGACCAGGATGATACATACTATATATATGAAAAATAAAAATGATACCTGACCAGGAGCACATGTGCTTCTGGTCAGGTATCATTTTTATTTTTCATATATATAGTATGTATCATCAATTTATAAACCTGATACTCCTGTTGAAGGACTGACAAGTCCGAAAGCTTGAACATAAAAGGTTGAACAAGAAACTTAGCCCTGGAAGCTTTATTTATTATATAACTTATATATTGTACTTGTATGCTGTGAATAATAGGGTGGGTGTTGGTGTAAAACGGTTGACTACAGTAGAGCTAAATTCTACTAACTCAAAATTTCGTTCACGCCCCAGACCACTCTGTTCTCAGGTGTTCCAGCGACCTTTAAAATAACTGCAAGACATTAAGAATCCAATTTATTTGGGAGTAAATTAGAACAGATTCTCAAAACAAGATTAAGATGGCTATTGGTTCTGGATCATTACCTTTATCGACACTTAATTTCCAACCTGGAGTTTTCTTAAATTTAGCGTTATGTACTTCAATCAATTTTCTCTTTTTTTTTCTGTGATTTTGGATAATTTTCGAAAAAATGTCTTCCGTGAAATAGTTATTAATAGCGAAATCACGTTATTTTGGTCTAATATATAAAAAGTAAAAGAAATAGGTTGCAATTTGTCATGTCGATCCGGGCCACGAAAGAAGTTTAAGGCAACAAGACTAATATTTTTCTGAAGCTGGACTGCCTAACTTTATTCATACGTCCTATTTATAGCGCAAATACGTTCAATTAAAACTATGTAAATTAAAGAAGAAGAAAGAGCAAAGACACAACTCAATTGAATATATACATGTGGTTTATTGAGCGTTTTTCACCATAATATTACCTCTCTATCATTTTTATATGTTCAACAAATCAAAATCGAAAAGATAAAAGTACGTAGGTCTGTAAAAAACCAATATACACTCGCTGAAATCATGAAGTTAACCTTTTCTAATTTCTACATTACATCTTTATGGAGATGCTTGGTGATTGTAAACAATCCGTGATATTATTCTCTGCATAATGAATATATATTTCTCAAATCTAACGTCTCTAAAAAATATCGTTTGTTTCTTGGGCTAGTGATATCTCGTGTTTCTATCCCATCTGACTTGCGTCAATGATTATTTCCTTTAGATTAAATATTGGTTCTATAATGGCATTATGATATTTACATTGATAGTTATATTTAAAGAGGAAAGATATCATTAAAAATCGAATGATTTTTAAATACGAATTTTTATATTATTAATTAAAAAAAAATTACGATTTTTCGTTCAAAATAAACACTTACGGTAAAATTGGCAAACGTCGTTCTACAATCATAAGCCGCATTATATTGTATTTTAAATTGACTTTATATAATACTAGATCGATGACCCGGCTTCGCCCGAGAATTCCGCCGAGTGCGATTACCTTCATACTGAGAGTACATCAATAATAAATAGTAGAAGTGCCAAAGAATAGCAATACAGAAGTTACACATAAACCACAGGCAAAAAGTGTGTGTGATGGCAAACATTGTATTATATTAGTATTTGGGTATTTAATTCAATTATTTTTTGCCATCCATTTAGTTGTTTCAAAATCAATATAGTTTAAATAGATGGTAGCTTTTCCACCCAACTCCCGAGGTACCCCCCCCAGCGCATTATCCCTTGAAATTGCCCGAGTTGAGTGAGTGACTGCGATACCCATCTTCTCAGTAAAATTTAAAAAAATGGGTTTATAAAAAAAATAATCCAAGATACTGGCATGTATATATAATTTTCTGTAAAAAAAAATAAAAGAGCACATAGAAATTAGGCAAACATATGTGTTTGCTAATGACTACGACTGCATTTTGAACATTTGAAAAAAAAAAAAAAAAGAGATGAAAAAAGGCCAAAACGAAAATTAATAAAAAATACGAAATTCATTATTTACATACAGTAACGATATTTTTGTAAAGTTTTTTTTTTTAATTGCATTGTGTGAACTTACCGTAACTTGGTAATATAAATTTCTCTCTCAATACTTTTATAAAAAATGAACTTTCGTTTAAAAAGATGTTTAAAAAAAGTACGCAAGCAACTTGAAAAAAAAAAGCAGAACCATCATTGGTCGCTTAATTGACCTGGTGTTGTTACTTCGCCTCGTATTTACTCCGCGTAAAAAAAAGTTCTTCAAATGAAAAAAAAAAAAATAAATAGCCAAAAATACTTATTAAAATGTAGCCGAGAATTTTCCCCAGGTTTATAAAAAGCGACACGCAAAATTTGGTACCAATTGGTTCAGTATTTTTGAGTTTATTGCCAAACATACAACAGACATTGACATTTATATATAAGAAGATAGGTAAGGTGAGATTTGCATAGATATATATATTTACACTGAACAAGTAAGGTAAGATTCGAATAGGTTGATATTTATCATGAGAGTGAGATTTGCATAGATGGCCAGATTTCCCATTTTGATGGCTATTAATTTATAAAGATATGTTTTAATACTTCAAATTCCAATTATATATAATACGGTTATTATATTTGCATATAAACAGCTTTGTATGAAATTGAATTTCATTGTTTTTATATAAATATAAAATGAAATATAATATAAAAACATATACGCATATATCATTAAAAAGGGATATATTGAATCAAAATATAATTTATCTACCAATTTTTCATTTGGCTGAATGCCAACCTTTTCCAAGGGATTACAACATATTAATGTATGTGGCGTTCAGCCAACTGGAATATTGGTAATATAAATTATATTTTGATATAATATATGCCTTTTTGAATCTATATTTTGTTAGTTCTATTTTCAATATATATATTGATTATATTGATAAATTTGATATAGATAATTGAATTTGCTAAGGTTTTCCAAGGATTGGAATAAATTGAGCATTCGTTTGATCTTGGAATCCATGTGATATTGCAGTCCTGGTAATGATAATAGTTTAGATATATCAGAATTTGCTTTAATTAAGCTTATGGAACATAAATACATAATTTGATAAAATAATACCCGACTTAAGACGATTAGAATAAAGAAAACAAATACTTATTTACATAATTACAAAAGGTTTGAGCCGGCCAACGGGAAAAAACAACAAAGGTTATATATAGGGAAAGCGCGACCTCTGGCGGTCGATTTAACAGAGTAATTTTTTCTATAAATTATAATTTTAAAATAATATATATATATATATATAAAGGGGAAACAGAAAGACACATCTATTAGAAAGTAAATCTCATTTCTAAATCTATATATATCTCGATATGTAGAAAAGACTTAAATAATCCATAAACATTCCGTTTTTATGGTTGGACATTCATATGGATCTTTGATACCTAGGTGGATGGAAACCTGCTAGCATCCAGATTATGGGATCCCATGGGGCACATCGAGCCTGCTGAGTTGGGATTTTTTTTCCTCCCCCTGTCCCCCAGGGTTCACGTCAGATTCCCTTAAACTGACAGATGGGCTAAATTTCCTCTAAAGTTGGGTGTGATATGGAGGATTCTTCTGACAGGATAGCTTTTAGAGCTTTTGTTCCATTATCGACAATGTTGCTCTGGATTGAAAAATATTAAGGACCCCAGTTTTAAACTTTTTTTTTTACCTTAGCGGTGGAGATGATGGTTGAGAGGCTGTGATTTAAAATTGATTTTTTTGTATCCTTCTATATTTTGTTTCTTTTATAGAAATATATATATTTCTAAATTTTTTATAATTAATTTTCTATTTTATATTCTAGTTCATACTAGATTGTATAATATTGATAATTTTATAATAGGATTATATATAATTGAAAATATTTTATAAATATTTGACTATTTTTATTTAAAATTTTACATTTTTTAAATATATAATTGAACAATTTTATAATACTTAAATTCGATATATACACATTTATTTTGTGAATAATTTTAGTTGTGTGTGTTTTGAGTGTTATATTCAATATCTATTTTGATTCGCTTAAAAATAGTATTAATTTGTTAATAATACCTGTATTATAGCATTTCATATTTATATACTTGCATAAGCATCATAAATCTTTCAAAATAATTTATATTATATCCTTTATTTCAGATAATTATATACACATAAATATATTAATTTAAAATGCTTATATTCGGATCATATATTTTTATTTTTCAATATTTAGTTTGGCAACTCGCCAAACTTCTTCGGGGAACAAGATTGTTTTGAGAAGCTCGCGTATCAATTCACGAGTATGTACAACTGCTTAAAATTCAAAATATTCAATACCTACAATATGAATGTTTTTATATGTATATATTTATTTTTCTTTATATATATGATGTGCCTCTCTCTCTCTCTCTCTCTTCGATTAAATAAATAAATATGCTTTACCAAATTAAGAAACACATTTTAAATTTATATCTTTCTAATGCTATATATATACACTTTTGAATATATTCATAACAACAACAACAATTACAGTGCTGCCAAATCCAAACTTTCGAAAATAAATTAATTAAACAGAGTATATTATAATATTATTATAAGGTATATCACATTATATATATTAATATTTTATATATATTTTAAATTTTATTATTATTTTTCATTATATTTAAAAACAGGCATATTGTAGGTTTTAGATATTTATAATTATATTGTAATTATAATATATATATATATATTGGAAAATAAAACATATATGATCCGAAATAAGAATTTTTAATAAATTGAATATATGGATTGCTCAATTTTCAAACACATAATTATATGTATCAAATACACATCTCATTAAAAATCATTATTTTCTATTATCCATAAAAAAAACAATAATTATTATAACATTAACCTATTAACAAATAATCAACATTCCTTATCGTATATATCAAATTGCAACTATTGGATATTTTAAAACATTCCTGAAAATATATTAACAAAGATTTCCAATAAAATATTTAACAACTAATCATTTTTGAAAGAATTGAATATCAATAAATATCAAAATATAATTATATAAACGTAATTTATTTTTAATATTTTCACAATTTTTCGAATATAAATATTATAAATCGAGTTGTAATTACTTTTTCAATATTCTAGAAAAATATATCAAAAGATAAATAAAAAATAAATCGAACTCCAATTTTTTTGTTCAAAGCATTTAGATTTGCATTTATTAGAAACGCCATTGATAAACATTTTAGGTAATTTGTGAGATGGGTGATTGGATTGATGGTTCAGAGACAAGGGTTTCCATAAAAAAAAACGAAAATGCATAAAAACAGATGTAATTAAGGCCTTTTCTTGCTATTTCTTTTGAATAATTAAATGTATTCTATAAGATAAGGAGATGTTTTTAATAGTTTTTTTTCGAATATTCTGTAATTGAATTTTAGCAGGATGAGTAAAATGCCTTAGCAATTTTCTCTTAACAATTATATATTTTTTTTACTTATAGAACGCGATTGTATATTCATTTATATATTGCTTAAAGAAGCCCTTCATTGAACAAAATTATTAAAATTAATTATATTTATATAAAAGGCGAAATTTCTAATATAAATCTATTATATTTGACAATTAATTGAGTAAAGAGTTTTATAATATATACTTAATATATGTCTTTTACATATAAATATTTAATTATTGAGTGTTCATTTTGAAAAAAATATCAATATAAATTTTATCTTTGAAAAATGAAAATATAATTACATAATAGATAAAATTCAGTTATAATTTTTTTGCTCTATATTTTTTTGACGATACAAATATATAAATGAAATGTTGACATTTGCGGAATGTACTATATTGATTTATATTATATATATATATTTTTTTCTATAAACAAAAAGCCTTTATTCAGGGTCACTGACCCTATACAGGATTCACCAGATGTATGCATAAGAACAAAGCAGTGAGACAAAGGAAATAACGATATATACAGAAGAAAAAGAAAAGAAAAACAAGAAAGAGAAAGAGGGAAGCAAGAAAAACAACACAAAAAGAGTAGCAGTAAGAAAGTGAGGAGTGAGTGTCACTTGGCCTTCTTCTGAGATACGGACTTGTGAAAACCATAAAACGCCGTAGCAATATATATTGTTGTTGTTGATTTATATTATATAACTGATTTACACCGTAAGTTTTCATGAACTATATTAGGCGCTTCTTTTGGTCATTCCCTTTTCCCTAACAGCCTGCATATACCATACCTGCATATGGTAGTTAAAAGAATCCATTATATCTTCCATATATTTAAATTACAGGTTTTGTGAAAGAGCATCGCCTGAAATCTCCCGATAAAATCGGTTTTTAAAAATAGCGTTAAGTCAATCATGTGATATTTCATCAATATCTATATAATATAATATTAATATTTAATAATAATATATATAAATATAGCTCATTTTTATTATATATAATTTAAGTCGATATTCTATATTTATGTCTTTTTTATTTTTAACCTTTAAAATACTTTTAAGTAAGGTTAATTCCAGTATATTATTTAGTCTATTATTATTTTAAAATGAATTCGAAATGCGTTTAGACATAATTTACGTCTCAGAATGGATGTCTCAAACAAGAAATGAATTATTTCAAGTACGTAATGTATACCATTTGATAATATTCTTCCTACAATCTGACCGTTTTGGAATCAAGAAGACTCTTTGTAACGATATTTTAACTTTGACCAACTTAAAATGAAATAGATGTCTCAAATAGGACCTTATTTTGTTTCTTCCTCAACCCTTGACGCGAGAGATATATTTTCCGTAAAAATTGATGAAAAACTCTGAGTTAAGTATTTTCAGTCTCTACAATCTGACAATCTAGGGTAGTTAAGAGAAAGATAATACAGCAGCCTTGTCAAATTCAGGACGTTCAACTGGAAATCATGATTTCAGGTTATTTCCCTTGTCGGTTCAAGGTAGGGATATGATCTAATGATACCCACAAGAATTCATTGCGGCGACGGAGTCGAATAGATGGTTCATAGATTCAGTATATTGTTACGACTTTTACAGTTGTCTATTTTTGCGTACAAGACTTGTAAATAACAAGGGGTGTTCTAAATAGCTACACCTTATCGTAATGTACTTTATTGTCAGTAGCTTCTATTAGAATCAAGAATTATTTAAACTTGTATTCAATGTGTCAGTCACCAGAAGGATATTCCTCGCCAACAGCCGGCTACGTCCAGGTCAGGCAAGTTTCTCTGGCATCCTCTTGCAAGGATCATTCATATGGCCAAACTCCCAGAGACAACTTGCTGCTTCCTCTCGCACTGCCGATGTCAACAGACTGTCTGTTCACCCCAGCCTGTCTCTTCGTCAGCAGACACTTCTTTGATCCTGCTGTTCCCCCTGGACCAGTAGTACTTCCTTGACCCACGTCGTCTTGGCTCTTGTGAAAAGGGAATCCAGATGTCATAATATGTTGAAGCTATAATAATTATTTTTTAAAGATCGATTTACTCTAGGCAAATTAATCAAAAAAGTTTTTAAAAATAATTGTACAGTTTTTACATAAAGTTGAATATCTTTTTGGTCTATTCAGATTTCACCAATTTCTTGTAGAACACATCAAATAAAATGCGATCTTGGACCGAAAATGTCATATTCCACAAAAAATATGGATTCAAAATGACGCAATATAATACTAAAGTACTATCTCTCTCTCACACTCTATGACCCGAATCTCAAAATCTAAGGAGAAATTCAATAGAATGCACGAAATATTTCCAACAGAAGAAATACCTTTTATATATATTTCTAATTCTAAATATAGTTAAAACATATATAGTACTAGCCGAATGACCCGGGAAACGCCCGTGTTTTACCCGATTGAATGTTTTGATTCAAATACTATTTGTTACAATTATAAATTGGCGCCTTAAATAAATACATATTTTAGTTAATAACTATAGCCTCTGTGCTTTATCTGTCTATTTACTGTTGGCTTCCGTAGGCGTCTCTTACTGGGAAAAAGAAAGAGAGGATTCCATTTGGTTATTAACTAATATATGCATTTATTTAAGAAGCGACCCGCTCCAACACAATAGTTACAGAAATGGGGGGGGGGGGGGGGGCAAAGGTGGCGTGATCGTAGCCGACCAATAGGAGTGCGCCATTCAAAAAAAAAAAAGCAAACCGTGACAGAGGCCACGCATGACGCTCGTAACTGTATATAGAATATTTTGACTGTATATAGAATATTTTGACGCGTATTATCTTTTTAAAATAAAAAAAAAATTACGCTGTCCTTACTGCAAAGATATATTGGAGCTCTAATACATCATATTGCAACATATATAGTATGTATATACATATAAACCCTTTATCTATGCAAATTGTATATTCAATAGATTTTTATTAAATATATTTATCCGCTCGCATATGAATTTTATTGGAAAATTAAAGTTTAAGACTGGCAATATATTTAATATACTGAATTATTAGTTTTAATATACTTTTTTGTTTAATTCTCAGATTTTATTGTACTTATTGACCTATTATATATATATTTTTAAATATATTATTTCCTTATGATGCATTAGCGCGCGCGCGCCATCTGTTATGAAATTTCAAAACTATTATAGACGCGTATTATTCTTTTAAAAATAAAACCATTCCTACTGCCCTTACTGCAAGAAAAAAAATTAATGGTAGGGCCTGGCTCATCAGTGGTGAACCCTCCCAGCGGTTTATCCAGTGTAATCTACCAAACTGCTGTCATATTGCATTTTTCGATTTTCCTTTTATATCATTACTGACGCTAGACCCTTGGAATTGGTATTTTAGATGAACTATGGACATAAGATTTGAGAATAGTAGAATTGTTGATCTAAAATACCCATTCCAAGAGTCAAACAACAGTATCACTATAAAAGGAAAATCGAGAAATGCAATATAAAAGCGGTATTATATATTGAACTGACGAAACCGCTGGGAGGGTTCACCACTGATTAGCCAGGGGCCCTCCCATTAATATTTTCATCGCAGTAAGGGCAGTGAAGATTGTTTAATTTTTAAAAGAATCAAACGCTCCTTTAATAGTTTCGAATGTTATTTCTTTGGATAAAAGTAAGAAATAAAAAATAGATTATTTATCGAAATTAATTGTACAATAATTTATATGAATAATTAATGAGAGCAAATATTTATACGTAAATAAAAATACGAATGACAAAATTAAATATAAAGTCAAAAAGGTATATGACAAAATATTATAACAATCATAGAATAATATTATATGCAAATATAAAACAAAAATATTATATAGAATAGAATTTACCTAATAATATTATTAATATATATATACTTATATTTTAAATTTTAAAATGTTTATTTAGATTACAAAATATAAAAAGATCTAACCATGATTTAAAATATTGAACAGAAAAAACTTTATATTGTGTTTTTAATATAAAAAGATAGTGTTTTCTTATATTAAAATTCCCAATCCAGGTTCAATAGTAAAAGTCTTTCAGTTTATTGAGATGGTAGCCTAATAAAATTGGAAGGCAAAAAATGCAATAAAGGATTTAGGTAAACGCTTCTACTTCTTTTTTTTTCTACTAAGGAAAATTTTGGTTCTATCTCTAAGTGTGCTTTTATTTGTAGTTAAAATGGTTCTTTTGTGTTTTAAAATTTGGAGTTTTTATTAGAAAATATATATATGATATTAAAGATATAGAAGTTTATGATTTTGGAGTCAAAGAAATATGTTTGTATTGTTAAAAAATAAATATATATTTAAAACGAAAATATTATAAACTCAATTCAATATATTAATATTTTAGATATTTAAGAAAAAAATATTGTTGAAATATATTTTTATAAATAGATATCAATGTATAAAATAATTGTATTTCTTTTTTCGTTAAAACCATTAAAACTGAATATTTAATATTTTTGTTAATGTTATATTCCCTTCGGTAAAATCATAAATAAAAGACAATTCACTGAGGAAGAAATTATTTTTTATATAATGGCAATACAAGCTATCGTGCTCAACAGCTCTTAAACAGGCATAACTATGAGTCAAAAGGCGATCTATTAATTAAGATAATAAAAAAGGGCGTACCTGGATCTGTAAAGAAAAAAAACATTTTTTTCTTAAAATATTTCAAGAGATTGCTACCTCTTTATTGCAATAAATTGATAAAGAGGGAGCAATCTTTCGAAATATTTTAAGAAAAAAATTTGTTTTTTTTTTCTTTACAGATCCAGGTACGCCCTTTTATATAAGGTATAACTATGTTACTGAGGTTTTTCGAATCTAATTCATATATATATATACATGAGAAAAGAATAGAAAAAAATGAAAGATAAGTGGGTCAGGTGTTGATATTAAAAATAAAGAAGGCATCTCCTGACCACGAGCACATGTGCTTTTTAGATGGCAGAGCGCCATCTAGTGGAGCAAGAATAAACGAAACGTTTATTTAGCTTGCTCCGTGATATTCGGCTAACCCAATTTCTTGATAAATCAAGAAAAGCCATCCACGAACGCGTTTCGCGCTGTTGGCGCTCGTCAGCGTGAAGTAGGCTGTAACCACTGCATCCAAAAAGATTTTTTGGACCCAATGGCTTCTTGAGAAATCAAGAAATGGGTATTTAAGGCCAAATTTGCGTAAATATATATATACATACAACGAAGTAGGAAATAGAAAATAGATGTGCAAAAAAACCTATTTACATAGTACAGTTTAAAAAAACAATGGATGGTTAATGCTAATGCTCTATTGAGGTTATGTGATTACAGTAAATAACAAATTGGGAAGCCGGAGATTTAGGTAGGAGGAATTATACTATGATATATGTCGGGCAAATCTATGGATCTATTGATTATTTTGTGTTTTTATTTAGTATAGCTTCGAGTACTATACGCTGGTGCTTGATCTTTATATCCTGATAATGAGTTGAGGGTTCACTAATATTGAATGAATAGCCTGTGTTGTGCTGGTATGCAAGAGAACGGGGATCCTTTCTTTTAACAGATCTTTCATGCTCGGCCATTCGAATCCTTACCGTTCTCCCCGTCTCTCCCACATACGTAGCTTCACATTGCAGGTATGGTATTGAATATATTACATTATATCTTTGCTGAGGGAATGTGTAGGAGTGTTGCTTTTGGTTATATCTTGTCTTAGTCTATCTGCGAGGGTTAGTTAATTAGAGAAATAGGTATTGATGTCATGTAATATTCGTGCTATGGCTGTGGGTTTGGAAGAGAAGGGAATAATACAATTGGATAGATACGGAGGAGGATTTATTGCCGTGGACGGATTGTGAAAATTCTTTAAAATGAAGGATGTAGGATAGCCAGCAGAATTAAGATGTTTGGTTATGTTCCTTTTCTCTATTGACTGGAAAAGTGGAAGAGAACAATGGCTGTGTATGCGATTTGATAAAGTTCTTACAATGTTAATATTGTGACAAAGAGGACAGCAATATGTGTAATGTGTGTAGTTGAGGAGGAAATCCTTTATGTAAAACACAGTGGTGTGGTATCTGCTTCACCCAAGGAAAGTATATTGACTAGGTTGATGTAATAATGTCATTGTTCTAATGCATATTTGATTGGTGAGGTGCCTTTTTTGGTACATATATATATATTATAAATAAAAATATTTTCTGTTGACCTTGATCATCCCGAAAATTTAGCTATGGTAATGCAGTCTTGACAAAAATATTAAGAGTATAATACTAAAAATGGTTTTGATCAGAGATTTTTCAATTGAGCTAAGGAAAATTTAAAAAAAATCATAATTTGACAGAAGTACTGTCTGGCTTAAGGCGTAAGAATTTATAAAAATGAAACACTTATTTACATAATGTATAAAATATTTGAGCCGGCCATCGGGAAAAACAACAATGAGTTTGTATCTATGAAATATAATTTTAAATAAAATAATATTTTAATATAACATATATATTTATATTTTGTTTTTTAATTTTATGATTCAACTGTATCATTTAAATCAGTATTTGCATATTTATCTCATATCTCCTACTTCTTTGTATATATATAAGGATTTGTTTAATTTCTTAAACGTCTTAGTAGCGTAATTATACGAAGGGCTGTTACACCCGAAAACTTGTATTGCCGTTATATATAGAAATAGAAAATATTTATAATTTTACCGAAGGGATTATAATATTAACATATATATACAGTTAAACCTATCTATAGCGCCCTCTCTAAATTGCGCCTTCCTCTCTATAGCGCCCGATTTTAAACATTAAAATGTTAACATTTTACATTAAAAGTGACCTGTCTATAGCACCCCCATCTCTATACAACCCTAATTTGGTGAGTCCCAAGAGTGGGCGCTATAGACAGGTTTAACTGTATATACACCATTAAAAAGTCTTATATTATATACTAGCGGATGTACCCGGCTTCGCCCAGGTTTTTCTCGAGGGAATGTTTGTAGTCTAGTAATAAGAAAATATACTACACCTAAAAACTATCAGAGAAAAGAGAAACCACGGAAGGTGAACAGTAAAAATGCTTACAATGGATGTTATGTTTACGATATCAAGTTGAATAAAAACAAAAAAAAAAATTGCATATGTTGGTCACTATAAATTTGTATATTTGTTAGGCGAAATTAGAAACATGATAAAACAATTGGGTATTTAAAAACAAATGTAGAAATAAAAGTTGAAGTATAATAAACAATGTTAAAGATTAGCTTTAATTATTAATCAAGATTGTGTGTGAATATGTGAGAAAGATGTAATATCGTTGTTGTTTTCTTACCCGACTGTTTTACATATGGTGTTATCTCAAAATTGCTTGTTTTGAATATTTTTTAGATTGAGATTATTAGCTAGTATGTAAAAAAATTAACTCTGTTGAAATTTAATTTTGTATTCATATATAAATAAAATTAACTCTGTTGATTTTTTGTATTTAATCGATAACAGCGAAGTTACGCATGTTAATGTTAGGAAATATATTTTGATGTTAAGCAAAACCTGATCCATCTCGTTTTACATAAATGTTGAAAATTTGGTTGAAATTGATGCATTGTAACGAAAGTTTTTAGTGATGTCCACTTATGAAATTTCCATTTTATTAATATAGATGCAATACGATATATTATTAGTCAAAATATTCGAAATCAAACACAAAAAACTGGAATATATATAACAAGAAAAATAATATTTGTATATATATATAAAATAGCTAAAAAGAAAATTTTAAAACCTTAAGCTATCGAGGCTAATGGGACGTTAAAGTCCTACAATACGGCAATGTCGATTTCTTTGACAAAGAGGTTTATTCAAAAATAAGATTTGACCGTGGAATCATGGACGTAATGAACGTGGTATTATGGAGAGATGATAGACCAGGATTAGGCACAATGGCCAAATACGTGATCCTGAGGCAGACCATTAGCTTCACTCTACCACATTATTACTATTGGTCTTCTCAATTGTTTATTTTTCAAATAGATCTCCAATACATTCTATATTTTACTTTTATTCCGATCAAAATATTTATTTATATATTATTGTCGATGTAAAATATTGATTAAAATAATAAAGGGAAATTAGAATTGTTCTTAAAACATGTCTGTTATAGATTTTCAATATATTTATTCGATAAATATATTGAATATGTTAGAAAATATTATAGACGCGTATGATTCTTTTTAAAATAAAACAATTTCTACTGTCCTTACTGCAACGGAAAAATTAATGGGAGAGCCTGGCTCATCAGTGGTGAACCCTCCCAGCGGTTTCGTCAGTTTAATCTACCATACCACTGATGATCCAGGCCCTCCCATTAATTTTTCCATTGCAGTAAGGACAGTAGAAATTGTTTTATTTTAAAAAGAATCTTACGCGTCTATAATAGTTTTAAATATTGATAACAGATGGCGCGCTAATGTATCATAGATTAAATATGTTTTTACATAATTTATATAGTTTGGTTTATTACACAAATATTTATTTCGAAAAATTATATTTACCAATATAATTATATAAATAGCTTATTTTTCTAATTTTAACCTATATTTAGCTATCGGGGAATTATGATTCACAAAATTGGATATTAAAAAAATGTATTGCGATTGGCTTGTCTCATCAGTAGTGAACCCTCCTAGCTAGTTTATTCCACCATTTATCTCTGATATTGTTTCATAATATTATACCTATCCTCCTGGCAAAATTTCCATCTATATTTTAGCCATAGATATGGCTCAGCCACTTTGCCAGCTAAACACCTCTTTGGCAAATTGTCAAGATTCCATTAGATCCCGTGAGGATCTCATGGAATAAAGTCCGCCCTAGACTGACGAGGGCCATTAGCCCGAAACCATGGTCTCTAGGTGGACGCCTTTCAGTTTGCCAAAGCTGGTGTTGTGGCTTTGTCACCGACCGCTAATTGCGGCAGCGGTCAATAGATGGCGTCTGGTTTTAGACGTCTATTTTGACGGAAGAGGCAACCCTTGTCTCTTTAGATCAATTTCCTCCCGGCAAAATTCCACACATATATATATATATATGTATCAAGAATAAAAGATAACGATAAAAGAGATATCAAGAAACCCCTGCCAGTAAATTTATTTGTGTAAAAATTTTAACGATAGAGGGCAATAAAATTTAATTTACTAATATATATGTATGTATATATTATTTTTTTATGAAGGAGACAAAGTCAATTTTGTTCACATTTGGTTATCTCGGATGTCTTCAATAAAGATCACTGTAATATATTTCAGAGTTATTGTCTAAATTCCGATATACAAGCTAAAATTAATAACTTGTTCAAGTAGTACAGCCTACTCCACGCTGACGAGCGCCAACAGCACGAAACGCGTTCGTGGATGGCCTTTCTTGATTTATCAAGAAATTGGGTTGGTCAAATATCAGGGAACAGATTAAATCAATGAATAGTTGATTTCTGTTCCACCAGATGGCGCTCTGCCTTCTGAAAAGCACATGTGCTCCTGATCAGGATATGCCTTTTTTATTTTCAATATCAACAGCGGACCTTTTTATTTTTCTATTGTTTTTATATATTATTTGTAATTATTAAATAGACTATAACGATGCATATAATAAGAAAATGGTATCAGGGTTTTTAATATAATACAAGCATATGTAATAATTTTATAGCATGTATTAATAAAGTGTTTTGGAGTAGTATTTATATATAAATATATATTATTTTTCAAAAGAATGTATATATTTTAGACAAAAGAATAGTTGTATAATTTCCCAAAGTTAGCAAAGCCTATTTGTTAATAATTTAGTATCTTATTACAAATTTTAAATTGAAAAATAAAAACAAATTTAAATTGCAGAAATATTCTATTTGAAATCACAGAATTTATGTTTGTTTCAATTCAAATGGAACTCCCTTCTATTAAAGGATATAGAAAATATATTTTCCTTCTAAATATTTACACGAGGATTATTATTCTTGATAAAAGTAAATTCCTAACATAATACGAATATACTTATAGAAAAACTTAAGAAGGTTAAAAGTATTTAATGTCGCAAATCGATTGTTTTTTGAAGGAGACAGAGTCAATTTTGTTCACACTCGTGTCTTCAATAAAAGTCACTGTGTATCAAATATCTTTTTGGGTTATTATCTGAAAACCGATAGACATGCTAAAAGGTACTACTTCCTTAAGTTTGGTCTATGAGTATTTATTGGTTATCTCGTGTGACTTCAATAAAGATTACTGTAATATCTTTCAGAGTTATTATCTGAATCCCGATATACATGCTAATAGTTACAACATTCTTGAATTTTGTCCATATATTGTATTGAGGGAAAATTCTATTCAGAATGTTCAAATATAAATAATGAAATCTGCTCGCATATTATATTATAACGAAAACTACTAAAACACTCATTTATGATTGAAAACCTCTTGCTCACTAATATTTCATATATAATACCTTTGCAACCACAAATGATAATCTCCAAAAGACGCTCGGAATGATAAAAAATGACATTTGCTCAAAATGTACGTTATAGAGTAATAAAATTCAAAAGAGCATGTCCCACAATATTTTTCATTTTCCCCGACTTCCAGTGGAAAGCAGTTTGGAATGTTAGACAAAAGGACAGTTGCTTGAAATATGTGTTATGGAGATATAAAATTCACGTAATTGAGTAATAAAATTCAAGATAACATGCCTCACAGTATTCTCCATTATTCCCGGGTTGCAGGGAAAGGCAAAAGCCGCTCGGAATGTTAGACAAAGGACAGTTTCTTGAAATGTGTGCTATGGAGAAATAATATTCAGATTAGCATGTCCCACAGTATTCGTTATTGTTATCGGGTTTCAGGAGAATGGTAAAAGACGCTAAGAATGTTAAAAAAGGACAGTTGCTTGAAATATTTGTTATTGAAAATATATTTCACGATAGCATGTCACATAGAGTATTTTCGGACTAAATTAAACTCTTCGAGTTAAAATAGAAAAATAAAACGGATTTTAAAGAGGAGTGTCTTGTGCGAACTTTATTAGCAAGCTTTCGGACGCATGCGTCCTTCTATAGGCTTTACGATGACGAAACATAAAAAGAACGAGATGAGTAATAATATTATTACTCATCACGTTCTTTTTCTGTTAAGTCATCGTAAAGCCTGTGGAAGGACGCATTCGTCCGAAAACTTGCTAATAAAGTTCGCACAAGACACTCCTCTTTAATCTTCGTTTTATTTTGATATAGAGTATTCTTCTTTATTTTAGGCTACCTGGAAAAGGCAAAAGTATCTGAAAATGTTAGAAAAAGGATAGTTGGTTAAAATGTGTTATGGACAAATGAAATTCAAGATAACATGTCCTATACTCTTCTTCATTGTTCCCGGCTTCTAAATTAAATTGCTGAGAATGTTAGAAAGAGTAAAGCTGTTTGAAATATTTGTTATGAAGATAAATTAAATTCAGAATAGCAATTCAGTATTCTTCATTGTTCCCGGCTTCAAAGAGAAAAACGCATTTTGTCGGATTCATATGCTTATCAACGTAACTACAGTAGAACTCCTCAAATTCGGAAAGCTTGGGGCGCAAGGTATTCCGAATTTGAGGATTTTCCGAATTTGAGAGAGTTAGATTTGTGAATATTTATGTGGCATAAATAGGCATTTAGATGACTGAGACAAAGAATTTGAAGCATATGAACAATTTTAGGTTAAATATTATATGTATATTACATAATTTTAATTACGATTTTTAATCAAATGTTCCTTGACTTTTATTAGTTTTGAGCATGAAACCGATGAAAAATAGTAAAATAATTTATTATGTATGTAATGCAATTGATGGCCAAGTAAGTTATGGCTTGGCAAAGAAGTTGCTGATTGTTGTCTGTTTCTTTGGCTTGTTTAACAAAGCTTCTTCTTCTCTCATAAACATAGTTCGAAGACTATTGATGGTGTTGTAGCTTGCAAGCATCTCTGGTTCAGTGCGCTTTTCCAAATATTTTAATGCAACATCCAAACTTTTCAACGCTTCGCATCTGGGAACATCCGGCTCCAAACTGTATTCAGTCTTTTTTACTTGAGAAAACTTTTTGACATCTTTTTCGGTAGAATTACGCTCAGACTTTTTTATATCATAAACAGTTGTCTTAGAAATTTTATACTTTTGCATTATCGTTGTATAGCTTAATCCTTTTTTAATGTCACTAAGAACATCTAACTTTTCACCAAGCTTAAGAATTCGGTACTTGCCTCGTTTTTGCCGCTCCTCTTTGGATGCCATTTTGTTGAAGAACAAACTTGTTAATGCAAAAAATTGAGAGTTGAATAAAATAATTTGAAACTTACAATGTCTGAAAATGTTTGATAATTTGAACTTTAGGTGAATCACCTTTGCAATAAAAAATGCGTGAATGGCTTATGACGTAATAATGCTGCCTTCTTATTGGACAATATCCTAAACTAAGCACAAAGGTCAAATGAAACTGTTGATTTATTTAAGCTTTTAAAAAAGGGGATAAACCCCTAATTAGCGATTATAAATAATCGGTAAAAGTAAATTAATTAAACACTTAATTTAAAAATAAATTACTAATAAAAATTAAATTAAATAAAATAAAAGCAAAGCAAAAGTAAAAGTAAATAAATAAAAAAAAATAAAATAATGTTGAAATATCAACAAAATAAAAGCATGTGAAAATTGATTTTTTGTATGTAAAAAAAAAACATTACAATACTTTCCGAATTTGGGAGTTTCCGAATTTGAGAATTTCCGAATTTGAGGAGTTCTACTGTAGTTAAAGTTTCATCAACTTCTCTGTTTCCTTGGCCGATTAAAGCTTGGCCTACCTTTACTACCAGTTCTATAATTCAGTATAAATCTGTAAGAATATTGTTAAAAATTGAAAAGAAGATGACTAGGAGATATATTATGGATGCTTATATCTCTTCACTGAGACTCTACACGCATGTAAAACATGAAGGAATTTTATATTATAAAAATAATTCATTCCTTACTTTCTATCGTGTTATGTTATCAAGAGGTATTGGCGTCTTATAATTCTTAGAATAATATAAAGTTTACCTTTATGAAAATGTTCCATAAATTCTTGCTAACACACTAAATGATTATATTATGATGCATTAGCGCTCCATCTGTTATGAAAATCCGAAACTATTATAGTATGTCTGCGTTATAACTGTGTATTATTTTTAAATAAAGTAAGAGCAGTAGAAATTGTTTAATTTTCTAAAATTATTCATACATGTCTATAATAGATTCGAATTTTCACAATAGATGATGGGCAAAGTAATTTATCATAAATAGGAAATATAATAAATCAAATTTATAAATATTAACATACAACAATTTTAAATTGCTTCACTGAATCCAAATCTAATTTATCCTCAAGTCAGGCAAAGAAACAAGGTCCAAACAACAAATCAAATATTCCTTTTTTATCCCAAACAGTTTAAGGCGCAGGAAATTCTAATCTAGCAGTAAAAGAGCACTTAGGCCTTCATACGGAGCGCCAATTTCCAATTCTATTTCCAATTCTAATATTTTATTCATTTTCAGAGAGACCGTCCACCGATGTCATCTGTTCCAATTCAACAAGCATCTTACCCTCAGATAAACATTTCCAAAATGTCTCAAGACTTCCGGTCATTGATAAGGTTATCATTTTTTTGAAGATCTTAACCTTCTGATTGATGTCCTTCTCTAATATGCAATTTATTTAATGATTTCCTCTGGACCTTTAGTCACGTCTTAAGCAAGATTTGTGAGGTGACGTTTATTTGAGGCCATTGCTTTAATATTTTATATGGCTTTTATATTTTATCATATTTTAAATTATTATTTAGAAGGCTATCTACGAAGTTGCGCTTATTTTAGAATTTCGGACATATATCAGTAATACAATATGATTAATTTATTTTTGAAAAATAAATATTATATATAAACTGTCACAAATATATATATATATACTTATGTTACAAATCATGATTTCTGGTGGATTAAAACGATTCAATATTGATTCAATTTGAAAAAATAATACAAATGTGATATTGTAATGGGATAAGGTTCATAAATTTAAAAATAATAATAAAAAAGGTATCTCCTTATCGGGAAACTGAAAGTTGTTGATGGCTTGCGCCATATAACGGAATAAATATCAACTATTCGTCTAATACATAACAATGTCACGCCATCTTTATAATACAATTAAAAATACCAAAACAAGAATTTTTATTTTCACAAAAGAGCGGAAGAGCATTGCTCGATGCAAATATTAAAAACGTAATTCTATTGTCCTAAGAGCTTATGTCCATAGCTTGCTTAAATATCAATTCTAAGATTCTAATCTTCAGTGTTGCATATAAAAGAATGATCCAATACAACATTAGAGCTCTAAATGAGCGGTCTGGTAGATTAAATTGGCGAAACCGCTGAGAGGATTTACCTCTGATGAGCCAAGCCCTCCCAATATTTATTTTTATCGCATTAAGGACAGAAGAAGTTCAATTTATTTATAAAAAGAGACATTCACGTTTTGGTGTTTTCAATTGTATTCGTCTAATAATTGAGATTTATTCCGATAGATGACGCAAGCCATCAGAAACTTTCAGTTGCCCGATAAAGAGATGTATTTATTTCTTTAATTAATATATTCAATTGATTCATATAGCATAACTTCAAGAAGAGATTTCACTTTTAGTGACACTGATGAGAAAGTTATATATATATATAACGAAAAAGACACTTCTCTAAAAATTCAGGAAAACAAAGCATTTTTATTTATTTGCCCATTACAGAACGTACTGCTTGTAATAAGGTATAAGACACATTCACCAGGTTTGGTGAAATTAGACAAAGGCCAACCTGTATATTATATTTTCAGGCCATGTCTAAATTTTCTAACTGTGGTATTGTGCCTCATTCGCCTTTTTGTTCTATATACAACTATTAAAAACAATAAGACGCAAATGTTTCTCTTCACAAATAAATCAAACTTCCACTGTCCCCAATGGGATGAAAAAATATTGGGAGGGCTTGGCTCATCAGTTGGTGAACCTTTCCCGCGGTCTCGCCAATTCAATCCACCAGACCGCCAACCCCAATAGCTCCAATACTGTATTCGACCACTCTGCCCTATATGCTACACTGAAGAGTTAAATTCCAGAAATGGTATTTAATCAAACTATGGAAATAAGCTTTTAGAACAGTAGAATTACATTCAAATATTTGCATCGATCAATGCTTTTCCACAAACAATAAGGACAAGTTCGGCTTAAATTAATACAAGGAAATAACGCACCATCTATATATAATGAATGAAGACATCAAGACGCAAATGTATCCTTTCACAAATAAATCAAACCTCACTGTCTTCACTGCGAAGAAAAAACGTTTGTTCTATTCTGGGGTCATAACTAAATGCATTATTTGAATACATTTTAAAAAGGAAAATGTATTTTTAATACAAAAATATTATACTTTTTTCATATTACAATATAATATGTTCACAAATCAATAAAATAATCATTATTATGGATATTAAGGTGAAAACATCAGGATTTCCAGAGATATATTTCTCTCTCTCTTTTAAAATATATATTATTGAAATCTCTAGCTTTCTGTCATGAGGAGAGAACACGATAAAATGATACACACATAATATAATAATTAAAAATGTTAATAAAAAACTTGTCCCTGGAAACCTGATGTATTTTATTTTATTTATTTATTGTTACAAAAGCACAAAGTCCAAAGGACTATTGTGCTGTGCTAGTATTTTTTACATATATATGATTTATTATTTACACGATGGATTAGTAGTGTTTTGTAAATTATTGTACAAATAGTTCTAAACTTAACAAAGTTCTCATAAGATAGAGTATATACACAAAGAGAATTTGGTAATGTTTCAAAGTATCTACATACAATTTGATTAGTCAGAGGGCAAGTTAAAAGAAGATGCTCTGGTGATTCAACATCTAAGCGGCATTCACATGTTGGATCATTGATAACATTCAGTTTGAATAGTTCGATATGTATCGAATAAAAGTAAAAATAAATATGATAGAGAAAGTCATATTCTCATCATCAAAAAGGAAGACATTCACTGCAGGATTTATGGAAATATGTTATCTGATGAAATCTCCCACTATATCATAGAATGCAAATATTTAGGTGAAGAAAGAGAAAAAACTCTTAGAAACATCTTCTGGAGATTTAGCAACCCACTGCAGTCGCTGAGAACTATTTCAGAAAAGAAAAATATAGCAAAATAACTCTATAATTTCTACAAATCAATTATAAATAGATTCATACGCGAAGGAGATAGTGAGAAAGTTTTAGAACAGATGTGTGAATAAATCCATTTAAAAAAAAAAAGGCTCACGTGCACCTGGAGAAAGGGAGAAATAAATTACTCTATTATTTTGTTGTTGTATGGCGAATCTATACAGGGCAATGGGCTCTAATAAAAGCCTTTTTGTTGTTTGTTGTTGTTATATGAATACATGTATAAATATTATGTTATAATATATATATATACTATATAACTTAGAGAAAGAGTGAGAGATAAACAAGAAATATTCGATATTTCAGTTATAGTTTGGTTATAATCAATCATAAATAATTCAATAAAAACAACTTCTCATATATTCTCAACTCACAATTTAGTTCACCAATAAGACAATTTTTCTTCGAACATCTGTAAGTAAGAAGCTACGTTGGTTTGAACGAGGGGTAGAAAAAGAAAATTTTAAATTAACCTTTGAGAGAATTTGGTGCGTGGGTGGGGCCCCAGCTAATTAGCTCCAATAATGATTGATCTAATTACCTGGAGACAAAAATTAGGCGATGAGCCATTATCAAGATGTGATCGACGCAGCTCCGATTCTAGCCGAGTCGTCCTGGCTAGTTGAGGTCTGAGAATATCTATTTTGACATTGTTTTGGTAAATTGTGAGGATTCTACCTTTAGGTCATTATATTATCAATAATGCCATTTACTCTTCCATTTGACATATTACTTATGTGAATATATATTCATATATATATATATATTATAAAAAAATGTTGTTTTATTTTAATTTTTATTTCCAGAACAAGCTACTCTGTAAAATTGACCGCCAGATGTTTCGGTTTTCCCTATATAAATCTATTGTTGTTTTTTCTCGTTGGCCGGCTCAAATCTGTAGATATGTAAATATGTAATATTTTATTTTCTTCATTCTACTAGCCTTAAGTCAGGTAGTACTTTCTCAAATGATGTGGTTTTATATTCCTCAAGTTCAATTAAAGATAATTCTGATCTAAACTATTTTTATTAATAATACCATGACTGCAAAATCATAAAATACTCCTATACTGCTTAATATTGATAAAATAATCATGTATTTAAAATATAAGCGATAATAGTTTCGATCAACAAATTTACCATAGCATATATATATATTTGATCTGAAAATAGAGCAAATTATACATAAATCATTAGATAATTAAAAGGCATATATTGGATTGAATTAAAGATTCATTTGTCAATATTTCGATTGGCTCAACGCCAACCTTGATCAAGGTATTACATTTTTGTATAAACAAACTCAGCGTCGCATAGTGTTATAATATCACAGTTGAAATACTTTTAAAAAATACAAAGTAGGTGGGGGAAATTTGTGCCTTCAAAAATTATCATAAAAAGTATTGGCAAAAAAATATTTTATGTATTTTTTTGTATTTTTATTATCTATTATATGTATAGTATATGCGTCTCTTTTATATCAACACCTGACCTTTTTTCTATTTTTATTTATTTATTTCACTTGTTAAGCGTATTTACGCCAATTTGGCCTTTAGTACCCATTCCCTGATTTCTCAGAAAGCCTCTAAGACCATATATTTAGTCGTTGAAGAATACACTTCACCACGCTGACTAGGACCAACAGTCCGAAATGGGTTCGTGATTATCTTGTCTCTATTTATCGAGAAATGGGTTGGCAAAATATTATGAAACAAGTCTAAATAAATGTTTAGTTGATTTTTGTTCAACTAGATGGCACTTTATAATATAAAATGGTTTAGCAATTAGGTGTCGAAATGTTATACAATGTCGTTATTGAAAAAAAAGAACATACCTCGGGATCAAATCTTGCATTGACAACTTTTTTTAACTTTAACTCTTCCTAATGCTCGCATAAGTCAAACCACACCGGTGAGTGTATATAGTCAAACGGGAATCTATCATTCTTCATGTATAAAGGTCGAACTGTCTTCTACGTGTGTATACAGTAAGAGCAGTTTCTGACTACCCTTCATGATTATCATTGCCAGTAACATATGTTTACTCATTAGCTAAAATGAATAATTAAATATTATGTATTAGTGAACCATCTTTTACAAGAAATATTTACTATTGTGTATGTTTATGTTGAGTATGTTTTTTTAAATAAAATCTTTTCTACTTGTTATTATTATGATGTGCTATCTGAAAAAACGCTGATGTTATTGGTCAGGATATGCCTAATTATCGTTTTTAAAATATCAACAACTGATATTTTTATTATTTTATTATTTTTTCACATGACCCCTTCGGGAAAATTAAAATAAAAGACATTTCGCTGAGAGAAATGTTTCTTTTTGTCTATTCTCTCATCGAATCGTCTTTCATTTATAAATTTTTACTTACTTACAGCTATGATACTGTCGAAACGGCTTGGAGGGTAAACTACTGATGAGCTAATATCTCCCAATACTTATATCACTACAAGAAAAGCAGAATAAATAGCTGTTTTAATTTGATTTGAAACTAAATATACATGCTCTAGATAAATTGGTTCCAAAATATATAATAAAATAAATAGACGTTTTATAAACAATATTTATATTATGAAAAAGGCATCTCCTTATCGTGCAACTGAAAGTTGCTGATGGCACCATCAGTAACTTTCAGTTGCACGATAAGGAGATGTCCTTTTAATAATTTATGCACCTTATCCCAGAACAATATCATATTTGTAATATTTATATTGTTTATAGAGAGAAATTAATATATTAATAAATATGTTTTTACGATTCTCTTAGCCAGAATGTATTTTATAATAGTTTCAAATCAGCTAAATGCTTTTACTCAGTTTTCTGATACAGTTATATCTTTAATTATATAGGTGCATCTCTTTCTATTAAATGAATGCTGATTATGTTTGATTCTTATTTGACTATGGTACTATATTGTGACCTGAAATGACAGGTATTACATACCGAAATGAATTGATATAATAAAATATTCAATTAAATATATTTCAATATATCAAATTTGATTTATCAATGACATTTGCGGGAATTCATCGGAAAATGTTGTTTATTATCAATGTGTTATCCTACTGAATGTGAATCAAATTTTTGGCTAGGTATCATTTGAATTTATATGATTATATTTTGTATTCTTACTTTGTCTCATAATATAAGTTCAAGCGAAATATTCTGAAAATCAAATTGTATATAAATTATCATGATTAATTATATATATTTATATGTATTCCTAATATCCTCGAAGCTTATATCTCTATTATAGGTTTTTAACTTTTAATTAGACAATTTTAATTTATATTTAGACATTTTTTTATTTTAATTTAGACACTTTCATTCGATGTGTCTAAATTAAAATGAAAAATGTCTAAATTAAAATAAAAAGTGTCTAAATTAAAATGAAAATGTCTAAATTAAAATGAAAAATGTCTAAATATAAATTTAAATTGTCTAATTAAAACATATATTTGATTGAAGTGAGAAATATTAGTAGAGTGTGTCTAAAATTAATTGAAAATATTAACTATTTAATTTATTTTAAACTTCTCTCACTTCAAACAAATATTTGGTGTAGTTGAAATTAGCAGAAATGTTTTCTTAAAGTTAAGAAATTGGAAATGAGACATTTATAAAAAAACGTATATGTATACAAAGGGAGTAGTATATAATATCAGAACCTTTTTTATATTCTGAAGAGTTTTAATATATGGTGAATATCATTTTTCTTTATTGAAATTGCATCAAATTTTGATTATAAGAACTGTATGATAAGTACTTTCCAAATGTTCCAATATTATTAGGATGAATAACTTCTACTTTATTGTGTGTTTCCGATAGCCATTAAAATTGTTGAAATTTTATGCCTGTTTATTTGAACTGACAAGACATATTGAAAGAAGAATTAAGTAATAAACCTAAATTTCATGTTTGACATTTATCACAGCCTTTCCTTCAGAAACTTAATTTTTTTCTGTACTCTTATGATAAACGGTTCAGATAATTGTAGACTGCGAATTAAAATTTAAAAAATACTTTATTTTTGCACATTAAATGAATTAGGAATAAGGAAAAACTGTATAACGAATAGTTTTTTAATAATAAAATCATAATAAAGCAGACTTAAAGGTCAAGTTCAAAATAAAGAAAGTCAAAGAGAAGACCTTAAGCAATAGTTTCCAATAGTAAGAATTGAGACTTAACGATTTTAAAGTTTATTTATGAGCGTGTTAAGTGAAAGCCATTAAGAAAAGACGACACGACTCTGGTTTTAACTTGGCCTAAAAGCCGAGCCAAAAAAGTTGAACAAAAAGTTACGAGTGGTTAATGAGGTATGCCCCAAACACCAACCACGGGAAAAAGAAAGACTCAAAGTAAGTGGTTATGTGTGTCACAGTGTTTCTTCAACAATAATTAAACTAAACTGATTAACTAGCATTTTTTAACTAGAAAAGTATGTTTTACTTACCATAGTTATGTTCATTTATCACTTGTCCAGACTCTGAAACATCATTGTTAATATATATTCATTCCAATGAAATTATCAATCATGTAAAATTTATAATAAAATAAAATGCGGCTTATGATTGTAAAACGACATTTGAAAATTATTCCGCATGTGTTTCCATTTATCATTACTCTTCACAATTCATCCTTTCATACTTCATCCCTAAGGTTAGAAATCATCGTTATTTCTCCTTAAAATAAATTTAGATTTTTCGTTTAAAAGAAATACATGCGGTATAATTTTCAAATGTCTTTTTACAATAATGGAATTTATAAACCCTTATTAACTGTATATATTATTTTATTAATTAATTATATAATTAAAAAGGCTCTAATTTTTGATAGTCCGTTAAGTGTTGAATTTGACTTTTGGGGATTTTAAGGACGAATATAATTTAATTTGATCTGCTAGTAACCAACCTCTTTCAATCAGATCATCGAAGTTATTTCTCTCCTCATTTTCAATCAATTACTCTAAAAATCAACACTCTTTAAGTTATATTTGCTCTTATTGTGTGTCTAATGTAGATCAATCTTTTTTTTTTTCATATTTTTAGGATTCTATGGATGTACCAGGAATAATTACACCTAAGATTTTTTCTTTTTATCTATCCATGGCACTCTAAGTAGAGGTTTTTATGGCTAAATTTCAAAATCGTCAATTATTTTTCATTCTATGCTTAAATTTATTAACATACTATAACACGATATTCAAAACTCAGGAAGATTTGCGTCGATACAATTCTAACATCATAACAAATTGGATATATACAAGGAGAAAGGACAAGGAGAAAAAAAAACAAACATATAAAAGCAATTCTCTCAAAATTTCCTTCCCTCTCTTTCCCAGTTCGAAAGATAGTTGTATATATATCGACAAAATTGATTAAAATTTTCATATGTTCTTTTCTCATCTACGAATTCATTAGTCGCTGTCCGATGCCACAAATTTTTCTCTAAAAATTTGGACATTCCAGAAGTAGATCTTTCGAGTCATGAATTTATCCTCCGCAGAAACATCCCGGTTCCTTCACTACGCCGATAGTTACCAAATATTTTCCAAAATGGCCATGATCAGTGGTAAATTAGACATTATAAAAATCTGGATGGAAAAAACTTGGAATTTCAAAAGCAAAAAAAATCATTCTAATTTTAGTAGAGTCCAGCTCTAACGTCCATATGTGATTTCAAGAAACACCAATGCCTTAATGATCTTTGTAAAAAGAGTGTGAGATCCTTTGTCATTATCCTTTGGCTACAAACAAATCAGAATTGTCCTTTTTATATAGGAAAATATAATTTCATAAACATTATATATTTCCTAATCATAAATTTATTTTTTAAATGAAATCTTAGAGTTAATTTTATTTATTTAAAATTTTGAGCCGAAGAATTTTAAAGGTATGTTTATCGAGAATATTCTGTGTAGTTTTACATCTAAATATGTTCGAGAGAAGAAATATTGAATATTCAATTGAAAATCAATTTTTCAAATCTAAGATCTAATGAAAAATCTCCAATATTATTGGAGCATCGATCAATGGACGAGAGAAGATTTGAATATATTCATAAATTATAGATTCACAAGCTATAAAAGGTAAATAGAGAAAATCTTTTTTTTTTTTCATAGAATAAATTTACTTGAAATGCGATGTATTTATTGATCAGGAAAATATATTCATTTGTGTTTGATATATAAATGTTTATTTAATGAACATTTATATTTGGTAGCACACACATATGTTGAGATTATAGTGTTAATTATTAATAGATACAGTTAAACCTGTCTATAGCTCGTACTCTAAATTGCGCATCCCTCTCTACAGCGCTCGATTTTAAATACGTAGTACGATGCGATTTACATTAAAAGTGACCTGTATATAGCACCCCCTCTCTATAGCACCCTATTTTGGTGAGTCCCAAGAGGAGGCGCTATAGACAAGTTTAACTGTATATAAAGAGCCGCAGATTCACATCCAAAGAGCCGCATGTGGCTTGCGAGCCGCAGTTTGCCGATCCCTGCTCTAGGACATAACTAAGGAATCAAGGAATACATATTAAGCTGTAGTTATCATTATTAGGAGATGACTATTATACATAACAGTTATCAGCGTCATAATCAAGCAACAATTCTTAATCAATTCTGTCACCGTTTACTTTGTGAATGGAATAAATACCAAAATATTGCCATTTCTCATAACCATCGGTGGTTCAGTGGTAGAATGCTCGCCTGCTACGCGGGTCGATGCATTTTTTTTTTTTTACAATTTTCAAAACTCATTTATATATTATACAAGAATGACATCCACGGCGCCAATTTATAATTGTAACGAATAGTATTTGAATAAAAGCATTTAATCGGTAAAACCCGGGCGTTGCCCGGGTCATTCGGCTAGTCTGGTATATATTCCACTCAATATTGATACAAGTGATTATTTTATTGGAATATATACATATTAGCTGGTGTTGTGAACAATTCACCATCACCATTACTTTCTAACTGGGGAGATAAACAAAAGCATTATTAAAGAGATGCCTCTTTTTGTACATGGCTAACATCCTTCCGAAACCTTAAATGTATTATCACTGAAAATTGCATTAGATCGAATCCCGCTGCGAGCACATTTTTCTTTTAATTTCAAACCGAATATATTATACTCATGCAAAAACTTGATAAGTTGTACTTATTAGCATGCATATCAGGATTAAGTTAATAACTCTTAAAAATATTTTATACATAGTGACCTTTAAAAGCATTGAGAGCCTCTCCCCTCAAAATAAACGACATAACTATACGCCATCCATCAACCTTCGCCGCAAACTGGCGGCCTCGGGTCGGTGATAAAGTTACAACACCAGCTTTGGAAAACTGAGAAGCGTCTCCCTGGAGAAAATGGTTTTGAACTAATAGCCCTCGTCTGTCCAGAGCGGACTTTATTCCATGAGATCTACAAAGGACTTTTTGCAATCTTCATACTCCGTCAAAGAGGTGATTATCTGACAAAGTGACTAGGCCATATTTTTGACCAATGACCATAGAAATTTCGCTGGGAGGAAATTGATCTATAAAAACACAGCGCGTCTCTCCCGTTAAAATATAAGTCAAAACTAGTTGTCATTTATGGACCTTCTCTACAAACTAGCGGTCTCAGGTCGATGACAAACCTACGCCATCAGCTTTGGAAAACTGATGCATCCACTGTGCAATAAATTGATAAAGAGGAAGCAATCTCTCGAAATATTTTAAGAAAGAAAATAGTTTTTTTTTTCTTTACAGATCCAGGTACGCCCTTTTATATAATCTTAATTAATGGATCGCCTTTTGACTCAAACTGATAACGTTCATTTTGACGGGATAGGAGCCCTATGCTTTAATAGATCAATTTCGTCATGGCAAAATTTCCATCTTTATTTTGGCCATCATTTGGCCCAGACTTTTTGCAAGCTGAACAACTCTTTGGTGTATCCTGAAGATTCCATTAGAATCCGTGTGGATCTTATGAGAATATGAATAATATCCGCACTAGACTGACTAGGGCCATCAGCCCGAAACCATGGTCTCCGGGTGGAAGCTTCTCAGTTTGCCAAACTGGTGTTGTGGCTTTGTCACCGACCCGAGGCCGATAGTTTTCAGCGAATGTCAATAGAGAGCGTCTAGATTTAACGGTAGAGACGCTCTATGCTTTTATAGATCAATTTCTTCTCAGCAAAATTTACATCTACAGTGACCTTTATTGAAGACCCACAAGATAACCAAGTGTGAGAAAAATGCTTCTGTCTCTTAAAAAAAGCAGACAACGGACTACATAAGACTTTACACTTCCTTAGGTTTTGTCCATGAGTGTACAACAAGTATTTCCGATTTTCAAAGTTCAAACCCCCCTTCTTAACCTTTAAGAGAGAATACCAAAAGGTCATTCAGCTGCCATTTCTGCAGACAGGTATGTTGTGTTCTTTTATAGTATAAATATTCAGCATCGAATCATAAAAAAACTAATTTTTATATCTTAATGTATCCCTAATAGTAGTTCTGAATTGAATGCTTAGTTTTATATCTGAGTTTAATTCATATACATATAGTCAGGTAATGATTAGTTACGATGCTTCTCACGCAGTTTGGGAATTTTAGAAATGATGGAAATCCAGTTTAGACAAATGAAAAAAACAACATTATAATTGTATCATACCAATATATCTTTACTAGCCGAATGACCCGAGCAACGCCCGTGTTTTACCCGATTGAATGTTTTTATTCAAATACTATTTGTTACAATTATAAATTGGCGCCTTAAATAAATGCATATGTTAGTTAATAACTATAGCCTATGTGCTTTATCTGTCTATGTACTGTTGGCTTCCGTAGGCCTCTCTTACAGTGAAAAGAAAGAGAGGATTCCATTTGGTTATTAACTAATATTTTTAATTATTTAAGGAGCGACCCGCTCCAACACAATAATTACATAAACGAAAAGGCGAGTGGGGGGGGGGGGGGGGGGGGGCATGATGGGGGGGGGGGGGGTGGGGGGAAAGGTGGCGTGAACGTAGCCAACCAATAGGAGGGCGCCATTCCAAAAAAAAAAAAAAGCAAACGGTGACAGAGATGAAAACTGATGACTGATTGTTGATTAGGAGATGAGGAATGACGCTCGTAACTGTATATAGAATTGGTTATTTTTTCCGGGAGGGAATTTATCTATGGAATATAGGTTGCTTCTACCATCAAAATAAAGGCTAAAGCGTCATTTATTTTAGCGTCTATTTTGAAAGAAGAAGTGAGCTTTACCTTTATGGATTATAATTCTCTTTACCAGGATGAGATTTCCAATAAGGAAATACTGAATTGATTAAAAGCAAGATATTCAATTTATCTATGAATTATTTTCTATACTTAGAATTCTGGATTTAATTAAGTATAATATCCTAAATATATATTTAAATAGAGTTTTTTTGTCGAAAACCCTTTAATAATTTTCAGCCTTTTTATTCTTCTTGAGTGCGGATGTGTGTGTTTAATCCCTACATTATAATTTAGATTTAAATTGTATTAACTTGATTTAATTATGATGTGAGAGAAT
>CP092878.1:43801153-43839634 GCA_030710605.1 Cordylochernes scorpioides
AGTTGTCCAATTTTGCGTACAAGAATTGTAAATAACAAGGGGTGTTCTAAATAACTACAGATTATCGTAATGTACTTTATTGTCAGTAGCTTCTATTTGAATCAAAAATTATTTAAACTTGTATTCAATGTGTCAGCCACCAGAAGGATATTCCTCGCCAACAGCCGGCTACGTCCAGGTCAGGCAAGTTTCTCTGGCATCCTCTTGCAAGGATCATTCACATGGCCAAACTCCAAGAGACAACTTGCTGCTTCCTCTCGCACTGCCGATGTCAACAGACTGTCTGTTCACCCCAGCCTGTCTCTTCGTCAGCTGACACTTCTTTGATCCTGCTGTCCCCCTGGACCAGTAGTACTTCCTTGACCCACGTCGTCTTGGCTCTTGTGAAAAGGGAATCCAGATGTCATAATATGTTGAAGCTATAATAATCATTTTTTAAAGATCGTTTTACTCTGGGCAAAGTAATCACAAAAGTTTTTGAAAATAATTGTCCAGTTTTATATAAAGTTGAATATCTTTTTGGTCGATTCAGATTTTACCAATTTCATGTAGAACACATAAAAAAAAAAGAATCTTGGACCGAAAATGTCATATTCCACAAAAAATAAGTATTCAAAATGACGCAATATAATACTAAAATACTCTCTCCCCCTCTCACTCTATGACTCGAATCTCAAAATCTAAGGAGAAATTCAATAGAATGCACGAAATATTTCCAACAGAAGAAATACCTTTATATATGTTATATAAAAGTATTATTTTATTTTAAAATTATAATTTCATAGATATAAATACTCTGTTTAAATAGACCGCCAGAGGTCACGCTTACCATATAAAATCTCTATGTTGTTCTTCCCCGTTGGCCGACCCAAAACATTTGTACATTATGTAAATAAGCTTTTCTTTTTTTTTATTCTTACGCCTAAAGCCAGGCAGTACTTTAATCAAATTATGTTTTTCATATATATCACTTAGCTCAATTAAAGAAACCTCTGATCAAGACTATTATTATTATTATAGCCACGACACTGCATCACCATTACAATAATCCTCAACATGATCCAAAACAACAGAAATCTTATCTTTTTTAAAATTTTAAATGTAATAATAGCCGACAGGATATTTACCTGTTTGTTTCAAAATGACTAAAGCAACAATTTTCAAATTCAACTATGCAAATTCTTCAACTAAAAAAAGTTCATTCACTAATATTCAAATTCTTCTTCAATCAAAAATAATCCTCTCCAATCAAAAATAGACATTTTCACCTACAAAAATAGTTCATTTCAATCAAAAATAGTTCATTTCAATCAAAAATAGTTTTCACAATCAAAAATAGTTCATTTTAATCAAAAATAGCTTTCACAATCAAAAATAGTTAATTTCAATCAAAAATAGCTTTCACAATCAAAAATAGTTCATTTCAATCAAAAATAGCTTTCACAATCAAAAATAGTTCATTTCAATCAAAAAGAGTTTTCACAATCAAAAATAGTTCATTTAATTCAAAAATAGCTTTCCCAATCAAAAATAGTTCATTTTTCTCAAAAATAGGTCATTTCACCCAAAAATAAGCTACTTCAACAAGACATAGCCCAATTCAAACAAACATAGCTCTCCACAACAAAACATAGCTCATTTTTGATCATGCAAATCAATCATAACTTACCACAAGCAAAGATAGCCATCTCAAAACAAACATAGCCATCTCCAAACAAACATAGCCATCTCCAAACAAACATAGCCATTTCCAATCAAACATAGCCATTTCCAATCAAACATAGCCATCTCCAAGAAAACATAGCCTTCTCGACAAGCAAACATAGCCGTCACCATCTCAAGAATTTTCAAGCATCCTTCTCCCTTCCATCTCCAGCGATCACATCTTCCGCCCAACACCAGTCATCTCCATCTACAGCCAACTCCAGCCAGCATCATCCTTTTCAAGGTACTTTGTGTCAACCATTTTTCGCAGTTTATTTTAACTTTTAATTCTCACTCATGTTTACAATAGTTTACCATCGCTTATTTACTTATAGTTACATATATTCCTTTTATGTCATTTCTCATATAATTTTGCCATTTAAATGAAACCACACCTTTTAAATGTTATTTTTCTTTAATTAAATAGTTTCTATAATATATCTCATGTTCCATATTTATATTTAAAACATTTGCAATTTAACCATTTACACCTTATCATTTTTTAACACTATATTTTTGTAATTCCAAATGTAAAACAGTCGGCCGGGAGGACAACAACAAAATAACATTACCTATTTCCCACACTTCAATATTTAATTATACTATCTTTAGCATTTTTAGAAATCATATTTCTACTATATTGTTTCGTTAATGATCACAATAGCTTATAGCCTCACATTTATATTTAAAATGCCCTAACTTTTGATATATTATTTTCTTATTTAATCTGATTTCACAATGTTTTTATATTTAAAATTTGCATTTTTACTCCATTACTTATTTCATATGTAATTATTATCTAAAAGCGTTTCTGCAAATATGTAAATTTAGCGCTACCAACATATGTAAATTTCAACTTTTGTTTTTGTCCACCTTGATTCTTTTTCTTCAAATGACCATTCTTTATTCCTACCATTACCCTTTTTTCTTAACATGTTCATTCGTTGTTTTCACATTTTCCTTTTGTACATAAACTTTTTCTCAACTTATTGCTTATTTTTTTCATAAATGCCTTTTATCATCAAATGTTTTAGCATTGCCATATATCTTTTGCCAATTATTTTTCATATTGTTTTCAATGTTCTTCATATTTTCATTTTATACTTTTGTAAATATCATTCATTTTATTTTCGTCCTCATTAATAATATTTGTATCATTTTATCATGTTTTTCCCAATCTATTAACTCACAACAAGTCAATATGATCAAGGGATATCATCCTTTTATTTCCCACTTTTTTAATATGCATTCATTTTATTTTTCTTCCACATTTCTAATATTATGTGTATCATTTTTATCCTTGTCTTTTCCAATCTATTGGTTCACAGTAAGCAAATACGATTATGGAACACTTTTATTTTCTCTCTTTGCATTTTCAATCAACCACATTTTCATTCTTTACCACAATTTTCACTCTTTACCACAATTTTCAATCAATCACATTTTTATTCTTACCCATATTTTTGTTATCATCATTCACACTTGTAATTTCCAATCTATTGGTTAACAATAAACTAATATGATTATGGATTATCACATTTTTATTTTTCACTTTCTCCCAAACATTTTATCATCATTCATACATTATATGATGTTATTTTCTTTCTAATCATTTTACCATTTTTTAAACTATATTTTTATCAATTTTCTCTGAACCCATATTATTTTCTTCACAGGGGGGAAATGTTATATAAAAGTATTATTTTATTTTAAAATTATAATTTCATAGATATAAATACTCTGTTTAAATCGACCGCCAGAGATCACGCTTACCATATAAAATCTCATTGTTGTTCTTCCCCGTTGGCCGACCCAAAACCTTTGTACATTATGTAAATAATCTTTTGTTCTCCTTATTCTACTCGCCTTAAGCCAGGCAGTGCTTTTACCAAATTATGTTTATTATATAATCCTAAAGCTCGATTAAAACAATCTCATATCAAAACTATTTTCATTATTTTACTTTTCAATATTATAGCCACGACTGCATCACCAATACCATTTAGTACTAAAAAGAACCAGCAAATAACTCCATAGCATTATCCTCAACAGATGATCCAAAACAACAGAAATCTTATCTTTTTTTCATATAAATATATTATTTATATATATATTTCTAATTCTAAATATAGATAAAACATATATATAGTATATCGACACTTGAAGTTACACCGCATGAGTTTCTTTTCAACGAAAAATCAAATTTTTATTTAAAGGTGAAATATCGACTATTTCTAACCTTTTTGGATGAGGTATGAAAGGATGAATCATGAAAAGTAATGTAGAACGGAAAAATTACTTTTCATAATTCATCCTTTTCTACCTCATCCAAAAAGGTTAGAAATAGTCGATATTTCACCTTTAAATAAAAATTAGATTTTTCGTTGAAAAGAAACTCATGCGGTGTAACTTCAAGTGTAGTTTTACAATCACAGGCCGCAGTGTATTATATTATATATAGTATATTTTGACACGTATTATCTTTTTAAAATGAAAATATTTACGCTGCCCTTACTGAAAAGATATATTGGAGCTCTAATACATCATATTGCAACATATATAGCATGTATATACATATAAACCCATTATCTATGCAAATTGTATATTTAATAGAAGTTTTATTAAATATTTTTATCCGCTCGCATGAATTATATTGGAAAATTAAAGTTTAAGACTGGCAATATATTTCATATACAGAAATATTAGTTTTAGTAGACCTTTTTTTGTTCAATTATCAGATTTTATTGTACTCATTGACCTATTATATATATATTTTTAAAGATATTATTTCTTTATGATGCATTAGCGCGCGCCATCTGTTATGAAAATTCAAAACTATTATAGACGCGTATTATTCTTTTAAAAATTGAACCATTCCTACTGCCCTTACTGCAAGAAAAAAATTAATGGTAGGGCCTGGCTCATCGGTGGTGAACCCTCCCAGCGGTTTCGCCAGTTTAATCTACCAAACTGCTGTCATATTGCATTTTCGATTTTCCTTTTATATCATTACTGACGCTAGACCCTTGGAATTGGTATTTTAGATGAACTATGGACATAAGATTTGAGGACAGTAGAATTGTTGATCTAAAAGACCCATTCCAAGAGTCTAGCAACAGTATCACTATAAAAGGAAGATCGAGAAATGCAATATAAAAGCGGTATTATATATTAAACTGACGAAACCGCTGGGAGGGTTCACCACTGATTAGCCAGGCCCTCCTATTAATTTTTCCATCGCAGTAAGGGCAGTGAAGATTGTTTAATTTTTAAAAGAATCAAACGCTTCTATAATAGTTTCGAATGTTATTTCCTTGGATAAAAGTAAGAAATAAAAAATAGATTATTTATCCAAATTAATTGCAAAATTATTTTGTATGAAGAATTAATGAGAGCAAATATTTATAAATAAAAATATGAATGAAGAAATTAAATATAAAGTCATAAAAATTATATGATCCAAATATTATAACAATCAAAGAATAATATTATATGCAAATATAAAACAAAAATATTATATAGAATAGTATTTACCTAATAATATTATTAATATATATACTTATTTTAAATTTTAAAATGTTTATTTAGATTACAAAATATAAAAAGATCAAACCATGATTTAAAATATTGAACAGAGAAAACTTTATATTGTGTTTTTAATATAAAAAGATAGTGTTTTCTTATATTAAAATTCCCAATCCAGGTTCAATAGTAAAAGTCTTTCAGTTTATTGAGATGGTAGCCTAATAAAATTGGAAGGCAAAAAATGCAATAAAGGATTTAGGTAAACGCTTCTACTTTTTTTTTTTTTCTTCTAAGGAAAATTTTGGTTCTATCTCTAAGTGTGCTTTTATTTGTAGTTAAAATGGGTCTTTTGTGTTTTAAAATTTGGAGTTTTTATTAGAAAATATATATATGATATATTAAAGATAGGAAGTTTATGATTTTGGAGTCAAAGAAATAGGTTTGTATTGTTAAAAAAGAAATATTTATTTAAAACGAAAATATTATAAACTCAATTCAATAAATTAATATTTTATATATTTAGTAAAAAATATATATTTATTGTTGAAATATGTTTCTAAAAATAGATACCAATGTATAAAATAATTGTCATTTTATTTTCGTTAAAACTGAATATTTAATATTTTTGTTTTTAATATAATCTTTTGATAAAATTATAAATAAATGACAATTCACTGAGGAAAGAATTTCTTTTATATAACGGCAATACAATCTTTAAGGCTTAACAGCCCTTTAATAGGTATAACTACGTTATTGAGGTTTTTCTGAATCTAATCCATATATATATATACAACGAAGTAGGAAATGAAATATGCAAAAACTGATTTACATAGTACAGTTAAAAAAACAATGAATTATTGGTTAATGCTAATTCTCTATTGAGGTTATGTGATTACAGTAAAAAACAGATTGGGAACCTGGAGATTATTGTTTAGGTAGGATGAATTATACTATGATATATGTCGGGCAAATCTATGGATCTACTGATTCCTTTGAGTTTTTTAGTGAGTAAAGCTTCGAGTACTAGGCGCTGGTGCTTGCTCTTTATATCCTGACTAGCCGAATGGCCCGGGCAACGCCCGTGTTTCACCATATTAAATGCTTTTATTCAAATACTATTCGTTACAATTATAAATTGGCGCCGTGGATGTCATTATTGTATAATATATAAATGAGTTTTAAAAATTGTAAAACAAAAAAAAAATGCATTGGCCGGGAATCGAACCGCGTGGCAGGCGAGCATTCTCGTCATTGAACTACCGATGCTTATAAGAAATGGCCATATTTGGGTATTTATTCCATTCACAAAAGCAAACGGTGACAGAATTGATTAAGAATTGTTGCTCTATGACTCTGATGCTTGTATATTTTAATAATGGGTTGAGTGTTCACTAATATTGAATGAATGGCCTGTGTTGTGCTGGTATACAAGAGAACGGGGATCCTTTCTTTTAACAGATCTTTCATGCTCGGCCATTCGGATTCTCACCGTTCTTCCCGTCTCTCCCAAATACGTAGCTTCACACTGCAGGCATGGAATATATTACATTATTTTTACTGAGGGAATCTGTAGGAGTGTTGCTTCTGGTTATAGGATGTCTTAATCTGTCTGCGAAAGTTAGTAAATTATAGAAATACGTATTGATGCCATGTAATACTCGTGCTATGGCGGTGGGTTTGGAAGAGAAGGGAATAATACAATTGGATAGATACGGAGAAGGATTTATTGTCGTGAACGGATTGTAAAAATGCTTTAAAATGCATGGAATGGAAGGATGTCGGATAGTACAAGAATTAAGATGTTTGGTTATGTTCCTTTTCTCTATTGACTGGAAAAGTGGAAGAGAACAATGGCTGTGTATGCGCTTGATAAAGTTCTTACAATGTTAATTTTGTGGGAAAGAGGACAGCAAGATGTGGAATGTTTGTAGTTTAGGAGGAAATCCTTTATGTAAATCACAGTGGTGTGGTATCTGCTTCACCCAAGGAAATTATTTTGACTAGGGTGATGGTGATGCAATAATGCCATCATTCTAATGCATATTCGAAGGGTGAAGTGCCTATTTTGATACATATATATATTATATAAATAAAAAGGATTTTCTAGTTGACCTAAATCATCCCGAGAATTAGGCTATGGTAATGTAGTCGTGACAAAAATCTTTAATGTATGATACTAAAAATGGTTTTGATCAGAGATTTTACAATTGAGCTACGGAATATATAAAAGAACATAATTTGATAAAGGTATACTGCCTGGATTGAGGCGCAAGAATGAAAAAAACATGAAAAACTTATTTAAATAATGTACAAAAGATTTGAGCCGGCCATTGGGAAACAGCAAAAATGAGTTTTTATAAGGAAAGAGTGACCTCTGGCGGTCGATTTAACAGTATTTGTATCTATGAAATATAATTTTAAATAAAATAATATTTTAATATAACATATATATTTTTATTTTGTTTTTTATTTTTATGATTTGACTGTATCATTCGAATAGTATTTGCATATCTATCTCATATCTCCTACTTCTTTGTATATATATACTAGCGAACCCGGCCACGCATTGCTGTGGCTAAGTTGTAATATGTTAAATTAATATTATACTAAACTATTCAGTAGAGTAAAGTTAATATTCACTTATAAAGATAAAAATGTTTTAGCCGATCTAAAGCCCTACGGGATTGAGAATGGAACGTTACGTTAAAATTGGAAAGTGATTTTTATATATATAGGTAATATAGCCCTTTATAATCACTGCATTAATAAATGTCAGTGAACTTGTTTATATGTATTGTTTTTTGTTTTTGAGATATTCTAATAGAACGTTCTCACAATTTTTGTAAAATATTTATATATGCACAAACACAGAAAATAAAAATATGTCTTAAAATTTGCTATAATTATTGTTATAAATATTATTTTAAAATCCCAAAGTTTCATGGCAAACATCTAAAATAAAATAATACTTTTAATACTTTGCTACAATATTAAAAAGAGGGGTGCTTAGGTGTTTAAAATGTAAAATGTGCTCTAAATAGTATTACATAGAGCCTTCATAACAAACATATTTAAAATAAACCAATTAAAATATAATAATGCTGTAAAAAAAGACTTTGCTACAATAATATAAAAGAAATGAAAATAAAAAAGACACCCACGCTGAGCCTCGAACCTAGGTTTGTTATAAATATTATTTAAAAATTGTTTATTTTAATTTTTATTTTAAAAAGCCTACATTTTAAATAAAATAATATTGTTAATAATTTGCTACAATAATATAAAAGAAATGAAAAAAAAAAACACCCACGCTGAGCCTCGAACCTAGGTTGTGGGGGCACGAAGCTGTATACCTAACCTATAGGCTAAGCCTGACGTTACAAATACGCTCATGCGAGGCTATTTCAGGTCATACGCCTACCGCGAGGGGGCGCTGATTGCGAGTGAATTTACGTTTTATTGTAAATAAAAATGCAACGAAAGGTTATTTCTAAAGAGTAATTAGCCAGAAACCATCCCGGTAGTATACTAAACAACTTCCCAAAGTTTCATCACGATCGATTGAGCGATGTAGAAGATTATCACTTACGGACGGACCAACAAACATTCATTTTTATATATATAGATAAGGATAGGTTTATTTCTTAAAGGTTTTAGTAGCGTAATTATACCTATCGAAGGGCTGTTACACCCGAAAACTTGTATTGCCGTTATATATATAAAAGAAACTCTTCCCTCAGTTGAATTATTTTATTCATAATTTTACCGAAGTGATTATGATATTAACATATATATACAGTTATAGCGCCCGATTTTAAACATTAAAATGTTAACATTTTACATTAAAAGTGATCCTGTCTATAGCACCCCCTCTCTATACAACCCTAATTCGGTGAGTCCCAAGAGGGGGCGCTATAGATAGGTTTAACTGTATATACATCATTAAAAAGTCTTATATTATATATGCAATACGATATATTATTAGTCAATATATTCAAAACTGGAATATATATAACAAGAAATAATAATATTTGTATATATATTTAAAATAGCTAAAAAGAAAAATTTAAAACCTTAAGCTATCGAGGCTAATGGGACGTTAAAGTCCTACAATACGGCAATGTCGATTTCTTTGACAAAGAGGTTTATTCAAAAATAAGATTTGACCGTGGAATCATGGACGTAATGAACGTGGTATTATGGAGAGATGATAGACCAGGATTAGGCACAATGGCCAAATACGTGATCCTGAGGCAGACCATTAGCTTCACTCTACCATATTATTACTATTGCTCTTCACAATTGTTTACTTTTCAAATAGATATCCAATACATTCTATATTTTACTTTTATTCCGATCAAAATATTTATTTATATATTATTGTCGATGAAAATATTGATTAAATAATAAAGGTAAATTAGAATTGTTCTTAAAACATGTCTGTTATAGATTTTCAATATATTTATTCAATTAATATATTAAATAGGTTCCAAATTATTATAGACGCGTATGATTATTTTTAAAATAAAACAATTTCTACTGTTCATACTGCAATGGAAAAATTAATGGGAGAGCCTGGCTCATCAGTGGTGAACTCTCCCAGCGGTTTCATCAGTTTAATCTACCATACCACTGATGAGCCAGGCCCTCCTATTATTTTTTCCATTGCAGTAAGGACAGTAGAAATTGTTTTATTTTAAAAATAATCTTACGCGTCTATAATAGTTTTGAATTTTGATAACAATGCGCGCTAATGTATCATATATTAAATATGTTTTCAAATAATTTATATAGTTTGGTTTATTACACAAATATTTATTTCGAATAATTAAATTTACCAATTTAATTATATAAAAAGCTTATTTTTCTTATTTTAACCTATATATAGCTATCGGGGAATTATGATTAACAAAATTGAATATTAAAAAAATGTATTGCGATTGGCTTGTCACATCAGTAGTGAACCCTCCTAGCTGGTTTATTCCACCATATATCTCTAATATTGTTTCAGAATATTCTACCTATCCTCCTGGCAAAATTTCCATCTATATTTTAGCCATAGGTATGGCCCAGCCACTTTGCCAGCTAAACACCTCTTTGGCAAATTGTCAAGATTCCATTAGATCCCGTGAGGATCTCAAAAAATAAAGTCCGCCCTAGACTGACGAGGGCTGGTGCTGTGGCTTTATCACCGACCGCTAATTGCGGCAGCGGTCAATAGATGGCGTCTGGTTTTAGACATCTATTTTGATGGGAGAGGCAACCCTTGTCTCTTTATGTCAATTTCCTCCCGGCAAAATTCCATCTATATATTTTTTTTATGAAGGAGACTAAGTCAATTTTGTTCACACTTGGTTATCTCGGATGTCTTCAATAAAGGTCGCTGTAATATATTTCAGAGTTATTGTCTAAATTCCGATATACAAGCTAAAATTAACAACTTGTTCAAGTGGTACAGCTTAATCCACGCTGACGAGCGCCAACAGAACGAAACGCGTTCGTGGATGGCTTTTCTTGATTTATCAAGAAATTGGGTTGGTCAAATATCAGGGAACAGATTAAATCAATGAAGAGTGGATTTCTGTTCCACCAGATGGCGCTCTGCCTTCTGAAAAACACATGTGCTCCTGATCAGGATATGCCTTTTTTATTTTTAATATCAACAGCTGACCTTTTTATTATTTTACTTTATTC
This sequence comes from Cordylochernes scorpioides, assembly GCA_030710605.1. NCBI lineage: Eukaryota > Metazoa > Arthropoda > Arachnida > Pseudoscorpiones > Chernetidae > Cordylochernes > Cordylochernes scorpioides. The sequence goes on from CP092878.1 coordinate 43,812,077, forward strand.
TATTGTTTATTTTTATATATTATTTGTAATTATTAAATAAACTATAACGATGCATATAATAAAATGGTATCAGGTTTTTTTATTATAATACAAGCATATGTAATAATTTTATGGCATGTATTAATAAATTGTTTTGGAGTAGTATTTATATATAAATATATATTATTTTTCAAAAGAATGTATATATTGTACACAAAAGAATAGTTGTATCATTTCCCAAAGTTAACAAAGTCTATTTGTTAATAATTTAGTATCTTATTACAAATTTTAAATTGAAAAATAAAAACAACAAATTGCAGAAATACACCATTCAGTATGCTTACAATAAATTAATCACAGACATTCTATTTGAAATCACAGAATTTATGTTTGTTTCAATTCAGAAGGAACTGCCTTCTATTAAAGGATTATATAGAAAATATATTTTCCTTCTAAATATTTACACGATGATTATTCTTCTTTACAAAAGGTAAATTCTTATCATAATATGAATACACTCGTAGACAAAACTTAAGTAGTTGGTAGGTATTTAATGTCACCAGTCGACTGTTTTTTAGAGAAGACAGAGTCAATTTTGTTCACACTTGGTTATCTCGTGTCTTCAATAAAGGTCACGGTGTATCAAATATCTTTCTATGTTATTGTCTGAATACCGATCGACATGCTAAAAGGTACAACTTCCTTAAGTTTTGGCTTTGAGTGTATTTAGATAGCAATCTATTCAGAAAGTTAATATAGAAATAATGAAATCTGCTCGCATTATATTTTAACGAAAACAACTAAAACACTCATTTATGATTGAAAACCCCTCGCTTACTGATATTTCATGTATAATACTTTTGCAACGACAGATGATTCTCCAGAAGACGTTCGAAATGTTAAAAATGACATTTGCTTTGAATGTGCGTTATAGAGTAATAAAATTCGAAAGAGCATGTCCCACAATATTTTTCATTTTCCCCGTCTTCCAGTGGAAAGTCAAAAGCCGCTCAGAATGTTAGGAAAAGTACATTTGTTTGAAATATGTGTTAAGTAGAAATTAAATGTCACACCACACCAAGATAGCATGTCACACCAGTGGCTTCCAGGAAAAGGAAGAAGCCATTCGGAATATTGAAAAAGGACAGTTGCTTAAAATATGTGTTATGAAGAGAAATAAAATTCAGGTTAGCATGTTTTAGAGTATACTTCATTGCTTCTGGCTTCAAGGGGAAAAAAAGTCGGTTGACTAGTTAAACAAAGAACAGATGCTTGATATGTTTGTTATGAAGAGAAATAAAATTCTGAATTGCATTTTTCACAGTATACTTCATTGTTTCTTACTTTCAGAGAAAAGCAAAAGCCGCTCAGAATGTCAGAAAAAGAACAATTTCTTGAAATTTGTATTGTAAAGAAATGATATTCAAGATGATATATCACACACAGTATTCATTATTATTTCTGTCTTCAAGGAAAAAGGTAAAATTTGTTCGTTTTATATATGCCTATCAACGTAACTAGTTAAAGTTTCATCAACTTCTCTTTTTCCTTAGCCGAATAAATATTGGCCTAATTTTACTACCAGTTCTATAATTAAGTATAAATATGAAAGAATATTGTTAAAAATTAAAAGGAAGATGACTATAAGATATATTAAAGATGCTATATCTCTTCACTGAGACTCTACACGCATGGAAAAGGTGAAGGAATTTCATATTATAAAAATAATTCATTCCTTACTCGCTATCATGTTATGAAGAGGAATTAGCGTCTTTTATTCTTAGAATAATATAAAGTTTTTGTTTATGAAAATGTTCCATAAATTCTTGCTAACTCACTAAATGTTTATATTATGATGCATTAGTGAGCCAACTGTTATGAAAATTCGAAACTAAAATATTATGTCTGCGTTATAACTGTGTATTCTTTTTAAATAAAGTAGGGGCAGTAGAAGTTGTTTAATATTCAAAAAGAATCATACGCGTCTATAATAGTTTCAAATTTTATAATGAATGAAGGGCAAAATAATTTATCATAAATAGGAAACATCATAAATCAAATTCATAAATATTAACATACAACAATTTTAAATTGCTTCACTGAATCCAAATCTAATTTTCCTCAAGTCTCAGGCAAAGAAACAAGGTCCAAACAACAAATCAAATATTCCTTTTTATCCCAAACAGTTTAAGGCGCAGGAAATTCTAATCTAGCAGTAAAAGAGCACTTAGGCCTTCATACGGAGCGCCAATTTCCAATTCTATTTCCAATTCTAATATTTTATTCATTTTCAGAGAGACCGTCCACCGATGTCATCTGTTCCAATTCAACAAGCATCTTACCCCTCAGATAAACATTTCCAAAATGTCTCAAGACTTCCGGTCATTGATAAGGTTATCATTTTTTTTGAAGTTCTTAACCTTCTGATTGATGTCCTTCTCTAATATGCAATTTATTTAATGATTTCCTCTGGACCTTTAGTCACGTCTTAAGCAAGATTTGTGAGGTGACGTTTATTTGAGGCCATTGCTTTAATATTTTATATGGCTTTTATATTTTATCATATTTTAAATTATTATTTAGAAGGCTATCTACGAAGTTGTGCTTATTTTAGAATTTCGGGCATATATCAGATATATATGATTGATTATATATATACCTATGTTGGATATAATGATTTATGGTGGATTAAAACGGTTCAATATTGATTCAATAGGCATCTCCTTATCGACCCTGAAAGTTGCTGATGGCTTGCGCCATATAACGGAATAAATATCAACTATTCGTATAATAAAAAACAATGTCACGCCATCTTTATAATACAATTAAAAATACCAAAACAAGAATTTTTATTTTCACAAAAGAGCAGAAGAGCATTGCTCGATACAAATATTTAAAATGTAATTCTATTGTCCTAAAGGCTTAGGTCCATAGTTTGCTTAAATACCATTTCTAAGATTCCACTCTTCAGTATTGTATATAAAAGAATGATCCAATACAATATTAGAGCTCTAAAGAAGCGGTCTGGTAGATTAAATTGGCGAAACCGCTGAGAGGATTCACCACTGATGAGCCAAGCCCTCCCAATATTTTATCATCACAGTAAGGGCAGAAGAAGTTTTATTTTTTTGTGATAAGAGACATTTGCGTTTTGCTGTTTTTAATTGCATTCGTTTAATATTTTATATTTATTCCAATAGATGGCGCAATCCATCAGCAACTTTCAGTTTCCCGAAAAGGAGATACCCCTTTTATTTTTTAATAGATTCAATAGATTCATATTTCAGAACTTCAAGGAAACATTTAACTTTTGCTTCTAATGTTAGAAACCAGTTTTAGTGAAATTTATGAGCAAGTTATACCTATATAAAAAATACACCTCTCTAAATATTCACGAAAACAAAGCATTTTTATTTATTGCCCCATTATATATATATATATATACAGAATGTATAACTTGTAAAAAGGTATGAGCCAAATTTACCAGGTTTAGTGAAATCAGACAAAGGCCAACCTGTATACCATTCTTCAGGCGTGTCTGAAATTTTCTAACGGTGGTATTGTGCCTTATTCTCCTTTTTGATTTATATACAACGAATGAAAACATTAAGATCACGAATGCTTATTTTCACAAATAAATCAATCCTCCAATGTCCCCACTGCGATTAAAAAACTTTGAGAGGGCTTGGCACGTCAGATGTGTTTTTTGGTACAACAATATCATCATTTTTCCATCTTATAATATAATATGTTCACAAATCAATAAAACAATTACTATTATCGATATTAAGGTCAAAACATCAGAATTTTCAGAGATAAGTTTTAATCTCTCTCTTTTTAAAAAATATATATAATTCAAATCTCTGCTTTTTGTCATGAAAGACCTTCTACAGAAGAAAACACAAAAAAATAATACATACATAATATTTTAATTAAATATTTTAATAAAAAAACTTATCCCTGGAAACCTGATGTCTTTTATTTTATTTATTTATTGTTACAAAAGCACGAAGTCCAAAGGACTATTGTGCTGTGCTAGTATTATTTACATATATATATGATTAATTATTTACACGATGGATTAGTAGTGTTTTGTAAATTATTGTACAAATAGTTCCAAACTTAACAAGATAAGATAGAGTATATACATATCTGAGAGCAAGTTAAAAGAAGATGCTCTGGTGATTCAACATCTAAGCGGCATTCACATGTTGTATCATTGATAACATTCAGTTTGAATAGTTCGATATGTATCGAATAAAAGTAAATATAAATATGATAGAGAAAGTCATATTCTCATCATCACAAAGGAAGACATTCACTGCAGGATTTGTAGAAATATGTTATCTGATGAAATCTCCCACTATATCATAGAATGCAAATATTTAGGTGAAGAAAGAGAAAAAACTCTTAGAAACATCTTTTGGAGATTTAGCAACCCACTGCAGTCGCTGAGAACTATTTCAGAAAAGAAAAAATATAGCAATATAACTCTTTAAATACTACAAATCAATTATAAATAGATTCATACGCAAAGGATATAGTGAAAAAGTTTTAGAACAGATGTGTAAATAAATCTCTTTTCAAAAATGGCTCACGTGTACATGGAGAAAGGGAGAAATAAATTACTGAATTATTTTGTTGTTGTATGGCGAATCCATACAGGTCAATAGGCCCCTAATAAAAGCCTTTTTGTTGTTTGTTGTTGTTATATGAATACATGTATAAAAATATTATGTTATAATATATATACTATAACTTAGAGAAAGAGACAAGAAATATTCTATTATCAATCATAAATAATTCAATAAAAATGCTCAACCTCTCATATATTCCCAACTTACAATTTAGATCACCAATAAAGCAATTTTTCTTCAAACATCTGTAAGTAAGAAGCTACGTTGGTTTGAGCGAGGGGTAGAAAAAGAAAATTTTAAATTAACCTTTGAGAGAATTTGGTGCGTGGGTGGGGCCCCAGCTAATTAGCTCCAATAATGATTGATCTAATTACCTGGAGACAAAAATTAGGCGATGAGCCATTATCAAGATGTGATCGACGCAGCTCCGATTCTAGCCCGAGTCGTCCTGACTAGTTTAGGTCGGAGAATATCTATTTTGACATTGTTTTAGTAAATTGTAAGGATTTTACTTTTAGGACATTACATTATCAATAATGTCAATTAATCTTCATTCTAATATTACTTATAAATAAATAAATAAATAAATATATATATACACCAATATATATATGCCAAACGCGTTCGTGTTTAACTTTTCTTGATTTATCAAGAAAATGCGTTGGCCAAATATCAGGAAACAGGTTATATCAATGTTTAGGTGATTTCTGTTCGGATAGATGGCGCTTTAACATCTAAAAGTTCATGTGAACGTTATATATATTCAGGATATCCATATTTTTTAAATAGCAAAACGTGATTTTTTAAATATATTTTTTTTATTTACTTGTTCAAGAGTATTCACGCTAATTTGTCCTTCAATATATATTTATTTATTTTCAGAAAGCCTCTTGCACCTCATATTTAGTCGTTGAAGAACACACTTCATCACGCTGACAAAGACCAACAGTCCGCAATGCGTTCTTGGTTGGCCTTTCTCTATTTATCAAGAATGGGTTGGCAAAATAACATGAAAAGGCGTAAATAAATGTTTAGTTGATTTTTGCCGCTCTGCCATATAAAATAGGTTTAGCAATTAGGTGTTAAAATATTACACAATGTAGATATTGGAAAAAAACATTCTTCCAATGCCCTCTCTTAACAGAAAAACGTACTGAAATTTCCCCAAGCCCTAACTTTGGTCAATTTAGATGCCATCGTATATGTCAACTTCTCTCTTCAGCGCTGGATGATGAATTACTGATTGTTAGATACTTTAAGATCTGCACAGAAGCTGGGCGCATGAGAGAGAATGCAGGGCAAAGGGCACTGGAGGATGACCTATCTGTAAATAGGTAACTGAATGTGAGACAAACTTTATTTTGTTGTAAATGTTTCCTCTTCCCTCTCCTCTTGTTGATGTGTAAATACGGCGAATCCTATGTGGGGCGGATTGCCCTAAATAAAGTATTTTGTTGTTGTTGTTGTATTGGAAAAAACATAATCCGGGATCGAGTATCGCATTGACAACTTTTTTTATTACTTCAACTGTCCATAGTTCTCGCATAAGTCATTACACACCAGTAAATGCACATAGTTAAACTGGAATCTGGAATTCTTTATGTATAAAGGTCGAACAATAACCTACATGCGTATACAGTAAGAGCTGTCACGGACTATCCTTCATGATTTTCATGGCCAGTAACACATGTGTACTCATTAGATAAAATGAATGATTAAATCTAATGTATTAGTGAACCATCTATTACAAGAAATATTTACTATTGTGTATGTTTATGTTGAGTATGTTTTTTTTTTAAATAAAATATGTTCTAATTGTTATTATTATGATGTGCTATCTGAAAAAAAACGCTCAAGTTATTGGTCAGGATATGCCTAATTATCGTTTTTAAATATCAACAACTGACATTTTTATTATTTTATTATTTTTTCACATAGACCCTTCGGTAAATATAAATATAAAAGACAATTCACTGAGAGAAGTGTTTATTTTTATCTATTCTCTCACAGAATTGTCTTTTATTTATAATTTTATACTTCCTTACAGCTATTGTACTGTCGAAACGGCTTGGAGGATAAACTACTGATGAGTTAATATCTCCCAATACTTATATCACTACAAGAAAAGCAGAATAAATAGCTGTTTTAATTTGATTTGAAACTAAATATACATGCTCTAGATAAATTGATTCCAAAAATATATAATAAAATAAATAAACGTTTTATAAACAATATTTATATTATTAAAAAGGCATCTCCTTATCGTGCAACTGGAAGTTGCGCTGATGGCACCATCAGTAACTTTCAGTTGCACGATAAGGAGATGTCCTTTTAATAATTTATGCACCTTATCCCAGAACAATATCATATTTGTAATATTTATATTGTTTATAGAGAGAAATTAATATATTAATAAATATGTTTTTACGATTCTCTTAGCCAGAATGTATTTTATAATAGTTTCAAATCAGCTAAATGCTTTTACTCAGTTTTCTGATACAGTTATATCTTTAATTATATAGGTGCATCTCTTTCTATTAAATGAATGCTGATTATGTTTGATTCTTATTTGACTATGGTACTATATTGTGACCTGAAATGACAGGTATTACATACCGAAATGAATTGATATAATAAAATATTCAATTAAATATATTTCAATATATCAAATTTGATTTATCAATGACATTTGCGGGAATTCATCGGAAAATGTTGTTTATTATCAATGTGTTATCCTACTGAATGTGAATCAAATTTTTGGCTAGGTATCATTTGAATTTATATGATTATATTTTGTATTCTTACTTTGTCTCATAATATAAGTTCAAGCGGAATATTCTGAAAATCAAATTGTATATAAATTATCATGATTAATTATATATATTTATATGTATTCCTAATATCCTCGAAGCTTATATCTCTATTATAGGTTTTTAACTTTTAATTAGACAATTTTAATTTATATTTAGACATTTTTTTATTTTAATTTAGACACTTTCATTCGATGTGTCTAAATTAAAATGAAAAATGTCTAAATTAAAATAAAAAGTGTCTAAATTAAAATGAAAATGTCTAAATTAAAATGAAAAATGTCTAAATATAAATTTAAATTGTCTAATTAAAACATATATTTGATTGAAGTGAGAAATATTAGTAGAGTGTGTCTAAAATCAATTGAAAATATTAACTATTTAATTTATTTTAAACTTCTCTCACTTCAAACAAATATTTGGTGTAGTTGAAATTAGCAGAAATGTTTTCTTAAAGTTAAGAAATTGGAAATGAGACATTTATAAAAAAACGTATATGTATACAAAGGGAGTAGTATATAATATCAGAACCTTTTTTATATTCTAAAGAGTTTTAATATATGGTGAATATCATTTTTTAATTGAATTTGCGTCAAATTTTGATTATCCGAATGGTATGATAAGTACTTTCCAATTGTTCCAATATTTTTAGGATAAAGAACTTGTACTTTATTGTGTACTTCCGATAGCCATTAAAATATTTGAAATTTTATGCCTGTTTATTTGAACTGACAAGACATATTGAAAGAAGAATTAAGTAATAAACCTAGATTTCATGTTTGACATTTATCACTGCCTTTCCTTCAGAAACTTATTTTTTTTCTGTACTCTTATGATAAACGGTTCAGATAATTGTAGACTGCGAATTAAAATTAAAAAAAAATACTTTATTTTTGCACATTAAATCAACCAGTGAGAATTACTTAATGAATTAGGAATAAGGAAAAACTGTATAACGAATAGGTTTTAATAATAAAATCATAATAAAGCAGACTTAAAGGTCAAGTTCAAAATAAAGAAAGTCAAAGAGAAGACCTAAAGCAATAGTTTCCAATAGTAAGAATTGAGACTTAACGATTTTAAAGTTTATTTATGAGCGTGTTAAGTGAAAGCCATTAAGAAAAGACGACACGACTCTGGTTTTAACTTGGCCTAAAAGCCGAGCCAAAAAAGTTGAACAAAAAGTTACGAGTGGTTAATGAGGTATGCCCCAAACACCAACCACGGGAAAAAGAAAGACTCAAAGTAAGTGGTTATGTGTGTCACAGTGTTTCTTTAACAATAATTAAACTAAACTGATTAACTAGCATTTTTTAACTAGAAAAGTATGTTTTACTTACCATAGTTATGTTCATTTATCACTTGTCCAGACTCTGAAACATCATTGTTAATATATATTCATTCCAATGAAATTATCAATCATGTAAAATTTATAATAAAATAAAATGCGGCTTATGATTGTAAAACGACATTTGAAAATTATTCCGCATGTGTTTCCATTTATCATTACTCTTCACAATTCATCCTTTCATACTTCATCCCTAAGGTTAGAAATCATCGTTATTTCTCCTTAAAATAAATTTAGATTTTTCGTTTAAAAGAAATACATGCGGTATAATTTTCAAATGTCTTTTTACAATAATGGAATTTATAAACCCTTATTAACTGTATATATTTTTTTATTAATTAATTATATAATTAAAAAGGCTCTAATTTTTGATAGTCCGTTAAGTGTTGAATTTGACTTTTGGGGATTTTAAGGACGAATATAATTTAATTTGATCTGCTAGTAACCAACCTCTTTCAATCAGATCATCGAAGTTATTTCTCTCCTCATTTTCAATCAATTACTCTAAAAATCAACACTCTTTAAGTTATATTTGCTCTTATTGTGTGTCTAATGTAGATCAATCTTTTTTTTTTTCATATTTTTAGGATTCTATGGATGTACCAGGAATAATTACACCTAAGATTTTTTCTTTTTATCTATCCATGGCACTCTAAGTAGAGGTTTTTTATGGCTAAATTTCAAAATCGTCAATTATTTTTCATTCTATGCTTAAATTTATTAACATACTATAACACGATATTCAAAACTCAGGAAGATTTGCGTCGATACAATTCTAACATCATAACAAATTGGATATATACAAGGAGAAAGGACAAGAAGAAAAAAAAACAAACATATAAAAGCAATTCTCTCAAAATTTCCTTCCCTCTCTTTCCCAGTTCGAAAGATAGTTGTATATATATCGACAAAATTGATTAAAATTTTTATATGTTCTTTTCTCATCTACGAATTCATTAGTCGCTGTCCGATGCCACAAATTTTTCTCTAAAAATTTGGACATTCCAGAAGTAGATATTTCGAGTCATGAATTTATCCTCCGCAGAAACATCCCGGTTCCTTCACTACGCCGATAGTTACCAAATATTTTCCAAAATGGCCATGATCAGTGGTAAATTAGACATTATAAAAATCTGGATGGAAAAAACTTGGAATTTCAAAAGCAAAAAAAATCATTCTAATTTTAGTAGAGTCCAGCTCTAACGTCCATATGTGATTTCAAGAAACACCAATGCCTTAATGATCTTTGTAAAAGAGTGTGAGATCCTTTGTCATTATCCTTTGGCTACAAACACATCAGAATTGTCCTTTTTATATAGGAAAATATAATTTCATAAACATTATATATTTCCTAATCATAAATTTATTTTTTAAATGAAATCTTAGAGTTAATTTTATTTATTTAAAATTTTGAGCCGAAGAATTTTAAAGGTATGTTTATCGAGAATATTCTGTGTAGTTTTACATCTAAATATGTTCGAGAGAAGAAATATTGAATATTCAATTGAAAATCAATTTTTCAAATCTAAGATCTAATGAAAAATCTCCAATATTATTGGAGCATCGATCAATGGACGAGAGAAGATTTGAATATATTCATAAATTATAGATTCACAAGCTATAAAAGGTAAATAGAGAAAATCTTTTTTTTTTTCATAGAATAACTCTACTTGAAATGCGATGTATTTATTGATCAGGAAAATATATTCATTTGTGTTTGATATATAAACGTTTATTTAATGAGCATAAATATTTGGTAGGACACACATGTTGGGAAGTATAGTGTTAAGTATTAATAGATATAGTTAAACCTGTCTATAGCTCCTCCTCTAAATTGCGCATCCCTCTCTATAGTGCTCGATTTTAAATACGTAGTACGGTGCGATTTTTACATTAAAAGTGACCTGTCTATAGCACCTCCTCTCTATAGCACCCTATTTTGGTGAGACCCAAGAGGAGGCGCTATAGACAGGTTTAACTGTATATAAAGAACTGCAGCTTCACATCCAAAGAGCCGCATGTGGCTTGCGAGCCGCAGTTTGCCGACCTCTGCTCTAGGACATAACTAAGGAAGCAAGGAATACATATTAAGCTGTAGTTATCATTATTAGGAGATGACTATTATACATAACAGTTATCAGCGTCATAATCAAGCAACAATTCTTAATCAATTCTGTCACCGTTTGCTTTGTGAATGGAATAAATACCAAAATATGGCTATTTCTCATAACCATCGGTGGTTCAGTGTTCGAATGCTCGCCTGCCACGCGGGCGGCCCGGGTTCGATTCCCTGCTGATGCATTTTTTTTTTTACAATTTTTAAAACTCATTTATATATTATACAAGAATGACATCCACGGCGCCAATTTATAATTGTAACGAATAGTATTTGAATAAAAGCATTTAATCGGGTAAAACCCGAGCGTTGCCCGGGTCATTCGGCTAGTCTGGTATATATTTCACTCAATATTGATACAAGTGATTATTTTATTGGAATATATACATATTAGCTGGTGTTGTGAACGATTTATCATCACCATTACTTTCTAACTGGGGAGATAAACAAAAGCATTATTGAAGAGATGCCTCTTTTCTTACATGGCTAACATCCTTCCGAAACTTTAAATGTATTATCACTGAAAATGGCATTAGATCGAATCCCGCTGCGAGCACATTTTTCTTTTAATTTCAAACTGAATATACAGTGGACCCTCGGTTTGCGAGCATAATCCGTTCCAGAGCCATGCTCGTACTCCAAAACGCTCGTAGTGCGAAACTAATTTCTTATTTTTAATTATTGAAACCTGGGCAATTCTTCTTGCTACGAACAATTGCACAGTTTCCCACATTTTACATATTTCCCGAATCTGATCTGAAGGGAGGGATCCCAGTGAATTTTCATCCATCACGATTACGGGCAACCATCACGAGTTGCTCGTAATGCGAAATATCACTCGTAATCCGAGGTAAAATTTTTCAAAATATTTTGCTCGTACTGCGAAAAGCTCGTACTCCAAGGTGCTCGTAAACCGAGGGTCCACTGTATTATACTCATGCAAAAACCGGATAAGTTGTATTTATTAGCATGCATATCAGGATTGAGTCAATAACTCTTAAAGATATTTTATACATAGTGACTTTTAAAATCATTGGGAGCCTTTCCCCTCAAAATAAACGACATAACTATACGCCATCTATTAACCTTCGCCGCAAACTGGCGGCCTCGGGTCGGTGATAAAGTTACAACACCAGCTTTGGAAAACTGAGAAGCGTCTACCTGGAGAACATGGTTTTGAGCTAATAGCCCTCGTCAGCCCAGGGCGAACCTTATTCCATGAGATCCACAAGGAACCTAGTGGAATCTTCACAATCCATCAAAGAGGTGTTTAGCTGGAAAAGTGACTGGGCCATATTTATGACCAATGGTCATTGAAATTTTGCTGGCAGGAAATTGATCTATAAAAACAATAGGGCGTGTCTCCCATCAAATATAAGTCAAAACTAGTTGTCATTTATGGACCTTCTCTACAAACTAGCGGTCTCAGGTCGATGACAAACCTACCCTATCTGCTTTGGCAAACTGATGCATCCACTGTGCAATAAATTGATAAAGAGGGAGCAATCTCTCGAAATATTTTAAGAAAAAAAAATAGTTTTTTTTTTTACAGATCCAGGTACGCCCTTTTATATAATCTTAATTAATGGATCGCCTTTTGTCTCAAACTGATAAGTGTTAAGCTGGAGGCCTTCGATATATGGCGTCTAGTTTGACGTTCAATTTGACGGGAAGGGAGCCCTATGCTTTTATAGATAAATTTACTAATGGAAAAATTTCCATCTATATTTTGGCCATCATTTGGCCCAGTAAACTTTACGAGCTAAACAACTCTTTGGTGTATCTTGAAGATTCCATTAAAATCCGTGTGGATCTCATGAATGTATATAAAATCCGCCCTAGACTGACGGCCATTAGCCCGAAACCATGGTCTGCAGGTGGGACGTTTCTCAGATTGCCGAAACTGGTTTTGTGGCTTTGTCACCGACCCGAGGACGATAGTTTTCGGCGAAGGTCAATAGATGGCGTCTGGTTTTGACATCTATTTTAGCAGGAGGTTTGCTCTCATAGATCAATTTCCTCCCAGAAAGTTTTAAAGAGAGTGTCGAAATGATACAAAGTCATTCTTCTGCCATTTCCCTAGATATGTAAGTAGTGTTTTTTATCAGAATAAATCTGCAGTATTGAATCATTAGCACTTATTTTTACCTCTTAATTTCTTTATATCGGTAGGTCTGGATTAAATGCTTAGTTTTATATCTGAGCTCAATTCATATATACATAAAGGGAAGGATGAGTGACAATGCTCTAATACAGTTTGAATATACATTGGGAATTTTATATATGATGAAATTCCAATTTATACAAATAATAAATACTACCATTATAATTGTATTTTACTAATATATTTTTACTAGCCGAATGACCAGGGCAACGCCCGGGGTTTACCCGATTAAATGCTTTTATTCAAATACTATTCGTTACAATTATAAATTGGCGCCGTGGATGTCATTCTTGTATAATATATAAATGAGTTTTAAAAATTGTAAAAAAAAAAAAAATGCATCGGCCGGGAATCGAACCCGGGGCGCCCGCGTGGCAGGCGAGCATTCTACCACTGAACCAAAAGCAAACGGTGACAGAATTAAGAACACATGACGATGATAACTGTTTATTATCCGTGACAGAAGCGGCCGATGAGGAAAGACGGTCGTGACTATATATAGTAATTGGTTATTTTTACGGTAAAAAAAAGTTATCAATAAAAATAAGGGTTGCCTTTACCGTCAAATTATACACTAAAACTAAGCGCCTTTTATTTTAGCGCCTATTTTTGAAAGAATAAGTGACTTTTAATTTTATAGAAAAATTACCTCCTGCAAAAATATTTATCAATATTTTGTGCATAGATTTAGCCTAGCCACTCCACCAGCTAAACATCTCTTTGGTGGATTGTAATCCATTTGATCCCTTGTGGAACTCATAAAATAGAGTCCTTCCTGGGCTGATGAAGTCGGCTAATTATCCCGAAAGAATGGTCTCCAGGTGTACACTTCTCAATTTGCCAAAGCTAGTGTTGTGGCTTTGTCAACGACCTGAGTCCGCTAGTATACGAAGACGGTTAATAGATAGAGCTTAATTTTCGTGTTTATATTTTGACAGAGAGAGAGAAGAGCCGACCTTTATTTTCAAAATATATATTTTTCTTTGATTGTGTAAATTTTTCAATCCAAGATGAGGTTTCAAATGATGAAATCGTAAATTGATTAGACGCAATATATATAATTTATCTTTGATTTATTTTCCATATTTGGATTTCTGGATATAATTAAGTAGAGAGAGAGAGAGATTTCTAAATATATATAGTTACATTGGCATTTTCTGACAAGAAAACCTTTTATAAATATTTTTCAACTTTTTGTGTATTGTGTGCGTGGTTTTAGATATGAATGCAATTAAATACATTTTATTTTGATAGGAGTGGCGACATTTATTTTCTTTGATTGATTTACAACTGGTTAAATTTGTATATATTTTTTGATCATAGGATCGAGCCTTTATTACTTTAAACACCATTATGGTAGATTAGAAAAGTTAAAAGAATATCTGTCTCTCTCTTTATTTATTCATATATTTATCATTATATAGTCCAAGATAAGGCACAATTTGAATTATAGATTATAAACACAAGGTAATAATACCAAATCCAAATAATAAATAGTGTGTGACGTTTCAGTAACAACACTGTCACCGATACGTCACATACTATTTATTAATTTGGATTTGGTATTATTACCTTGTGGTCATATAATCTAATTTATTCCTATTTATATTTATTCTGTTTTTAACCTCATATAATCTTATATGGACATTGCAATAAAACAGTTTCAATCTATCTTGTGTGTTGTGTCGCCTCCCAGTATTAGTCATTAATTGCACAGTTAATTTCCTATATATACAAATATATATTTACATACAAATATACATTTACAAAAATTGCCGCCAGGAGGCGAAACTGACCGGACGTGCGTCGCTAGGCTCCGCTAGTTCCGGTAAATATTGTTTTAAATATTCATTTTACTTATTGTATAATTTATAAAAGTTTTATAAATTGTTTAATTAAAAATATTATAACCTTTTTTTAATTGGCAATCACTGTTTAAGAGTTTAGTCATTTTTGAAAGCCTTTTCAATTGTTGTTTTCGCACAAATATGCAAAAATAGAATATGGAAATAATTATTCAAACATTAAATGATTAGTTGGATGAAATTTATAACTATTTTGACAAAAAGGTTCAACAAAATCAAAAAAATCTAACTAAAAATGATATTACATTTTTGTCAACTATGGTTAGGCAAACCAAGGACGGTATTTCAACTTTAAAAGAAATAAATAACCAAGATATATTGGAACTAATGAAAACAACAATTACAGATGTTATGGACCAAAAACTGAAAGGGATCCAAGATGAATTAGTCAAAACAACTCCAACATATGCTCAAGTAGCTCGTACAGAAACATCACAAGATTACATAAAAAAAAAAAAAAAAAATTACATAAGGAGTTCACAATAGTGGCAACACCTATAAATGTGGAAGATAATACAAAAATGTATCAAACTATATCAGGCAAAGTTAAAAAGCTTAGGGATGAAGGAAAAAAAATAAAGATTAACAAAATTATAAATGCTAGGAAATCTGTAATAATAAAGACCTCTACAGAATCAGACATGGAATCTCTAAATGATGAGTTAGGCAGGGCAGAGGAACTCGCAAATATCAGCAAAATTTTTATCCCCAAACCAAGAGATCCTACAGTAATAGTCAAAAATGTTAATAAACTTACAGAAACCGCTAATTTTACTAAAACAATCTGCAGTATGAACCCTGAATTGAACGAAATGGAAAATGATATCCATGTTTTGTTTAGCATGAAATCGAATAAGCCCCACCACAACATAGTTCTTAGGGTTTCTCCAAAGGTTTACCGAATCCTTAAAAATATGAATAATAAATTATATACTGACTTTGAACGCTGTTTTGTGGAAGATAAGATTCTGGTAAAACAATGTCAGAAATGCCTTCAATTTAATCCCAACCATAAATTGGCCGATTGTACTAACGTCGAGATATGCAAATTATGCGGCGCGCAAGGAATTCATGACTGTTCAAAAATTTGCAATTGTTATAACTGTCTAAAACATCCTAAATTTAGAAACTCGCCGAATCATAGAGCTAATTCCTCGGACTGTCCTCTATACAAAATACAGATAGACAGAATTATCCAACGAACGAGATATCATCCAACCGACAATTAGGCAAATTTCGCAGCTAAGATTTTTGTTTATTTAGTTTGAATATCATGCAGGGAAAAGGAATTAAATGTTTACAACAAAATGTAAGAAAAAGTATCTTGGCACTGAATGAGCTTCAAGCTTCTATAAAAGACAACCCACCAGATATCATCCTAATACAGGAACCTTATCTGATTGATAGAGATGTAATTTTCGATTTGGAATCTCAAATAGTGCATTCAACGACAGATGAACAAATTTATACTGCAACGAACTTTATGAATAAGAGTTTAAAATTTAATAAAATCAATAAATTTACAAACTCCTTTTGTACAACCACTTCTTTAAATTCAGCAAAATCAAATACTATTATCGCAAACTTTTATATACATCCACATAGATTTAATGACACTCATAGAAAATTTATCCAAGAGCTTCTGGAGACCTACAATCAACAACCTATTATACTATGTGGTGACTTTAATTCTAGACACCCAGTCTGGTTTGATCCGACAACAAACTCCAATGGTTTCAAATTCCACTCCATCATAGATGAACATAACCTATTTATTCATAATCTTAAGATACCCACCTGCCGAAATTCTAGCTTTATATATCTTACGATTTCAAACAAAAAATCAATAGGTTTGGTACAAAACTGGAAGACGACTATATTGACGCACATTTCAGATCACGTAGCAATAACCTTTGACATTTATCACAATTTTAACAGGCAAAGGACAGTTCAAAACTCAACATGGAAATTTATAGAAAAAGATGCTGATTGGAAAACATTTACCGAAAAAATAGAAATACAAGACGTAGATAATATTATCACCATGATAAACCACGCGTCAAACATCAAAGATATTGACAACATTGTGAAGACTCTCACACAAATAATTAAAGAGGCAGCTTATCTGTCACTAAATGTCAAGACAAGAAGCGGAAATCATAAAACAAATACATACTGGTGGGATGGGAAGCTGGAGAAAATGAAAAACGATTTCCACTATATTAGAAATTTGTATTACCGACATGGAAAGGTCCTTGAAAAGACCTATAAAATCAATGAGAAATAAATATTTAAATAAAAGTAAAAAGGCAAAAAAGAGCGAGTTGGAGAATTTTTATAGAAGAAAGTCATTCAAATAACTCATTTGGTAATGCTTATAGGATATTCAAGTCATTGAGATCGAAAAATAGAAATTTAGGATTACCACTAATAGATAATTTACCAGATCATTTAAAGACCGACAAAATAAAAAGTTTAATGAACGATCTATTTCAGGATGATATTGGAGGTTTGGATAAAGATGATCATATTTTGATTAGAAATTATACGCCTAAATATAAAAATAAAAGTAGTGTTTATATCGAATCTAAGGAAATAGAGGAAACAATTTTAAAAACAAATATTAAAAAAGCACCGGGCCCTGATTACATTAGTAACAATATGATTAGACAGGCTAAAATAAAAATAATCCCAATTCTGCATAAATTATTCAATAAATGTATAGAAATGGGATATTATCCGGATGAATGGAAAAAATCATTCTTAAAAATAATTCCAAAACCAGGCAAAACGAATTATGAAATAAATAAAAGTTATAGACCTATATCATTGACATCTAATCTATCTAAAACATTTGAGAATATAATAAAAAATAAATTAAGTAACTATTATTTAGAGAATAATTTAATGAGCTCAAGGCAGCATGGTTTTATGAAATCTAGATCAACAATTACTGGAATGGATAAAATTATAGAAACTATATTGAAACATAAACAAAAAGAATTGACTTCCTTGATAGCTATAGATATTGCGGGTGCATTCGACAATGCATGGTGGCCTGCTATTATAAAAAGAATGGATAATGATGATGTTCCTTCAGATTTAATACGGATCATAAAATCTTATTTGAATAATGAAAGGGAGGTGAAATTTACATACGAATCAGAAACTTTTTATAAGAAACTAACTAAAGGATGTCCACAGGGTGGACCTTTATCTCCACTTCTATGGAATATTTTGCTAAATGATTTGTTGATAAATTTTGATTCAATGAATGCAGATATTATATGTTATGCAGACGACGTTACAATAATTTGCTGGAATAAGACTATTGAAGGACTAAAAACCGCAAGTGAATACACCTTAAATTATGTGATCCAATGGTGTAATAGAAATAAATTAACGATCAGTACAGAGAAGACTAATATGCTATACCTACATAACAGACAAAAAATACCTATTAAGGTTAATAACAATATAATAATGCCGGTCAAGCAAGTAAAAATTCTGGGAATGAAATTTTCTAATCACAAATGGAAAAACAAAGTTAACTTTACACCGCATGTTAATGATATTCTGTGTGAGGCAGGACGTATGAAAAATTTATTATGTTCACTAAGTGGCAATATGTGGGGTTTAGACACTGAAAAGAGGTTAACTTTATTCAAAACAATCATTAGGCCTGTACTTACATACGGTTCTGAAATTTGGTTCAAATATTTAAACAATCGTTGTAAACAAAAACTGAACTCCATGCAGTACCAGATCATTTTATGGGCAGTTAGAGCATACAAAACCACTTCATCAAACTGTGTGCATAGCTTGGCAAAAATTCCACTCCTAACAGATTATATAGAATCCAGAATAATCAAATTTGATCTAGCTCAAATGTCCATTGAAGATCTAATTACTTACGAACCCCATGCTCCAAGTATAGTCAAATCATTCTTACACGCAAAAATGAATGAAATTTTTGAGAACACTAATGAAATTTTCAGAAGCTTTTTCGTATTAGGAATTCCAAGATTTTTCCGTCCAAATTTTTATAATACCCAATTCATTACAGATCATGGCAATTTTGGGAAATTTTTGGCAACTATCGGCGCCGTGAAGGAACCAGGATGCTTCTGCGGAGGTGAAATTCAAGACGCGAACATCTACTTCTGGAGTGCCCAATTTTCCGGGATTTTAGGGAAAATAGATTTGGTCGTATTGGACAGCTTGATGAATTTGTAGACAAAAAAGAAAAGTATAAAAATTTTGATCAATTTTGTAAATACATATACAACTTTCTCTTGAATTGGAAAAAAGAGAAGGAATCTTAGAAAAAAAAAAAAGAACTGCGATGCTTGCTCTGTGTGTTTTGCTTTGTTGTTTGTTTTTCTCTTTGGACAATTTTCTTTAGTTAATTTATGTAAAATAATGAATTGAACAGGATTGTATATAGCCGAATTGCTGTAATGCAGTGAAATGTATTGGCGCAAATATCCCTGAGTTTGGGATATCGCGTTTCATGATGTTAATAAAGTTAATAAAGTTATTTACATATTAATAATAAAAAACATGCAAAATACATACAGATATTTACCAATTTACATACACAACACATCTCCCCTTTTAATAGTAGTGCAGCCGGTCCTGGCGGTCTTCTGGATCGCTGCGGTCTCGGGCTGCGCACAGGGACAGGGACAGCCGCAGCAGCAGGGCCCGTTTCTGGTTCTGGAGTGTCCTCTTGTGCTGAAGACTCCGCTCCTTTCAATTCTTCGTCCACCTCCGGGGCTTCTTCCATTGTCTTCTCCTGTCCTCCAAGCCTAGGGTGATCTCGAGAAGTGCCAGGCAGTATAAAATATCTTGATGTACCCGGCAATACCAAATCTCTCACTTCAGAAACTTCTTTCTTGATAACTGGCCTCAGTTGATTTATGTGTCTTTTCACATAACGGCCTTCGTCTTCTATAAGGTAATGTCGGCTGCTCAGTAGTTCCATGACCCTGCCTCTTTTCCATTTTGGTCCGTTAGCAAAACTCCGGAAATACACATCAGAGCCGACCGCAAAATGCTCTTGCTTCCTCATGGCATCATGGTACACCTCTCCTACCTTCGCCATTTTTGGAATCAAATTTGCAAATCTTGATCTTAGACTTCTTTTCATTAAAAGTTCCGCGGGAGACTCCTTTAATACCGTTTGAGGAAAAGCTCTATGGGTGAATATAAATCGCTGTAGATTGATTTATATACTGTCCTTTCCTTGGTTCTTTCGTAAAGAGTTTTTAAATTAGCGTACATATCGCTCAGCTAAGCCATTAGTGCTGGGATTGTACGGACTCGTTTTTGTGTGTCTTATACCATTTATTTTTGTAAATTCCTCAAATTCACTTGAGACAAATTGTCTGCAATTATCGGTTACCAAAAGTTCATGTAATCCAAATCTGGCAAAGATCTCCCCAAGATGTCCTATGATAGTCCTGCTCCTAATGTCCTTTATGATGTCAATCTCCAGCCATTTGGTGTACGCGTCTACAAGGACCATAAACATTCGTCCCATAAAGGGACCTGCTAGATCTAAGTGTAGACGGTGCCACGGCTTCTCAGGCCAAGTCCACTCTGAAATGGTAGACGGCGGCATACTTGCAGATTCTTGGCATATTCTACAATCTCTAGCCAACTCTTCAATGTTCTTATATATGCCTGGCCACCAAAAATACCGTCTAGCAATCATTTTCATTTTCACCATCCCTAGGTGCATCTCATGTAAATCGTTCAAAATTAAGGATCTTAATTTCTGGGGAATTACTACTCTTTCACACCAGTGAAGACACCCAAACTCACAACTTAATTCGTCTTTTATCCTATAATAGGGTTAAAGTGGATTTTCCTGCGATACTTTTGGAATTTGCTAATTATTTTCCCTAACATTTCTCAACACAATTGATAGTAATTTATCCCGGCGTGTCTCAACCGCCACATCCTGGAATGAGAAGGGGACCTCACTCATTTTCCGAAGGAGAAGCACCTGATCCTCATCCAAAGATTCCGTGGTATTTGAGACTAAAGGTAATCGTGATAACGCGTCTGCATTGCCATTATCATCAGTTTTTGGAAACTCCACAGTGTATTTATATGCAGATAATTTTAAAGACCACCTCTTAATTCTTGATGCAGCACATATGGGGATCGGTTTCTGGGTGAAAAAATGTGCATTAAAGGTCGGTTGTCTATGATCAACACAAATTAACGTCCCAATAGATATTGTCGGAATTTCTCATAACCAAAAATGATGCTTAAGGCTTCTTTTTCTAATTGCGAATACCGCCTTATAGGAGTTTCTTCCTTTCTATCGTTCCTGTGACTCAGAACCACTCCTAAACCATAGCTAGAGGCGTCACATGCAAGGACTAGTTCCCTAGTTGCATCATAATGTGCCAGCACCGACTCGTTAGTTAGCAATGCTTTGCATTTTGCAAAT
This sequence comes from Cordylochernes scorpioides, assembly GCA_030710605.1. Classification (NCBI taxonomy): domain Eukaryota; kingdom Metazoa; phylum Arthropoda; class Arachnida; order Pseudoscorpiones; family Chernetidae; genus Cordylochernes; species Cordylochernes scorpioides. The sequence goes on from CP092878.1 coordinate 43,833,462, forward strand.
AATATACGGTGTTCGCTAGTCCAGTTCCATTTGGAATTCTTTTTTAAGAGGTGATAGAAGGGCGCTAAAATATCTGCAATATTTCTTATAAACCTAGAGTAATACATAAGGAGACCTATAAAAGATCTCAATTGAGAAACGTTTGTAGATTCAGGCGCCTCTACCACCGCTTCTATTTTACTACTTATGGGATGCAGTCCTTTTTTATCTATTTTAAAACCTAAATATTCAACAGAATTTACTGCGAATTTGCATTTATCCTTGTTTAATCTTAAACCTTTTTCTTGCAGCCTTTTAAAGACCAATTCCAGCTTTTGCTCGTGATCCCTATGATCCTTTCCGGCTACCAGGATGTCATCGATGTAGCAAGCCACTCCCGACATATCTGCAAATAGATTGTCCATTTCTCTTTGGAACTTATTTGGTGCTACAGCTACTCCATAGGGTAGCCTTTTAAAGGCAAATAACCCCTTCGTGGTATTAATGTTCACACACTCTTTTGGCCTCTTCAGATAACCTGACCTGCAAATAAGCTCTGGATAAGTCCAATGACGAAAACACTGTATTTCCAGACAATTTTGAAAATATTTCGTCTATTGATGGAAGCGGGTACTTATCCAATTCTATGGCCTTATTTGCGGTGCATCTGAAATCGCCGCAAATTCTAAGGCTTCCATCTTTCTTCAGTACTGGTACTATAGGTGCGGCCCAGTTTGCATACTCAATAGGTTGTAAAATTCCCTCGTTAACCATACCATCGATTTAATTTTCTACTTTTTTTCTTAAAAGAAAAAGGCAAACTTCTCGCCTTACAAAATACAGGAGACGTATTTTTTTTTTTCAATAAAAATCAATATGGACGTTTTTTGAGCAACCTAATTCTTTGCTAAATATATTAGCATACTTATTTATTATAACTTTGATATCGGACTCGCTTACTTGTCTAATGTTCAATAACCTAGAAAAATCAAGATTTAAACCTTTTAGCCATTCTCGTCCCAACAAAACTATCGAAATATCTTCATCTACAACTATCAACCGCAAATCTTGATTTGCCTCCTTCACAAAAACTCTTCTCTCAACAATAATTTCATTGGTTTTCCGCAAAAGTACCTCACAATCTTAAATAAGATGGAGATAATTTATTATCTTTCCAGTATTTTTCATAAATTGTTTTCGGTATCAGTGTGACGGGACTTCCCGTATCCACCACAAAACACAACTGATACTCGTCAACATGTAGATTTATTTTTGCATCAGTATCACCTTGTACCGAATAAATAAATTCGTCCTGCACATATCTGCAGTCTGGCAATGATTTACCCGTTTTGCACACCCTGCTCAAATGTCCAATTCTTTTGCATTTAAAACAGGTTTTTGTTTTATGTGGACATGCAGGTGCCAGGTGAGAGTTTTTTTTCGCCGCATCGGAAACAAATTGTCTCCCTTCTTTGCATACCGGGCCCATGCTGCCATCCTCTACGAGCTTCATTCTTTCTATTTCCTCCCGGAACAATATCTATCTTAGCCACTAGCCATCCTGCAGCTCCTTAGCATTTTGTTCAGCTAGCTCAAACGAGACTGCTATAGAAAATACCCTGTCCAAGGTGACATCGTCATCCTCCTGTAACAATTTCTTCTGAAGGCTTTCCGACTTTATACCAGCCACAAAACGGTCTCGTAACATGACTTCCAACATTTCACCAAAGGTGCAATCCATAGCCAAATGCCTGAGCTCACGCAGGTATTCTGAAATGGATTCATTCTCTAGTTGTATTCTCTTCAAGAACCTGCATCGTTGAGGAATCACCTTCTTTCTTGGAGCTAGATGTAGCTTTATTCTTTGTATTAACCGTTCATAAGGCTGTTCTTTCATTGTACTCGGGAAAAACAAATCATTGCCCAGCTTCAACCTTTCCGAATCCAGCAGAGAAACAAAGATGGACATTCTTTTTCCTTCTTCCAATGCATTTGCCTCAAAAGCTGCTTCAAACCTTGAACGAAAATCTCAAAGGATTCTTCCCCTGGCCTGAAGAAACAGAACGGTACAATCATTGGACACCCAGACATACTGTTGGCTTCTCGTTCGCTTTATATTTCTGTTTTCCTCCACCTGTGAAAGAGCACTTGAACCGGTTCCCACACACTCGTCGCCAGTTGTTGTGTCGCCTCCCAGTATTAGTCACGCCACGCAGCCTATATTTACTGGTCAATTTCTCTTTAATTGCACCGTTAATGTCCTATATATACAAATATATATTTACATATTAATAAAAAAAAAACATGCAAAATACATACAGATATTTACCAATTTACATACACAACATTGTGTATCTATTAAAATAAATCCAGTCCTGAACTGACAAGGTACAAAACCATGTTCTTCATGTGGATCATCTGATATTTACAAAATTGGTGTTTTGGGATTTACACTGACCCAAGTATGTTAGATTCCAGAGACGCCTGATAGATGGCGTATTAGTTTCGTTTTTATTTTGGCGGGAAAATGAAGCCTTATCTTCAATATACATTTTATTACTAAATAAAAGAAATAGGTTAAAACTTATATTTTGGCATTAAATTTTATATTAACAATGTTCGTATCGCTTTGTTATAATCACTTTTCACTGAAGAAATCTCTTGAAGAGAACACATATTTATATCTTTACATTCAACAATAACTTACTAGTTTTATGAAAAATAGACACTTCGGCCAGTTAGAGTTTTTTTTATTCACTCAACGTTTCGACAAAAATATTTTGTCCTCGTTAGGAGAAGTGAATAAAAATAAAGCATTTGGCAACGCGTTAAAATTTTTCTGAGGTTGCAAGGGCGTTCTCACGTGATTTTTCGAATTTATTACAACATATAAATCAAAAACAAATATTTTTGACTCGATGATATAGACAATTAATAAACAAATTTAATTAATAAATATTCCACGACTAATGTATCTCAATAATGGACTTCTAGGAAGGAAACACCATATTTCTCCAATTTGAATGTGACCTCAACGCCCTCTGTAATTACTAACCACCAACAATTAATCTAACAACAAGGGCGCCAAAAGGTTTTTATTGATTTTCCTGAATTCCCTCGTATAATTTATATTCTGTGGGCTGATGGAGATTTTCTTTTTATTATTTGGGAAAGGTAATTTCTCTTTGGCGCTAATCATGGCGCTTACAGAATTTTGGCCTGACATTATTTCTTGGGGCTCTTTTCAACTGATCTTTTTTGTGCCTATTCTTTCTATTGTTTTGCTCTCTATATATTGTGTCTATGAAGATTATATAGAATACATTTTTGTTGTGATACAATTGTCGATAGTTTATATTACGAAACTATATTCGTTCACTATTTTTATCCTTTAGTTATTGTCAATGGAGAATATAATAATAAAGTATTATTGTTCATCATTTTTCTATAAATTAGTTTATGATTAAAATAGAATCTCTCTCTATTTTTCTTATTTATACGGGTAAATAAATCTATATGTTGAAATGCATATTATAATATATATATTGCTGCATCATGATGTATATCCATTTTTTGTCATCAGAATTATAATATTTTATAATTGATTTAAATAATAATATGAATTAGCATTTCAATGATTATGTATTATATTTCGACAGAGTATTCATTTTTATTATTATGTATATTTGTCATCACAGGAACTCAACATGCTTTAAAGATAGGAGCGAGGATAGAACAATTTGGGAAACAAGAGCTACGGTCGTGGAGACTACGAGGAAGACAACTACGAGGACGACACAACAAATAAATAAACTTAGCAACTTCTGAAGATAACTATTTCATTATTTAATTTTTATAATTAACCTTTATTATGTAAACCCGATCGGGAAACACACACAATACCAATAAAGAGGTACTAAAGGTCGAACATCCTGCAAATCTGCAATCTGGCGCAATAATATGCAACATTAGGTTGAGTGAAGATGAATGTATGTACCAAAAGTAGACTTTGATTTTCAAGACCATCACTTCTAGTAGAGGTTTAGCTCCTGGGAGACTCTACTGTACTCTCAGCTATCCATGAGGAGTGTATATATCTAGATGATATTTCTGTCAATTGAAGTGATGAACCTCCTGGAAAGCTGGCAGGCTTATTACTGATGACCTGACCTCTCTGTTAATATATTTGCATATTACAATTTAGAGAACAATATGTATATATATACAATAGAACTTCCCTGTAAAATACACCTTATTGCAGAGCCAAAATGTCGTTTAGGGAGAGGTTTTCTCTCACCAGAGAGTTCCTAAATAATAAAAATGGTAATTTTAACAATTCTTCGTCGCCTCTGTCACGGTTTGCTTTTTTTTTGGAATGGCGCCCTCCTATTGGTCGGCTACGATCACGCCACCTTTGCCCCCCCCCCCCCTCCCATTTTTGTAACTATTGTTTCGGAGCGGGTCGCTCCTTAAATGAATGCATATATTAGTTAATAACCAAATGTAATCCTCTCTTTCTTTTTCCCAGTAAGAGATGCCTACGGAAGCCAACAGTACATAGACAGATAAAGCACATAGGCTATAGTTATTAACTAACATATGCATTTATTTAAGGCGCCAAATTATAATTGTAACAAATATTATTTGAATCAAAACATTCAATCGGGTAAAACACGGGCGTTGCCCGGGTCATTCGGCTAGTGTAGTATATTTATCACAAAAAAAAAAAACATTAAAAGTTGTCATAAGAATGATTGGCCTTTTTTTAGTTTGGGTTTTTGTTTGAATTTGTCAAATCTGGTGTTATGGATCATTCTTCATTACCACTAGTTAAATGTTTTACTATGGTGAGGAACAAAAGCATCGCTCTGATACGTATTTAAAGTGAGTGGTGCCTCTTATGATATATAAACCTAATGAAGCGTGTGTTATAATAGTGGATATTGCGACATTTAAATGAAATATAAATATGATTAAAACTTAGAGAATAGCATGAATTGAAGTACACAAAAGTACTTGTATGATTTAGACGCATTTTGATATATGTGAATATTTTTGTATATTATTATATAATTAAATATATTTAAATGAGGTTAATAAATCTGAAAATAAATGGCAAACTATTAAATGACTATTCCAATATCTATTTCATAAATTATTGCTGAGGAAAAACAGTTAGAAGACAAAGCTCATAAAAGCTTTCAACGTCCAAGTTTACCCCAAAGTTTGGTTATTGCGCTTTCTACCGTGAATAATCAATACCAAAAGCCATCCCCATCTGGGGACGCATCTAAAAACACCCTGAGAAAAGAAGAAAGAAAAGAATCAATTTTCCAAAACGCGAATTGGCTCATTTTTTTGTTGTTCCTTTATACAATTATTTCACCCGGGCTTATAATTGGGTGGTGGTCCTACCCAACTGTTAACATTTTTACTTTCTTCAACAAAACTCTTGTTATATTGGAAAGCCTCGCAGAAAATGTATTTATAGAGAAAATAAACTCTTAAATTAAATTTTTAACTTGAATAAAATCTTTTCTTATTAATAATATTTTCTAGAAATATTTTAATTATTTATTTTTTCGAAGAAAAGTAATATTTTTGACATTTCATAAAATTTTTAAATTGTTTTAAATTCAAAAATATTATAGAAATATGATTTTTTAAAAATTTAGCTTATTTATTGATCAAATATTTGTTAATAATATTAGTTAATAACAATTATTTATTATAAATTTTCATCATTATTTAGAAGTTAGTACATTATATTTTCTCTAGGTTGTTTATCTTATTGCAGACTATCATGTATTGCGTAAAGAAGCGATATTGGATCTATATGTATATTAGATTAGAGAAATAACTCAAAATAATCTAAACGATAAAGTTACAGAATTTCTAAATATTAAAATTATTATATAAACTAAAAATTCTAAATTGTCTTTATTATCACAATACAAATGACCCTGTATTCCTGTTTTCTTCTGTAGTTTATGTATGCCCTGCTTATATATAGTGATAATACATTTTCGCTAACAAATTCTCATCAATTTGAAAATAAAACAATCCATGAATAAATTTTCAATTAAAAAGACATAGACATCAAAGGTTGACATAAATTAAATATGTTATAACACCTTGATGAAGGTTGGCGTTCAGCCAACTGAAATATTGGTAAAATAAATTATATATTGATC
>CP092878.1:43839734-43861527 GCA_030710605.1 Cordylochernes scorpioides
TTTCCAACAATATTACATATACATTCTTATTTTCAAACTTTCTGGATTATCAGCCCTTCATTACAAACAAGAGTATCACTTTAACTAATGAGGTAAATATATATTCTTATATTAATTATATTCACCGACTAAAAATATTTTATGCTGATCCTACTACGAAAAAAAAAATTAAATACGAAGCCCCCCCTAGCTCATTGTGAGTGAACCTTCAAAGGATTTTTCTAATTCAATTCATTATATTGATTCTTATAATATTTAATAAAATTTTGAAATTATGATATGTATATCAAACACTAGAATGTAATATTGATTATGAATTTTAAAAACTATATTTACATATACACATAATATTAGAAGTAATTAGAAAATGAGATATAAATAATTGTTTCGAGCAAAGCTCTTCTGTAAATAATTCAAACACGAACAGTTAGGCAAAAAATAATCATAAAGTAATAACACACCATAAATAATACTATACAAATAAAACTTTTAAAAACGCATTTTCTTCACAAAATAAAATTTATTATCTCTACACTGTCCTTACTGCAGTAAAAAATATTGGGAGAGCTTATATATGGTATGCCTTTTTTAGTGTTATAGAAATTCAATCAACTAAGACTGTTTCAGATGCGATCACTGCATCACTTACTAAGCTCGGAAAGCTTGCCGCATCCTGGATATGTCTGGTCTTATCTAAATAGTTATGGCAGAGCTTGACTGTATATTATTGCCAGACTTCTGGTCTCCAACTGAATTGAAGCCTATTTGCTTCCTTAAAAGTGCCTACAACACCAGAAACCCTGATGACACTAATAATTCACCAACACCCGATTTATAACTGACACACGTTTATTAAACTTACACATCCTTATATACAGAATTATATTTACAAATATGTAAATCTTCTGAATGAATAAGCACAAAAAATAGAAATTTACATAACCGGCGTCTCCAAAGACGTTAAAACTATTAGAATGTTTAATAAACATTAAACATTAATAAGAATAAATAAAATTTAATGTAAACTTAATATGAAGAATGAACACTTCTATGGTTGTTGTAATCTGAGGTAGATTGAATTGATGAAATTGAATGGAATATGTTTACCACTGGTAATCGGAACCTTTACAAATATTTTTCCTATTTAATTCCACTAATTAGTAAGAGATCTAACTATCTTCATTATTCAACTATCATATGACTAACGACTTATTATGCAAATTAATCTGAATATTTATTTTATACCATATGCTTTTGCATAATATTCGACCAATCCGAATAATAAAATCAACTTAACTAAAGTATTTATAAATTTAATTGCCATCTATCGTTAATATTTTACACAAATAAATTTACTGACAATGCGTCTCTTTTAAATATCATCAAATATTATCTCTACAGACCTTACTGCAATGGTATGGGTTATTGAATGAAGCCAAGCCCTCTCAATCAATAACTCATATCATTGCAGTAAGGTCTGTAGAGATAATATTTGATGATATTTAAAAGAAACGCATTGCCAGTAAATTTATTTGTGTAAAACTTTAAAAACTATAGTAGGTATTGAAGATAAAATATTCTGGAATATTACAAGAGAAGGAATCGCCAGACATCATCTTGAAGAAGAAACAAAAGTTAACGGCGACGTGTTTCTTTTATTAAAGCTGTAAATTCGGCAAGCTTTCGGAGTTTGACGTCTTTCGACAGGCTACTTTCCAAGAAACTAGAAGGGAATCTATATATATATTATATTAATTTAAAAAATAAGATTAAGATTTCTGTTGTTTTGGATCATCTTGATAATTATGCTATGGTGGTGCAGTCATGGTCGAACAATCTTGAAAGAATAATAATATTGAAGATCATAGATTTCTTTATTTGTGCTGAGTAATATATATTAATAACATAATTTGATAACAGTAATGCCTGGCTTAAGGCGTAAGAATAAAAAAACTGAAAAGCGTATTTACATAATGTACAAATGTTTTGGGCCGACCAACGGGGAAGAACAACAATGAGTATTTATAGGGGAAGCCTGACCTCTGGCGGTCGATTTAACAATATTTGAATCTATGATATATATTTGATAAACATATATTTTTTTATATAACATATTGAGACGTTACAAAAACAATTTTTGTATTGTACATAATTTCCTTTAAAATGTTATTTTAATTTTTCATGTGTTTATTTTAATTTTAATTTTTTATTCATCAAAAGTCAATGATGTACATACTAAATTAGTAAAAACTCAATAAAAACGATATGTAAAAATACACATAAACAAATGGCTTGTAAAAGAAAGCAGCAATAAATGAGTTTAGGCAAAATGTCTATTTCATTAACAAACATTTCACTTTTAAAATAATAAACTTTAAAAATAAAGTTTTACTAAACTAAAATTAGCGTTTTAAAAATAAAAACGTGGCAATATATATATATATATATATTGAAGGACGTCAAAGTCCGAAAGCTTACCGAATTTACAGCATTAATATAATAAACTCGTCGCCGTTAACGTTTATTCCTTCTTCAAGATTTAAGGGTATGTTAACCAGTCTTGAAATCTAGGTAAATAACTTACTCCCCCGTACTTTGTGGTCGTTATCATATATTATTAATTTTTAAGACGAGTAATCCTTTCAATATATTAAAATACGAATAGAATCTATTCTATTTTCAATTCTATTCGTATTTTAATATATTATTAATGTTTGCCTAAATTTGATATAGTTATTACTGTTACTGCTTCTAATAAAATTCTTTGTTGAAACAATAATGGGTTGTAAAATATCACTTAAACAAAACAAAGTAAAATTTACCAGGTCTATTAGTATGAAACGCGAAAATGGGCGCCAGAGGCCGCTGTGCAACTTTATTTGAGCCGACGGTAGCGCTGTTGTAGGCGTTTTGTTCTTTGACTCACGTGGCATCAGCATGCGTGCAGTTTTAGAAAAATTCAAATCGTAAAAAATTTCTGGAGCCCGTGAAAAATGGCGATTTCCGAGCCAAAAAGTGCCCATTTGCGGGAAGTTTCGTTGTTCGCCTTCAACTGGAAGAAAAGTGCCACTGAAGCCCACCGAATGCTCGAGGAAGTTTACAGCGACTAAGCTCTGAGAAAATCACAGTGTTACAGGTGGTTTAAAAAATTCCAAAGTGGCGATTTTGAACTTGATAATTAACCACATAGAAAACCGCCCCAAAAGTTCGAGGACGCTGAACTGCAAGCTTTGTTGGATGAGGACAGTACCCAAATGCAAGAGAAATTCGCAAAACAGCTCCAGGTGTCTCATGGTGCTGTTTCTCTACGTTTAAACAGCCTCGGAATGACCCAAAAGCTTTCCAGATGGGTCCCCCACGAGTTGAGCGAAAGGCAGCAATAACGGCGTCTGGTAACCTGCGAAGGGCTGCTCGCCAGGCATGAAAAGAAGTCATTTTTGCACCGAATCGTAACTTCTGATGAGAAATGGATCCACTTTAGCAATCCTACGCGCCAAAAGTCGTGGGGCCTGCCCGGCCAATTTCCAAAACAGACGCCTAGGCCCAATCGCTTCGGAAAAAAGGCAATGCTTTGCATATGGTGGGACCAGACCGGCGTAGTATATTTCGAGCTCCTGAAACCTGGCAAAATGGTCAATACTAGTCGCTACGAACAACAAATGCACAGTTTGAGAGAGGCGTTGAATGAAAAAAGACCGGAATGGCGTGAAATGCACAACAACCTAATACTGAAGCATGACAACGCTCCAGCCTACAACGCTACGGTAGTCAAAAACACCATAAAAGACTTGGGCTGGGAACTCTAACTCCACCCGCCGTACTCACCAGACTTAGCGCCGTCGGACTACCACCTTTTCACATCTTTAGGACACGCCCTAAAAAACCAGGAATTTTCGAACTCAGACATGCTCCGAAAATGACTTGTTGACTGGTTCGACTCAAAACAAATATAAATTTTCAGACAAGGAATTCGAAAATTGCCTGAAAAGTGGTCCGAGTGTATAGCTAATCAGGGCAGTTACTTTGAATAAAAATCTTTTGTTGTATGGAATTGGTGAACTTTTGAATTCACTGAAAAATTTCGCGTTTCATACTAATAGACCTGGTATATTGTTATATTTTCAAGTAGAACAAGGGTCAACTCTTTTTTGTTCTGCTCAAATAAATACTTGCTCAATCAAAATTATTTTAATATAGGTTTCCAAAAGGAATATAAGATTTCAGTAATATATGATCATAATAATCATTTTAAATCTCCAATATATTCCTATTATATCTTTCAAACTTGCATATATTGGTTTAAATCTAATATAGTATCACATTCCAGACCTAACTGTTTTGTTATCTTTAAAAATCAGAATGCAAAGATGAACAATTTTTTATATTTATATTTAAAAGCGGGAACTTCCTAACTTATGGCCTATCTATCAAATATATATCTACAGCCTAACTCGAGCTGTCTCTATATATATAACATAAACAATAATGATGATAACCTTTCTTTTTTTAAATTCTATGAATTATTCACATATTACATCACACTAACTCTATAAATTCTCAATAAACTCTCAAATTCAGACAGGTCAGGTATTATGGCTATGATGGTGATAATATAAAATAGGAGCTTTTTGTGTATATGACACGTTTATTCGGCTAGCCTTCGAACGACATCGTTCTTCAAGCACGGCCGTTTAAGAATGATGTCTTACGAAAGCTAGTGAAACAAACGTGTTATAAACAAGAATCTCTTTTTTTTTCTTTTATATTATCTCAATATAATAATGATAATCAAAAAGTTGTTCTCTACAAACATTTATTTTATTGGGCTAAATGTGATTATGTTATAGAGAAAAATATAATTGTGGATATCCAAATAATTATTAATTATTTTCGATAAAATAATCTCTTGAATCTATATTAATCCAAAGCACTTTATTCAATTTTAAATCTTATTTTATTGGCGTTTTAATTATGTAAACTATTTTCTCCAGTAGAAGGGCTTTCTTTCCCGAAAGCTTGAGAGATTTTTGAAATATTTTTAAAAGAAACTTTTCCGTGGAGGCTTAATGTTCTTATTTTAATATTAATTCTTTACTACGCCAATTATGATTAATTAATTTATTATCAAATCAGACACGATATCCCCACAAGGGATGATTGCATCAAGAAACAACACTAATTTCAGATACAATATTACATAAACAATTGAATAATTACAAGGTTTGAGTAGAGTTTAAAGATGAAAGGAAAGGAAAGGACATTAAAATTATGCTTGAATTTACATCCAACAAATGAAATAAACACAAATATACCTAGTTTGGCAATTACGGTTTTATGATGAAATCATTGTTTAATTTATGGAAAAAAGCAGATAGTCGAAGTATTTTCAGTATGAAAACTCCGAAATCTAAGGTTGAATATGGAATTGTGAAGGTCAATGATCCAGTCCTATATCAAACTGCCCTGATATTGATGTTCTACACTCACTAACTGTTCTTTTATACTCTTTGCTCTATGAAAAGTTAAGAAAAAACCTAAATATTTATTTCAGATCATCAAAATTTTATTTTTGATAATTTAATAGTAAGGATTAATGTAAAAAATATGTTTGAAGAAATAAAAATTAAAAAAAACGACGTCTCAATTAGAATTTTGATTTGAAAAGTAAAAATAGATACTAATGAAAACAATGAAATGTGTAAAAGTAGCAGGAATAATGACTCGAAAATAGAAGAAGAGCTAAAAGCTTGTTGAAAGTCCAAAAAGGAAATTGCATGAAGAAGAAATAAACTGATATACTGAATGTAAAGATAAATATTATGAAGATTATTTGAAAAATAATATAGAAAGAGGCATTGCCTTATTGAAGAGCAGGACTAGATGAAGGGAAACGATGAAAAATAAATTTTCTGATAACAGTTAATTTTAATTTACTAATATGTATATATAGGTTATACGTAGGATAATATAATAAGGAATAAATATTCATGTGTAAAGACCGTGATGATTGTGTTTAAAATAGAAAATGAAATTGCTGGTTGATGTCTCCTAAATGAAAATATTTTCATTTTTCGTTTTCTAGTCAAGGAGAATCAGATATCGTGAGTATAGGTTTATGGATATAATAACATAGCACGCCATCTGTAGATTGAATTTAAAACTAATTTTTAGAGCGATATTTTCTTCAATAAATAATATTACTTTATACTGTATTTTATACAATAAAATAAATATTGAGTGGGCTTGGTCTATATCAGAGGTCGGCAAACTGCGGCTCGCGAGCCACCAGCGGCTCTTTGGTTGTGAAGCTGTGGCTTTTAATACAGTTCCATACGTAAATATTATTTATGCGAGTACTATTTATTGTTGTCAAGAAAAAATTGTGTGACTCTTCAAAAACTTTGAAATTTTGTAAATTGTAATTTTTTATTTTTGCGACTCAAAGTTTTGCCGACCCCTGATTTATACTGACGAATCTACTGGGAGGGTTCATAACTATAAATTCAAGACCTTTCATTTTTTGTTCGTTTTATTGAAAATATATTTGTGTGAATTAATTTCGAATAAGTTTCAGCTTTAGAGAGATCTTTTATTATTTTGTTAAACAAAATATATATGTATATATTAGGTTTTTGATCGTATAAATAAACACTATTGAATCTTGTAACCTATTAATATTTTTAATATTTGAACTTTATGGTCCTCTCTTCGTTTTATAAAGAAAAAAAACTAGTAGACTATGAATGAGGTAAGAAAATACTCTCTGTACTAAATATTTACTTTCATTATAATTATTCTAGTTCCCTGATATATTCATTCATTTATATATGCCTTAGTTATATATATGCAGTTTAGCATTGATGAAACCAATAAGGCATTGTGTGAATTTAGAATATTCCTGAATATCAGTGATACTCTATCAAGCCTATAGTAAACCAAAATGCAGTCGATTGTATTGCTATGGTGAGGTTTAATGTATCTCATGGATTTTTATAACCCAGAATAAATGAAAATAATATATGTTATTAGTATTAATATCTAAGTGAAAGATTTTATACTGAATATATATAATTAAAGTGGGGTTGTCAACGTTTTAAAGGCAATATTCCAACCATTGTGACTCTAATAGTCTACGCAAGAAACGTATATATCTAATCAGAATGCTTATAAAGAATTTTGAGAATTTATATTTTGATATTTAATTTTGTCATCGCCTATATTATGAAGATATTCATTTATATTTTGATTTTCGATTTAACACTTACGCCATCTTTAGGTAAATATGTGGATTTACAATTATTAATATATCTATAATTATTTTTTTAAATAATACATTAAACTCTTCTAAAATATATTTTATACATTCATTCGTTTAGGGGGTACAAATATTTATCATTGTAAAATATAACAAAAGTAATTACGCTAATAATGATTCTAATTTCACATTTTTACCTTGATATGACTTTAGCCACGTACATTTGATTTGTTGCGACTTTATTATTTTGTGAGGTTATATTTCAACCAGATTACAACTTAAAGTATTGTACCTCTAGTTTTATTTCTATTTCAACACATATATATATATATATTAATACAACATAATGTTAACAAAAATTTCAAATATTCAAGTATCAGAGTCATCAATAATCAATTCTGTCATCGTTTGCTTTTGTGAATGGAATAAATATCCAAATATGGCCATTTCTTATAAGCATCGGTGGTTCAGTGGTAGAATGCTCGCCTGCCACGCGGGCGGCCCGGGTTCGATTCCCGGCCGATGCATCTTTTTTCTTTTATTACAATTTTTAAAACTCATTTATATTATTATCCTTATATATATATAAGTCAGCGTAGGTATGTATGCATGTTTGTCAACTATACACGTCCACAATACGTAACTAATCTGACTCAAATTTTAACAGTATATAAAGTATAATCTTGAAAAACTCTTAGTGAAAATTTCAGGTCTCTATCCCGAATATCCGTTGTGTTATTTGCAAATTTGCTCTTTCGCTCGCGCCTCTAGCGGTGAAAATGGGGGGTAATACCAGCTGACCTAATGTACATGTAAAGTGTGGAGCGGGACCTTTCACAAGAGTGACATTCACGGCTCCAATTTATAATTGTGACGAATAGTATTTGAATAAAAACATTTAATCGGGTAAAATCCGGGCGTTGCCCGGGTCATTCGGCTAGTGATATATAGGTACCAAATTCTTAACAACATTTTCTTAAAATGCGTTTACATCATGCTATTGGTTATCACCACTATGTATACTATCGTTTCTGGCTATGATTATAATTAATGCAAAGACGCTCAGTACAGTAGTGAGAGAAATAATGCATTATATTATTGTATTTTAAAAGCATAAGAGGCGACATCTACTTATAACTATATATAAACTAGCCGAATGACCCGGGCAACGCCCGTGTTTTACACGATTGAATGTTTTGATTCAAATACTATTTGTTACAATTATAAATTGGCGCCTTAAATAAATGCATATGTTAGTTAATAACTATAGCCTATGTGCTTTATCTGTCTATGTACTGTTGGCTTCCGTAGGCGTCTCTTACTGGGAAAAAGAAAGAGAGGATTCCATTTAGTTATTAACTAATATATGGATTTATTTAAGGAGCGACCGCTTCAACACAATAGTTACAAAAACGAAGAAGCGTGATCGTAGCCAACCAATAGGAGAGCGCCATTCCAAAAAAAAGCAAACGGTGACAGAGATGAAAAATTATTAAGAACGCATGACGCTCGTAACTGTATATAGAATAGGTGGGTTTTCGGTTTTAATATACTAAATTGATGTTTTCCATCTTTTTTTTTTTATCATAACTAGGAAAGTATTTTACTGGGATTATGTACAGTGCTATCGTACTTATGCACAATTAAATGGAGAACTGTCTCTTTTGGTAAATATAAATATATAAATAAATATATATATATTTATATATAAGGTATTTTCTGACCTCTCTCATGTGCATTTTAGGTGGCAAAACTCCATCTAGTGGGACAAAAATAAATTAAATGTTGATTTAGGCTTTTTCCATAATATTTTTCCAACCCATATTTTTTTCGAAAAATCATGAAAGGATAACCACGAACGCCTTTCTGACTGTTCGCCTTCGTCAACCATGTGCAGGTTTTTCTTCAAGGGCCAAACTATTGGTCCAAGTGGCTTCCTTAGAAATCAAGAAATGGTTATTAAAGGCCGAATTTGAGTAGTTGAATTGAACATGTGAAAAAATGAAAAAAACAAGTTATATACTTTTATCTAAGAATGGTACGATTAATAATAAATTAAAATTATAAAGTTATACAAAGTGTGGACTAATTACACTGATAGACAAAACTTAAGGAAGTTTTACCTTATAGCATATATATATCGGGATTCAGAAAATAACTCTGAGATATTTTCTGAATCCCGATATATATATGCTATAAGGTACAACTTCCTTAAGTTTTGTCTATCAGTGTTATTTATATTAAATATAAAAGACGAAATGCCATGTAATTTCTATTTATCATAAATAGTCGAACAGCTTTTCACATGTGTAGACATGTGGTGCACTTACAGTAAATTCATTCATCAACTACTATCAAACCCATGATTATTATGGTCTGTACCACGTGTACTAAGAATAATTTAAAATATATTATAAATAAATCTATACGTACCTGAGGTATTGTTAACAATCGAAATATATTCAAATAATACCAAATTAGATGCAATTTGAGATTTACCATTTTATTCTTTTTCTAATATGTACCTTATGAAAATCTATAGAAAAAACATCACAATGTGATATTCGAACCTAATTCGTGAATGCGTGTCCGAGATGTAAAGACAAGTAATGTTGGGAAGCCAGAAGTAAAGGCGTTTTAAAAGACAATCTTCATCTTTGCCAATTTGATAATAACTTTAGTTAAGAAAATGAGGTTAAAAATCGTTAACAATGAAAATCACAATAATTGCCGATAATAAACAACGGGTAACTATACCTATTCTAACTAGTACCAAGATAGTTAGTCATCTCTTTATTACCAGACCAAATTGTTAATTAAACAGCTGGTTAATTTATGGTTGTAGTTATGGCATGTAATTTGGCTTGTAAGTCTTACTCCCTTTGCTTCAACTCGGTCTATTATTTTAAAATCATCAATCAGCATTATTTAAACATCTCATTAATTCTAACATAAAGGTAATTGTTCCACAAATATTTTTTTTTAAATAGATATATTTCAGTCAATATTAATTATTTTCGTTACTTGAAAGTAATTAAAAGACCTACATATTTAAATATGGTCAATACTTTTTAAAAAAGCTAAGTTTTAAATTTTATATTTTTAAGAAGTTTTAATAAGTTTGTATTATATATAAAAGAAACATTCGTGTTCAAATCCTTTCATTATATATATGTATATATTATTAATTTTTGTTGTTTGAATGATAAAGAATTGGAGGTGCAGTCGTGATAATAGGAAAGTTGAAAAATAATTATTCACTTAGCAAGTAGTTTTTAAATTGAATTACTTGAATAAAATTTTACATAATAAATATATTGACCGTGTATATGGAATTTAAAAAGTAAAGCGTATATTAGTGAATATAAAAAAAAACATGTATGTTAACTATAGCTATTTATAACAAAAAAATATATAAAAGTGGTATATTCTAAATCTATGGTAAAAGTTATAGAAAAGTCAACGAATAAAAATAAAATATATGTTTTAAAAAAATAAAATATTTACATTTTTATATCATACAATATTTGTAGGCTGTTTTCAGAAAGCTGGGCTTCTGTCGAAGATAAACAAAGTATAAACAGAAAAATTCATTTTCCAGAAATTTATAGAGAATTCATATCTTAATTATTTGTAAATAACTATGTATATACCTTTAATTTACTTATTTATTTACCTTTCAAAATTTTCATTAATTTAGAATTAATATGTAAACATACAATTATTTAAATTGTATATAAATCTCTCCCTCTTTCATAGATAAATAATAATCTATAATATTAAATATAATTATTAGCTGTATATATGCTGAATGTATTATTTAAATCAAAGATACAATACTTTCATTGGCCTTGTAGAAAGAGAGTGGTGTACGCGTGCTCGCATGTTTTAGTAAAAAACACAAACAACCTCGATAAAGACAGGCGAGTTGCCCCTCGAAATATTGGAACAATAAAATAATTATAAATCCAATATATGCATCTTCTTTATATATATATATATTGTGCTGTATATATATATATATATATATATATATATATGTATTGTGCTGTAAAAAACAATATCATACGCAATATATATATATATATATATATATGACATAATAATAATTTTTATTATTCATAAAATAATTGAAATTCTATAATCACAGAGTTAAATTTTAGAATGAAAAGGAATCCTTAACAAAAGGAATACAACCTAATTTGCATTTTTTTTTGTAAATAAATAATAACATTGTTAGTTGTATGTATGCAAAAACTGTTTGCTTAAAAAAATAATCAAATAATAAATATTTTTTGGAACAAAAGTTATCATTCATTTTTACCATCTACGACTGCATGAATTGGTAACGTAACTAGAATATACGTCTTTTTTATGACATATATATATTTTTATTTATTTATAGTGTGTGTATTTTTTTTATTTTTGGAAAAAAGAGGAAAAGTAAACGCGTAACTGCCGATGCTTTTCTGGTGTTACTTTTTTTTTCTTTTTTTCTATTATAATATATTCTAACTAATTATTTAATAAAAAAAAATAATAAAAACAAACCTCACATGTTTAAATTAAATAATAAAATTTATAAATCTTAAAATTCTCATAACTATACTATATATATATATATATAGCTGGCGCAATATTGCTTTGCATTTTAAAAAATAATTTACAAAAGTGTTTTTATATTATTTTAATTTTAAACTTCTATGAATTATTTATATATGCAGATATATGACGCTGTATTTCAGAATATCGTGCATGTAAATAAGTTGAACTAGGATTCAAATTATTATTTCCCTAAAGAGAATGATTGAAAGTCACTGAAACGTAGAGTGTTAAAATAAACTAGATGTTGATGTGTTTGTTTTTCTCCGAATCAACTTCCACATCAACAAATGATCATCAAAGAAAAGTAATAAAATAGTGTTAAAATCATTGATAATCCACCATATAGAAGAAATGCTGTATATGGTTATATATTGTCTATAACTAAACCTAACTAGAGTGTAGAAAAAAGGGAAAGAGATAACTATCATAAATAATTCATATTCCTGACGTTAAAAAATAATCTTTGGAATGGCAGGTAAATCTGAAGTTTGGAAGATAAGGTATGATGGATGCTCTGGAATACAAAGGTAATAAATACTTGAAACAACCTTAATGGTGAACATCACCTTTATGTTTTCCTTTACTATATAAATATAAAGTTATTATAATATACACATCATAAGGATTGTTATTTATCTGTAATTTGTCTCATTTTTTAGTTTATTTTTAAAATTTCAGGTGTAAAACTAAAGTTAATAAATATACTTAAAACAACCTTAATGGTAAACATCACCTTCTTTAAGTTTTCCTTTTTCTATATATATATATACCACTAGAGTCAGTATAATATACACATCATAAGAAAGATCATTTTTTTATATAACTTCATTAAATATGCACTTGTGTAAACTTCAGTAAATGTGCATTTATGTAAAATTGGAACTAAATGTAAAAAATACTTAAAACAACCTTAATGGTAAACATCAACTTCTCAATGTTTTCCTTTTCTATATAAAGTCATTATGATATACATAGCATAATAATTGTATTTTATATTTTGTTTGTTTCATTTTATAGTTTATTTATATAACTTCAGTAAATATGCATATATTTAAAATTATAACTAAAGGTAATAAAATCCTTAAAACAATTTTAATGGCAAACATCACCTTTATGTTCTTCTTTTTATATAAATATTAAGTAATTATAATATACACCTAATAAAAAATGTAATTTACTTATATAACTTTAGTAAATGTACATTTATGTAAACTTCAGTAAATATGCATTAATGCAAACATCAGTAAATGTGCATATATATGAAATTGTAACTAAGGATAATAAATCCTTTAAAAAACCTTAATGGAAAACATCACCCTCTCTATGTTTTCTTTTTCTATATAAATATAAGGCAATTATAATAAACACATCATATTAAACGTCATTTATCTGTAATTTGTCTTATTTTATAGTTTATTTATATAACCTTTCTGTAATAATATGCATATATAATAAAATAAATAAAACTTCCAGGGCTATGTTTCTTGTGTAACATTTATTTCCAAGCTTATACGGACTTGTCAGTTCTTAACAGGAGTATCATAATAACAAAATGATAAAAATACTATTTTTATATACAAATTATTATTTATATATTTTAAATATTTATGTTTTTAAGAAATATATTACATATTTTGTGTGTGGAAAACATTATTTTAAAAATACACGTGCATGGTTGGTAATACGTGCTTGTTAAATTACATTTCGAGACTTCAAACAAAATTCAAAAATATCGTGACCTATTGTGTGTTATATATGCATATATGTAAAATTATAACTCTTTAATGTGATTGGTTCGTTGCTAAAATCAAATATTTCGTCTGCTCCCCTTTCTGTAAATATTATTATAATTGATTGGTTTATAATTGCAATAATTATTTTATTAAAAGAAGTAAGCTTTCAAATTTTAATATATAAATAGCGCGAATCAATCTTATAATTCTTATTTAAATTGCATAGTTTTGAAGGATGGTAGCTATGTACAAAAAGATGCATCTATTCTCTTCAATAATGCTATAATAAAAATGAAAATACAACCTTTTTCGCATTGAGTTTCTTTTATTATGATATGTGCGAGCTTTCGGGCTGGAGCCGCCCTTCTACAGGCAAAAATGAAACATTTGATCCATATCCATAGGATCAAATGTTTCATTTTTGCCTGTAGAAGGGCGGCTCCAGCCCGAAAGCTCGCGCATATCATAATAAAAGAAACTCAATGCGAAAGGTTGTATTTATATAATTTGTAGCGCATTTTTCGTTTACTTCAATAATGCTTTTGTTTGTATATTTCATAATATATTTATTCAACAGTGTTTTCCAACAGAATACCTATCCTTAAACATCGCATCGTCTATATTCCAAATTCCACTTATGAAATACAAACTTTATATTTAAAAATAGTTTTTGCTTATCCCTAGTACAGGCCATGATAATCATGGTGGGTAGAAGTAGGCGTTTGCTTTTACTGCAAGTGCACCACATGTCTACACATGTGAAAAGCAGTTCGAATTTTCACTTACAAATGTGCCGGAGCCCCGTTTGGTCACTTGCACTCGCTAGTGGGTTTGGACTTTTGCAAGAATCGGGGGCCTTGGAGCATTTTTTTAAATAAAAAAATAGTGCCCAATGCGGGAATCGATCCCGGGTCGTAGCGGTCAAAAACCTAACGGCTTAGACCATCCTTCCACCGACGCCCATCTAAAAATATAGATGAAAGAGTAATTTCTTCAGAAATATCGGTAAATATCTATTTCTTAATTTTAAAATAGGTTATGTTTCTTATATAAATATATTTACTCTTAGATATCACATAACCTTTTAACAATATTATATTGTAAATTTAGGAAGGATGATTTTTAAATAAATAATGTATAGAGCCATAGTTATAAAAACATGTCAGGCAGATTGCATATCGGCCTATGGCTGATTCTAAACTTTCTATTTGGATAACGATTTGTGGTATTTGAATGAATATATTCATTTATCAAAAAAATTCAAAGGGGAGAGAAACTGTTCTCAATGTAGACGGTGAAAAATCCAAGGTACTGCTATTCCTTTAAGATAAATATTTCAATGATTAACAACAACAACAACAACAAACACAACATAAAACAAAATACACTCAGCATCATATTAAAATGTTAAATTTTGCTAAAATATATTTTAATGCTATATTAATTTCAAATTTTGTTTTATTTTAAATAAGTACCTGATCTCTTTTGAGTATAACAATTGAAAATCAATTTAGATCTTAAAATGATATTTTCACGCTATAAATATGCCCCTATCTATAATTATATATTTTAAATTTATATAATTTAAATTACAAAGAAGCTTGAATACTAATCTAATCAGAAATTTCTTCCATCCACAAATCCCCCCTAAACCACTCCTGGTATACCGCCATTCCTAATGAATCTTCTTTCCACCTCTTACTAGGTAATTACAAACGGCGATTTCAAGATTATGAAAAGGCCAAATTAGAATGCTCAAATTTAATGGAAAAATCAAAACATTCCCGAAATTCCCCAAATGCGATTTCCAGCCTGCCATTCCTTAACATCTATTGAATTGTATCAAATCCTCTAAATAAAAAGACCTTTAGGAAAACCCCAGCACTATAATAGAAATTCAGAGACAATGGAAACCCCCCCTAATGGAGATCGTTTATACGACTTGAAGAATAAGCAACAACAAAACTACAAAGAAAACTAATATTTGGAATCTTTACTTTTTAGAAAATTTCAGAATTGATCTTTAAAAATTCTATCTAATTTTAAATTAAATTTTTGAGAAATATCTATTGATATATCGTCATATTTTTATTCAAATTTGATCTTGAGATTGTTCGATTGCAAAAACCAAATCATGAAACAAATGCAATTAATTCTTTCGCTTTATTGTGTCTGTGATCAAATAAGAAATAAAATAAGCTCCTTGGATAAAATATAATTACGAAACAATAATAAATATAATATAAACGATAATTAATAAAAAATATTTTTTCGGAAAATTCGAAACTAAAAGAGGAAATACGATACTAATATTGGAACAATTCCATAATTTATAGCAAAAAGCCCAAATAATAATATGATAAATGATATCGAGAAAATACTGATGCATATTTAGGAAGAATAAAACGTATTAGAGATATATATTAAGACAATATTGCAAACTCTTTTTGCCAATTATTTTTACAAATATGTTGAAGAATGCAGGTAAGATTTCTTATGATCATCCTGATAATCATACAGAAGACATTTCAATTAAATCAGATGAATCCAACTTTTGTATCAATCTCAGATGTTAACACATAGATCAAGACTGTCGAAAAACGACAGTGTATTCTATTCATTAACCAACCAATCCAATATATTGCAAAGTAAATTGAACAAATGAATCCAAATTCTATGGTTAGCAATAGTATACTAAGAAAAAGTCACATTTTGCATTCACATAAGCTATATTGCATTGGAGAAATATTTATCTTGGAAAAAGCTCATTCAGGATTCTAAACGATGGCATCGCTGTCAGGAATCGGATGTTTTATAGCACTTATCCACCAACACTTCACACTGTTTATTTTTAATTTTACAAACTTATATGAAATATACTTAATAGAGCTAAAATACGATTATTGAATACATATATGGATGTATTTTTTGCTTTATATTATCTCAAGCTTTCGGGGATAGCAAGCCATTCTACAGAAATTTGACAAAATGAAAAGAGGGCCTAATATTTAACTCTAATATCTTATTTGTTGAATACTATTTTTTCTGTTTGCGGTGACAGTCAATAAATGACATCTAGTTTTGATGTCTGTTTTTACGGGAGAGACGACCTATGCTTCTATAGATTAATATCCTCCCAGAAAAAATTCCATATGGACCTAAAAATAATTATATTTCTCTATTAATTTTATCATATAATGAATCTCACAAAGCTATAGTGAACCATAGCTTTAGTCCCGATGGAGTTTGTTATAGCGAGGTTCTACTGTTCTATGTTATCAGAAAGTGATTATAATGATGAGAATTATAAATTAAAAAGGCATATATTGGATCAAAATATCATTTATTTTACCAATATTTCAGTTGGCTGAACGCCAACCTTTATCAAGGTGTTATAACATATTTAATTTGTGTCAACCTTTGATGCCTATGACTTTTTAATTAAAAATTTATTTATGGATTGCTCTATTTTCAAATTGATGAGAATTTGTTAGCGAAAATGTATTATCACTATAAGCAGGGCATACATCAACTACAGGAGAAAACAGGAATACTGTGTCATTTGTCTTGTGATAATAAAGCAAATTTAGACTTTTGAGTTTCTATTATAATTCTGATATGTATAAATTCAGTACCTTATTCATTAGATTATTTTGAGTTATTCCTTTAATCTAATATACATATAGATCCGATATCACTTCTTTCCGCAATACATGATCGGCTGCAATAGAAAAAAACAACCTAGAGAAAATATAATGTACTAACCTCTAATTATTGATAAAAATTATAATATATAATTGTTATTAACAAATATCAATAAAAATATTTAATCAATAAATAAGCTATTTTTAATCATATTTCTATAATATTTTATGAATTTAAAACAATTTAAAAATTATATGAAATGTCAAAAATATTACACCTTCCTTCACAAAAATAAATAATTAAATATTTCTAGAAAATATTTCTAATAAGAAAAGATTTTATTCAAGTTAAAAATTTAATTTAAGAGTTTATTTTCTCTATAAATACATTTTCCGCGAGGCTTTACAATATAACAAGAGTTTTGTTGAAGAAAGTAAAAATGTTAACAGTTGGGTAGGACCACCACCCAATTATAAGCCCGGGTGAAATAATTGTATAAAGGAACAACAAAAAATGAGCCAATTCGCGTTTTGGAAAATTGATTCTTTTCTTTCTTCTTTTCTCAGGGTGTTTTTAGATGCGTCCCCAGATGGGGATGGCTTTTGGTATTGATTATTCACGGTAGAAAGCGCAATAACCAAACTTTGGGGTAAACTTGGACGTTGAAAGCTTTTATGAGCTTTGTCTTCTAACTGTTTTTCCTCAGCAATAATTTATGAAATAGATATTGGAATAGTCATTTAATAGTTTGCCATTTATTTTTTGATATATTAACTTCATTTAAATTTATTAAATCATATAATAATATACACAAATATTCACATATATCAAAATGCGTCTGAATCATTTAAGTACTTTGTATACTTGCTATATTGAGGCTATTCTCTGAATTTTAATTATATTTTTAGTAATTTCATCTAAATGTTACAATATCCACTATATTTACGCTTCAATAGGTTTATATATATATATATATATATATATATATGCTTGAAAATAGAGCAATCCATATATTACAATATTTAAAAATGCCTATTTTATTCATAAAGTTTTTATTTCCGATATTTCGTGAAAATGATCCAAAATAGGCATTTTTAAATATATATATATATATAGTTGCGGCGACGGTCAATAGATGGCGTCAGGATTTGATGTTTATTTTACGGGATAGGCGCCCTATGCTTATATATATACATACATACATATATCATAAGAGGCACCACTCACTTTAAATACGTATCAGAACTATGTACTTGTTCCTCACCATAGTAAAACATCTTTCTAGTGGTAATGAAGAATGATCCATAACACCAGATTTGGCAAATTCAAACATAAACCCAAACTAAAAAAAAAATCCTATCATTCTTAAGACAACTTTTAATGTTTTTTCTTTTGATAAATATACTATATTATATATATTTATATACAGTTGAACCTGTCTATAGCGGCCCCTCTTGGGACTCACCAATATAGGGTGCTATCGAGAGGGGTGCTAAAGACAGTCCACTTTTATTGTAAAAGGTTTACATTTTAATGTTCAAAATCGGGCGCTATAGAGAATAAGGCGCTATTTAGAGGAGGCGCTATAGACAGGTTCAACTGTATATACAGTAGAACCTCCATGATAGGACACTCACGCTAAAGGACACGTCTCTATAAAGAGGACGGTTTTCATTGTCAAAATTACCAATTTATTATTTAGGAACTCTCTGGTGAGAGAACCCCTCTCCCTAAAGGCCATTTCGCCTCTGCAATAAGGTGTATTTTACAGGGAAGTTCTATTATATATACTCTATTGTAAATATATATTTTGGCCTTTAAATTGTAATATGTAAATATTAACAGAGAGCTCAGCTCATCAGTAGTGAGCCTGCCAGCCTTCCAGTTGGTTTATCACTCCAATTGACAGAAATCTCATCTATATATATACACTCCTCATGGATAGCTGAGAGTACAGTAGAGTCTCCCAGGAGCTAAACATCTCCTGGAAGTGATGGTCTTAAAAATGAAAGGGTCTTCTTTTGGTACATACATCCATCTTCACTCAACTTTATTTTGCATATTGTTGCGCCGGATTACAGATTTGCAGGATGTTCGACCTTTCTTTCCTCTTTATTGGTATTGTCTGTGTTTCCCGGTCGGGTTTACATAATAAAGGTAAATTATAAAAAATTAAATAATGAAATAGTTATCTTCAGAAGTTGATAAGTTTATTTATTTGTGGGGTCGTCTTCGTAGTTGTCTTCCTCGTAGTCTTCACGTCCGTAGCTCATGTCTCAGTTGTTCTATCCTCGTTCCTATCTTTAAAGCATGTGAAGTTCCTGTGTTGACAAATATACATAATAATAAAAATAAGTACTCTGTCGAAATATAAAACATAATCATTGAAAAGCTAATTTGAATTATTATTCAAATAAATTATAAAAATGTATAATTCTGATGACAAAAAATGGATATACATCATGATGCAGCAATATATATATTATAATATGCATTTCAACATATAGATTTATTTACCCGAAAAAATAAGAACAAATAAAGAGAGATTCTGTTTCAATCATAAACTCCTTTATAGAAAAATGATGAACAATAATACTTCATTATTATATTCTCCATTGACAATAACTAAAGGAAAAAAATAGTGAACGAATATAGATTCGAAATATAAACAATCGACAATTGTATCACAACAAAAATGTATTTTATATAATCTTCATAGACACAATATATAGAGAGCAAAACAATAGAAAGAATAGGCACAAAAAGATCAGTTAAAAAAGAACCCTAAGAAATAATGTCAGGCCAAAATTCTGTAAGCGCCATGATTAGCGCCAAAGAGAAATTACCTTTCCCAAATAATAAAAAGAAAATCTCCATCAGCCCACAGAATATAAATTATACGAGGGAATTCAGGAAAATCAATAAAAACCTTTTGGCGCCCTTGTTGTTAGATTAATTGTTGGTGGTTAGTAATTACAGAGGGCGTTGAGGTCACATTCAAATTGGAGAAATATGGTGTTTCCTTCCTAGAAGTCCATTATTGCGATACATTAGTCGTGGAATATTTATTAATTAAATTTGTTTATATTAATTGTCTATATCATCGAGTCAAAAATATTTGTTTTTGATTTATATGTTGTAATAAATTTGAAAAAATCACGTGAGAACGCCCTTGCAACCTCAGAAAAAGTTTTAACGCGTTGCCAAATGCTTTCTTTTTATTCACTTCTCCTAACCAGGACAAAAGATTTTTGTCGAAACGTTGAGTAAATAAAAAAACTCTAACTGGCCGAAGTGTCTATTTTTCATAAAACTAGTAAGTTATTGTTGAACGTAAAGATATAAATACGTGTGTTCTTCAAGAGATTTCTTTAGTGAAAAGTGATTATAACAAAGCGATACGAACATTGTTAATATGAAATTTAATGCCAAAATATGAGTTTTTAACCTCTTTTTTATTTAGTAATAAAATGTATTCTGAAGATAAGGCTTAATTTTCCCACCAAAATAGAAACGAAACTAATACGCCATCTATCAGGCGTCTCTGGAATCTAACATACTTGGGTCAGTGTAAAAAAACAAAAAGCCAATTTTTGAAAAGTTAGAACCTTCATATGAATAACCTGGTTTTCCACCTTCTCAGTTCAGGACTGGAATTATTTTACATGAATAATTTTGATTTTCCTAATCTATCATGAAATTTGTTTTTCTACTTAAATAAACCGGATCAATTGTATGGGCAAAAGTATATGCAATTTTCCTGTTGTATCATATATAGAATAAATCAGCAAATCCTTCAATCTGTTTGGCTCACTTGTGGGATGTTTATACCTCTACCTTTACAAAAATAGTTTAACAAATACACTAAATAACGCCGGTTTCTCATGGCTTATCGGATGCTCGGATCACAATATATTACAAAATCTTATTCCTTTTATTATTAGGATAATGTCAGATCAATCGATACAAGAAGGCCAATCAAGAATATGAAATTCAAAGCTTTATCCACATTATAAAAATTTCCATACCTCAATAGAAACAGAATGCTACCTAACAGATGATTTCCCTTTACCAGTCAAACGTTGTATAGCTCAATCGAGAATACTATTTACAGTCTTAAAATAATTTAAAAAAACACGTACTGACGATTGAGGCCAAAAACCTTAATATGTACACTGTGTGACAAGGAAATTCCCGAAGAACTTTCCCATTACCTGCTTAATTGTACAGCCCTTGATGCAGCAATATCAGCAAATTAAATGTACCAACACTTCACCCTACGTATTGCTTTCAAAAATATCAGCAAACAAATCTAAGGCAATAGCTTACTATAAATATTATAGATAATCATTATGTAAGGACCAGTCAACAAGTGAATGACTTTGAGACGAAGAGTGAAGCCAGTTGAATTTCCATGTAAATAACACAAGATGATTATTACCTTACCCAATTGGGAGAATCTGTATGGGGAAAGTCCCTAATAAAGGCTTTTGTTTGTGTGTGTGTGTGTGTGTGTGTGTGTGTGTGTGTGTGTGAATCAATCAGAGAATGTAAA
>CP092878.1:43861627-43892631 GCA_030710605.1 Cordylochernes scorpioides
CAATATATGCCTTTTTAATTTATAATTCTCATCATTATAATCATGTTCTGATAACAAAGAACAGTAGAACCTCTCTATGACAAACTCCTTCGGGACTAAAGCTTTGATTACTATAGCTAAGTGAGATTCATTATATGGTAAAATTAATATTAAGAGATAAATATAATTATTTTTAGACTATATGGAAATTTTGTCGGGAGGAAATTGATCTATAGAAGCATAGGTCGTCTCTCCCGTAAAAACAGACATCAAAACTAGATGTCATTTATTGACTGTCACCGCAAACAAAAAAATATATTATTCAACAAATAAGATATTAGAGCTAAAAATTAAGCCCTCTTTTCATTTTGTCAAATTTCTGTAGAATGACTTGCTATCCTCGAAAGCTTGAGGTAATATAAAGCAAAAATCACATCCAAAGGATATGATTGGTTTATTATTTATATTCAAAATCGTATTTTAGCTCTATCAAGTGGATTTCATATAAGTTTGTAAAATTAAAAATAAATAGTGTGAAGTGTTGGTGGATAAGTGCTATAAAACATCCGATTCCTGACAGTGATGCCATCGTTTATAATCTTGAATTGGCTTTTTTCAAGATAAATATTTATCCAATGCAATATAGGTTATGTGAATGCAAAATGTGACTTTTTCTTAGTATACTATTGCCAGCCATAGAATTTGGATTCATTTGTTCAATTTACTCTGCAATATATTGGATTGGTTGGTTAAAGAATGGAATACACTGTCGTTTTTCGACAGTCTTGATCTATGAGATAACATCTGAGATTGATACAAGAGTTGTATACATCTGATTTAATTGAAATGTCTTCGGTATGATTATCAGGATGATCATAAGAAATCTTACCTGCATTCTTGAACATATTTGTAAAAATAATTGGCAAAAAGAGTTTGCAATATTGTCTTAATATATATCTCTAATACGTTTTGTTCTTCCTAAATTTGCATCAGTATTTTCTTGATATCATTTATCATATTATTATTTGGGCTTTTTGCTATAAATTATTGAATTGTATCAATATTATTATCGTAATTCCTCTTTTAGTTTCGAATTTTCCAAAAAGATATTTTTTATTAATTATCGTTTATATTGTATTTATTATTGTTTTGTAATTATATTTTATCCAAGGAGCTTATTTTATTTCTTATTTGATCACAGACACAATAAAGCGAATGAATTAATTGCATTTGTTTCATGATTTGGTTTTTGCAATCGAACAATCTCAAGATCAAATTTGAATAAAAATATGACGATATATCAATAGATATTTCTCAAATTTAATTTAAAATTAGATAGAATTTTTAAAGATCAATTCTGAAATTTTCTAAAAAGTAAAGATTCCAAATATTAGTTTTCTTTGTAGTTTTGTTGTTGCTTATTCTTCAAGTCGTATAAACGATCTCCATTAGGTTCCATTGTCTCTGATTTTCTATTATAGTGCTGGGGTTTTCCCAGAGGTCTTTTTTTAGAGGATTTGATACAATTCAATAGATGTTAAGGAATGGCTGGCTGGAAATCGCATTTGGGGAATTTCGGGAATGTTTTGATTTTTCCATTAAATTTGAGCATTCTAATTTGGCCTGTTCATAATCTTGAAATCGCCGTTTGTACTTCCCTAGTAAGGGGTGGAAAGAAGATTCATTAGGAATGGTGGTATACCAGGGGTGGTTTAGGGTGATTTGTGGATGGAAGAAATTTCCGAATAGGTGAGTTGGGAGTTTTCAGACTTCTTTGTAATTTAAATTATATAAATATGAAATATATAATTATGGATGGGGTCATATTTATAGTGTAAAAATATCAATTTTCGATCTGAATTGATTTTATTCCATTGTTATAATAAAAGAGATCAAATTATTTTTTTAGAATAAAACAATTCTAAAATAAATATAGAATTCAAAATATAATTTAAAAATATTTATTTTAAAGGAATAACAATACCTTTGATATTTCAACATCTATATTCAAAACAATTCTTCTTTCTTTCAATAATTTTAGTGGTGTATAAACAAACTCATTCAAATTACTGAAATCCTTCTCAAATTAAAACAAGCCGTTCTGTAACCTGACTGCCATATTTCTCTATTATGACCCTAAATATCCTTTACATGTGAAATTTATCCTTCCTAAATTTACATTCCATGTACTTGATAAAAAGCTATGAAATGACTTAGAGTAAATACCTTAATATAAGAAACATAACCTATTTTAAAATTACAAGAATGATATTCACCGATTTGTCTAAAGAAATGCATCTCTTATCTATATTTGTATTTAATAAATGCTATTTGAATTAGACAATACGATATTTTAAAATATATAATCTATTGAGTTTGTTGAAAATATAAATTTGTGTATGTTAAAAATATAGAGTTTTAAATGTTGAAATTTATATGAATTAATCAAAGAAAATCAATCACACTCTTTCTTCTCATATGTAGATAGGCAAAGATTTTAAACAACGGAGAAAGGTACTCCGTACACTTTTAAATGTGGTAAAATAAAATAAAAAGGTCAGGTGTTGATATTATAAACAATGTATCCTGACCAGGAGCACATGTGTATTTTAGATGGCAGAGCTCCCCAGACACGCCGTGATGACCGGCTAAATCAATGTTTAGTTGATTTCTGTTTCACTAGATGGCGCTCTGCCATCTAAAAAGCACATGTGCTCCTGGTTAGAATACACTTTTAAATATGTTCGATGAAATTTGTGTCAGAGGTGTTCTACCTAAAATGTTTTATAGTAACATATGCCTATTATTCTCACTAACACAAATAATTTATATTATCATATTTTAAAGAGTGTAATTAAAACTATCCTGCTACTTTAGCGTATTTAAAAAATAAACATATATACATATTGAGTAAATATATCATGCCTCCAGGGAAAAGTATATTTTATAAACATTTTATCCTCTAGCTTTCGGACACGAACGCCCTTCTACAAGAAAAAAAAAAACATGGTATAATAATTCGCCAATAGAAACCGAGTTAAATATAATCGGATACTATTTTACATCATCTTATAAAATCCTAGAGATATACTTTTTTTCATATTAACTATTATACAAATTTCTTCATTAACATCCTATGAAGCGATATACCTAACTCAAGGATATTTGCGTCAATACATTTCCCTACATCAACAATTTTATAGAAATGGTGACAAAATATTTTAATATATATATCTATAAAAGGACAAACAAATAAATAAATCTAGGCCTCTATAGCAGGGGTCCGCAAACCTTTGAGTCGGAAGAGTCAAAAATTTACAAATTTTCAAAGTTCTTAATGAGCCTCACATTTTTTTCTTGCCAACAATGAATAGTACTCGCATGAATAATTATTCGTATGGAACTATATAAAGAGCTTCACATCCAAAGAGCCGCATGTGGCTCGCGAGCCGCAGTTTGCCGACCTCGGGTGTAGGACATAACTAAGGAAGAAAGGAATACATATTAAGCTCTAGTTATCATTAGAAGATGTCTTTCTGGTATATATTTCACTCAATATTGATACAAGAGATTAATTTATTATAATATATACATATTATGTGTTGTGAAACAATATCATCCTCATTACTTTCTATCTGGGGAGATAAACAAAAGCATTATTGAAGAGAAGAGATGCCTTTTTTCTTACATGGCTACCTACCTTCCAAAATTTGTTATATAATAACAACTCTAAGGTAAGAGCGCACTATTTCTATATTAAAAATGAAAGCTTACATCTTTAATGAAATATTCTTGCAATTATGAACCAATCACTTATAATAATATTTACAGAAAGGGGGCAGTGAAAATTATTTGATTCTAGCAACGAACCAATCTCATTAAAGAGTTCTAAATTCACATACATATGCATATATACCACAATAGGTCACGATATTTTTAAATTTAGTTTGAAGTCTCGAAATATAATTCAACAAGCACGTATTACCAACCATGCACATATATTTTCAAAATGTTTTCCACACACAAAATATGTAATATATTTCTTAAAAACATAAATATTTAATAATTGAATAAAACAAAGCATCAAGGGCTGCGTATCTAAAATCGTACAGGGCTTTTTCAATTGATAAATATTTAAAATATGTAAATAATAATTTGTATATAAAATAGTATTTATCATTATGTTATTATGATACTCCTGTTAAGAACTGACAAGTCCGTATAAGCTTGGAAATAAATGTTACACAAGAAACTTAGCCCTGGAAGTTTTATTTATTTTATTATATATGCATATTAATACAGAAAGGTTATATAAATAAACTATAAAATAAGAAAAATTACAGATAAATGACATTTCTTATGATGTGTATATTATAATTACCTTATATTTATATAGAAAAAGAAAACATAGAGAGGGTGATGTTTCCCATTAAGGTTGTTTTAAAGATTTATTACCTTTAGTTATAATTTTAAATATATGCATATTTACTGAAGTTATATAAATAAACTATAAAATGAAACAAACAAAATATAAAATACAATTATTATGCTATGTATATCATAATGACTTTATATAGAAAAGGAAAACATTAAAAAGTTGATGTTTACACACCATTAAGGTTGTTTTAAGTATTTTTTACATTTAGTTCCAATTTTACATAAATGCACATTCACTGAAGTTTACATAAGTGCATATTTAATGAAGTTATATAAATAAATGATCTTTCTTATGATGTGTATATTATACTGACTCTAGTGGTATATTTATATAGAAAAAGGAAAACTTAAAGAAGGTGATGTTTACCATTAAGGTTGTTTTAAGTATATTTATTAATTTTAGTTTTATACCTGAAGTTTTAAAATAAACTAAAAAATAAGACAAATTACAGATATATGACAAATCTTATGATGTGTATATTATAATGACTTTATATTTGTATAGGAAAGAAAAACATAAAGGTGATGTTCACCATTAAGGTTGTTTTAAGTATTTATTACCTTTGTATTCCAGAGCATCCATCATACCTTATCTTCCAAACTTCAGATTTACCTGCCATTCCAAAGATTATTTTTTAACGTCAGGAATATGAATTATTATGATAGTTATCTCTTTCCCTTTTTTCTACACTCTAGTTAGGTTTAGTTATAGACAATATATACCCATATTCCGAACAGCATTTCTTCTATATGGTGGATTATCATTGATTATAACACTATTTAATTACTTGTCTTTGAGATAATCATTTGTTGATGTGGAAGTTGAACACATCAATCGCTAGTTTATTTTAACACTCTACGTTTCAGTGATTTCAATCATTCTCTTTAGGGGAATAAATACTTTGAATCCTACTTCTACTTATTTACATGAACGATATTCTGAAATACAGCGTCATATATCTGCATATATAAAAATATCATAGAAGTGTGTTTAAAAATAAAATAATATAGAAACACTTTTGTAAATTATTTTTTAAAATGCAAAGCAATATTGCGCCAGCTATATATATATTGTATAGTTATGAGAATTTTAAGATTTATAAATTTTATTATTTATTTAAACATGTTAGGTTTGTTTTTTTAATATTTTTTGTAATAAATAATTAGTAGAATATATTATAATAAAAAAAAGAAAAAAAAGTAACACCAGAAAAGCATCGGCAGTTACGCGTTTACTCTTCCTCTTTTTTCTAAAAATAAAAAATTACTATAAATACTGAATATATATATATTTTTATATAAAGAAGATGCATATTGTTACATCATGATTAATGGCGTATTTATTATATTATTTTTAATATATTTGAAATTTAAATTATATATTTATTTATTTTTATATTCTATGATATTTATTTAAAACAGATTATTTTTAGATTATCATCATTTGTATTTAGGTACACTGTGACTTCACTGCTCTCTTTGATGTGAGAAAATAAATAAAGGATTCTGGTGGCTACATAAAGTAGACTTATCTCATTATTCCCTTTTATAAATTTGTAGGATGGTTGAAACACGCTCTGGTAAGATGCAAGACCCAGCACAGGAGAGAATCAAGGCTGAAGAGTCTGCCAAGCCGCAACCTGGTGCAACAATTGGTAGAGATGCTAGTTCCGACCCAGTTGTCCTGAATCCCAACATCGACATCCCCAAGTATGATGGAACAGAAGACCTTCGACCATGGATTGAATCTCTTGAAGAAATTGGCTTCCTGTACCATTGGGTAGACTACATTATCTCCCGTTATGCTGCCATGAATATGATTGGTAGCGCCAAAACCTGGCTGAACCTACACAAAGTAAGTTTCACCAGCTGGGAAAATTTCAAGAGCCGCCT
Organism: Cordylochernes scorpioides; assembly: GCA_030710605.1. NCBI lineage: Eukaryota > Metazoa > Arthropoda > Arachnida > Pseudoscorpiones > Chernetidae > Cordylochernes > Cordylochernes scorpioides. Next base: position 43,867,937 of record CP092878.1, read on the forward strand.
AATTGAGGATTTTGCCTCAGACGCCAACAAAGAAGAAATGAGGATGAGATTAAACAGGATACAACAGTGGAATGAACCTGCAATCAGGTTCGCAGAGGATATCCTTGTACTGTGCAACAAGGTCGACCCCCAAATGGAAGAAGAGACTAAAATAAACTGGGTTATTGGAGGGTTAAAGAGAGAATACTCTTTTGCCCTTCACCTAAACCCTCCTAAAAATACCAATGAACTTCTAGAAATTTGTAAAAAGCTGGATTTGTTCGAAAAGAATTACCAAGAACGTGCAGAAAAATCAAAAGCTCTTTATAATGGACCACGCTCTCCTCGTCCCCATCATCAAGAGCAATGGAAGAATGCTACGTCGTTCAGAAGACCATATCAGAACACCTCCAAGCCCCAGGCCCCCGCTCCGAGGTACTACCAGAACACCTCCAAGCCCCAGGCCCCCACTCCGAGGTATTACCAGAACAAGCCTCTGCCCCAGGTATCTGCCCCTAGACGATCTTACACTCCCAATCCTGAGCCAAAACCGGTCTACCCAAGTAAAACATACAATAGGAATCCAAATTCAAATAGGAATAGGACAGAAGACGGGAGACCAATATGTTTCAAGTGTAACAAGCCAGGACACGTAGCGCGGTATTGCAGAGTCAGGTTTGTAAGAATTGTGGAAAAGGACCCCATAGTTACACAAGACAAGGTCGAAGAAGAAATCCGAATGGATAATGGAACTCAGAAGTCGAGACCTCTGCTCTACTCTGACGTAAGTAATAGCCCGTACTCGAGTATCCCTACAAGGAATAGATATGCTGCATTAGAAGATTTAAACTAAACATCGCGCCTGAGTCCGTCAATCAAAGCAAGTCGACCATAAATGGAATTAAAAAGTTAGACCCCAAATATAAAATGAACATTAACGTGGATAGAATCGGTATCTGCGAAGCTTTGATTGATACAGGCGCCGATCTTTCAGTGGTCGACCTTAGTACAGCTCTTAACACAGGTCTTGAAATAATAAATCCTGATAAAATGTGCTCCGGACCCGATGGCAAAGAATTAGATATCGTAGGAAATATTATTTTAAATATAAAATTTGATGACAAAACAATTACACATCAATTTGTGATAATGAGAACACATTTGCGAATATTTATACTTGGACGTGATTTTCTTAAGAAAATGAACGCAAAAATTGATTGTCAGCGTGAAATAATCAAATATGACTTGACAGAAAATCGTGACGTAATCAAATATCAACAGAAGAAAATAAAAAGTGCAAAGGATGTCATTATACCAGAACTTTCTATTAAATTGATTAATGCATTTGTAGAAGCAGAGGATGGCGAATACATCATCGAGGAGAACCATAAAATGTTTCAAACAAATGGACTTCGACTAGCGAGAAGCTTAATAAATGTTGTGAATAAGGAAACATATATCTGGATAACAAACCCTTACCCTCGACCATTAAAAATATTAAAAAACCAAACATTGTGCTTTGGAAGCCAGCCAGCCGAAGTGAATCTTATAGAAGAAAGTGAACAAAAAGAGCATGAAGAACCCCAATTTCAGATAAACGAAAATTTAGCATATACGGAAAAGGAGCAATTGAAACAAGTTTTGGAAAGGTACGAGGATTTGTTTTCGTCGGGATTAGGAAGATCCAACTTAGCGAAACATCGGATCGATACAGAAGGCGCGAAACCGATCAAACACAAGCTGTATAGGGTGAGCGCGAAAGAGCGAGAAATCATAAAAGAACAAATTGATGAAATGCTCAGAGACGGCATAATTAGACCATCCTCGAGTCCATGGTCCTTCCCTGTAATCTTGGTCAAGAAGCGAGATGGTAAGTACAGATTTTGCGTTGACTACAGAAAATTGAATGATGTAACAGTGAAGGATGTTTACCCAATTCCCAGAATTGATGAAGTATTGGATACACTTCAAGGATCCAAATACTTTTCAGCAATTGACCTTAAATCAGGATATTGGCAAGTAGAGGTTGAGGAGAAAGATAAAGAAAAGACAGCCTTCACTACAGCACATGGCCTATATGAGTTCAACGTAATGCCCTTTGGTCTATGCAATGCCCCTGCTACATTTGAGAGGAACATGGAAAATATGCTTGGTAATCTTAGATGGCAAATTTGCTTATGTTATATAGATGACGTAATCATTTATAGCTCGGATTTTTCAACACATCTCAAAAGAATAGAAGCTGTTTTAAAATGTTTTCGCGAGGCTAATTTAAAATTGAACAACAAAAAATGCCAATTTGCTTTCGAAGAACTGGAGATTCTTGGTCATATAACTAATCAACATGGTATAAAACCAGCGGAGCATAATATCAAGGCTATTAGAGATTTTCCTCGGCCCAAAAAGATAAAAGAAGTTCAATCATTTTTAGGAATGTGCTCATATTATAGAAAATTTATCAAAGGTTTTTCAAAAATTGCCGATCCATTAACCAGTCTTATAAAAAAGAATGTACCTTTTACCTGGACAGAAAATCAAGAAAAAGCATTTCAAACCCTTAAAGTAGCATTGATAAATCCTCCAATCTTAGGGCACTTTGACCCGAATGCAATTACTTACATTCATACTGACGCATCTAACATCGGCCTGGGTGCAACATTAGTCCAAAAGTTCGGCGATAAAGAAAAAGTTATCTCATATTTAAGTCGAACACTGAGCAAACCTGAGCAAAATTATTCGACTACCGAAAAAGAATGTCTAGCTGTTGTGTGGTCAATGTCCAAGTTACGACCCTACCTATATGGAAGGCACTTCAAAATCGTAACTGATCATCACGCACTATGCTGGCTTAAGAATCTGAAAGATCCGACCGGCCGATTAGCACGATGGGCACTGAAGATTCAGGAATATAATTTCGAAATCATACATAAATCGGGTAAAAAACATCTGGACGCTGATGGTCTATCTAGAGGACCCTTACCTGAAAACGAATGGGACGAAGATTATGAAAGACTATTTCTGAATCAAATAATAGACGAAAAGGATGATTTTATTGAGAATATTAAGGAGAACCTTAGTGGAAACAAGCGTTCAATTACACAGAACTTCAAAGAAGAAAATGGGTGTCTCTACAAGAAAAATCCAAATCCTGAAGGTAGGGCATGGTTGCTGGTAGTGCCAAAGAAGAGAAGGAAGGAAGTCATGAGTGAATACCACAACCATATGCTGAATGGCCATCTGGGCGTCGCCAGAACCACTTACCGATTGAAGAATAAATACTATTGGCCTTCCATGTTGAAAGATGTTTCAGAATTTGTAAAGACGTGCCATCTTTGCCAAAGTCGGAAAGGTTCAAATCACTTGCCTTCTGGACTTCTACAACCTATTCCCCCAGCTAACTACCCTTTTGAAAGAATCGGAATTGACTTTGTCGGCCCCTTGCCATCAACGAAAAGAAGAAGGAAGTGGATAATTGTGTTGACTGATTATTATACCATGTATGCTGAAACAAAGGCAGTATCAGAAGCAACCGTGAAAGAAGTCTCTATATTTTTAATCGAACATATTATTTTACGTCACGGGGCCCCAAGATTTCTTATTAGCGATAGAGGTTCACAATTCACTAGCAATTTGATGAAGGAGGTAATGAAAATGTGCAAAGTGAAACACTGCTTCACAACGAGCTACCACCCCCAGACTAACGGACTAACGGAACGGCTAAATAGAACTTTAATCAATATGATCAGCATGTATGTGAACACAGACCAAAAGAACTGGGATGAAATCCTCCCTTTTATCACCCACGCGTATAATACCACGATTCAAGAAACCACAGGCTACTCTCCATTTTTCCTGTTGTTTGGAAGGGAACCCATGTCCCTCTTAGACGACGAGAATATCCCAACGGACAGTAACATGGACGATTACGACGAATATATAGAAAACTACTTAGATAAAATAGCAAGGAGACGAGACAGGTAGTCATTAACAACACAGAGAAGACTCAGGAAAGAATGAAAAGAAACTATGACAAAAAACACAATGAGAAAATCTATGAACCAGGACATTTAGTGGCAGTTTGGACACCAGTCAGGAAAATCGGAAAATGCGAAAAACTATTGAGAAAATATTTTGGCCCATATCGAATATTGAAGAAGCTGTCTAACGTAAATTACTTAATTGAGCCGAAAGATAATCCTGGCCAAGACCCATTGATTGTCCATGTCTCAAGACTCAAACCCTATTTTGAGAGAATTGATGAGGTAACTCACGAGGACGTGACGACCTCTGGAGAGGGGGAAGTGTTACATCAAGATTAATGGCGTATTTATTATATTATTTTTAATATATTTGAAATTTAAATTATATATTTATTTATTTTTATATTCTATGATATTTATTTAAAACAGATTATTTTTAGATTATCATCATTTGTATTTAGGTACACTGTGACTTCACTGCTCTCTTTGATGTGAGAAAATAAATAAAGGATTCTGGTGGCTACATAAAGTAGACTTATCTCATTATTCCCTTTTATAAATTTGTAGGATGGTTGAAACACGCTCTGGTAAGATGCAAGACCCAGCACAGGAGAGAATCAAGGCTGAAGAGTCTGCCAAGCCGCAACCTGGTGCAACAATATATTGGATTCATAATTATTTTATTGTTCCAATATTTCGACGGGCAACTCGCCTGTCTTTATCGAGGTTGTTTGTGTTTTTTACTAAAACATGCGAGCACGCGTACACCAGTCTCGTTCTACAAGGCCAATGAAAGAATTGTATCTTTGATTTAAATATTAAATTCAGCATATATACAGCTAATAATTATATTTAATATTATATATTAATATTTTATCTATGAAAGAGAGAGATTTATATACAATTTAAATAATTGTGTGTTTACATATTAATTCTAAATTAATGAAAATTTTGAAAGGTAAACAAATAAGTAAATTAAAAGTATATACATAGTTATTTACAAATAATTAAAAAATAAATTGTTCATAAATTTCTGGAAAATCAATTTTTCTGTTTATATTCTGCTTATCTTCGGCAGAAGCCCAACTTTCTGAAAACAGCCTACAAATATTACCAGGTGTTCAAAAAGAATCGCGACTTTTGTGTTTTTTCAAAATTTATTTATTTATTTATGAATACCTATTTCGTCCCCTTCAAAGTAATCCCCATGAGATATTATACACTTGTGCCAACGGTTTTTTCCAAATATTCGAAGCACTTCAAAAAATCATTTTTAAAAAAATATTTCAGCTCCTCCTTCGATGCCGTCTTTATCTCGTCAAGCGTAGCGTAACGTCGTCCTTTCATGGGCCTCTTCAGTTTAGGGAACAAGAAAAAGTCACAGGGGGCCAGATCTGGGGAATACGGTGGCTGCAGAATCATTAGTGTGTTGGTTTTGGCCAAAAAGTCGCGCACAAGCAAAGATGTGTGAGCAGGGGCGTTATCGTGGTGCAAAAGCCAATTTTTGTTCTTCCACAAATCCGGGTGTTTCTGGCGGATTGCTTCGCGCAAATTGCGCATAACCTGGAGGTAATATTCCTTATTGACCGTTCTACCCTGTGGCAAGAACTCATGATGCACCACGCCCCTGCAATCGAAGAAAACTGTCAGCAAAACTTCCACATTCGACCGAACTTGGCGCGCTTTTTTCGGTCTTGGTTCGTGCGGCAGCTTCCATTGAGATGATTGAGCTTTGGTTTCCACGTCATATAACCATAAACCCACGCTTCGTCACCAGTTATGACCCTCTGGAGCAAATTTGGGTCGTCGCGGACAGAGTCCAACATCTCATTAGCAATGTTCATGCGATGCTGTTTTTGGTCGCAATTGAGCAATTTTGGTACGAATTTCGCGGCGACCCGTCTCATGCCCAAATCATTGATAAAAATCGAATGGCACGAGCCAATCGATATGTTTAGGTCCTCAGCAACTTCTCTAACGGCGATTCGACGATTGGCCAATATAATTTTCTCCACTTCATTAATTTTTTCGTCTGTTATTGAAGTGCTCGGGCGTCCGGCACGCTCTTCGTCGTTCACATCTTCTCGGCCTTCTGAGAACATTTTGTACCACCGATAAACGTTGCTTCGGTCCAAGGTAGCTTCTCCGTATGCCACAGTCAACATTCGGAATGCATCCGCGCGCTTAATTTCGTTTTTTCACACAAAATATGATACAGGTTCTTCGATCCATTTTTTTAATAGGTAAAAATCGAAGACGATCCAAAACACCTGCAAGCAAAGTAGCTCTCAACAATTAAGTGAACATTCAAAATGGCCGAGCTTGTCGGCATAAGTGAGAGACATGAGTACCAACATAAATCCACAAAAAGATCGAAATTCGAATATACGTAACCCGCGAAAATTCAAAATTCGCGATACTTTTTCAACACACCTCGTATATGATATATAAATGTAAATATTTTATTTTTTCAAAAACATAAATTTTATTTTCATTCGTTGACTATTTTATATTTTTTGACAATAGATTCAAAATATACCACTTTGCTATTGTTGTAACTAGCTATAGTTAACATACATGTTTTTTTATATTCACTAATATACGATTTATTTTTTAAAATTTTTTATAAACTGTCAAAATATTTATTATGTAAAATTTTATTCAAGTAATTAAATTTAAAAAACTACTTGCTAAGTGAATAATTATTTTTCAACTTTCCTATTATCACGACTGCACCTCCAATTCTTTATCATTCAAACAACAAAAAATAATAATATATATATATAATGAAAGGAATTGAACACGAATGTTTCTTTTATATATAATACAAACATATTAAAACTTCTTTAAAATATAAAATTAAATACATAGCTTTTTTAAAAGTAATGACTCTATATTTAAATATGTAGGTCTTTTAATTACTTTCAAGTAACGAAAATAATTAATATTGACTGAAATATATCTATTAAAAAAAAAGAATATTTGAGGAACAATTACCTTTATGTTAGAATTAATGAGATGTTTAAATAATGCTGATTGATGATTTTAAAATAATAGACCGAGTTGAAGCAAAGGGAGTAAGACTTACAAGCCAAATTACATGCCATAACTACAACCATAAATTAACCAGCTGTTTAATTAACAATTTGGTCTGGTAATAAAGAGATGACTAACTATCTTGGTACTAGTTAGAATAGGTATAGTTACCCGTTGTTTATTATCGGCAATTATTGTGATTTTCATCGTTAACGATTTTTAACCTCATTTTCTTAACTAAGATTGTTATCAAATTGGCAAAGATGTAGATTGTCTTTTAAAACGCCTTTACTTCTGGCTTCCCAACATTACTTGTCTTTACATCTCGGACACGCATTCACGAATTAAGTTCGTATCTCACATTGTGATGTTTTTTCTATATATTTTCAAAAAGTACATAATAAAAAAAGAATAAAATGGTAATTATCAATTTGCATCTAATTTGGTATTATTTGAATATATTTCGATTGTTAACAATACCTCAAGTCTGTATAGACTTATTTATAATATATTTTTTAATTATCCTCAGTACACGTGTTATATACCATGGTAATCATAGGTTTGGTAGTAGTTGAGGAATGGATTTACTGTAAGTGCACCACATGTCTACATATGTGAAAAGCAGTTCGTCTATTTATGATAAATAAGAATAAAATTGTATTTAACATAAATTTTTATTCCACACTTTGTATAAACTTTATAATTTTAATTTATTATTAATCGATATATCTTTAGATATATTATAATATATGATATTTTTCTTTTTTTTTTTCACGTGTCCCAAAGTAATTACGCGAGAATTCGGCTTTCAATACCCATTTTATTGATTTCTCAGGAAGCTTTTTGGATCAAGTTTTCGGTCGTTGAAGTAAAGCCTGAACCACGTTGACGAAGTCCTACAGCCAGAAACGCGTTCATAGATGACTTTTGATGAATTTTCAATAAGATGGGTTGGTCAAATATTAAGGAAAAAGTCCAAATTAACGTTTTGTTGATTTTGTTCCACTAGATGGCGCTTTTCTACCTAATATGCTCATGTAAGCGATCATGGTTAGCCTTAAATATAACTATATATTTATTTGTTCCAAAATAGGCAGTTTCCATTTGATTGTGTAAGTACGATAACACTGTACATCATCCTTGTAAAATACTTTCCTAGTGATTATTTGAAAAAATATCAAAAACTCAATTCTGCAAATTAAGACAGAAAGCCCACCTATTTATATATAGTTATAAATAAATGTCGCCCCTTATGCCTTCAAAATACAATAATATAATGCATTTTATTTATCACTACTGTGCTTAAGGTATTTGTATTGATGATAATCATAGCCAGAAACGATAGTATCGATAGTGGTGATAACCAATAGCATGATGTAAACGCATTTTAAGAAAATGTTTTCCCATTTGGTACATATATATCATTTTTTGTTAACATTATGTTGTATTAAATAGTTATATATATATGTGTTAGAATAGAAAGAAAACTAGAGGTACAATACTTTAAGTTGAAATATAACCTCACAAAACAATAAAGTCGCAACAAATCAAATGTACGTGGGCCAAAGTCATATCAAGGTAAAAATGTGAAATTAGAATCATTATTAGCGTAATTATTTTTGTTTTATTTTAAAAAGATAAATTTTGTACCTTACTAAACGAATGAATGTATAAATATATTTTAGAAGAGTTTAATGTATTATTTTTAAAAAATAATTATAGAGATATTAATAATTGTAAATCCACATATTTACATAAAGATGGCGCTAAGTGTTAATTTGAAAATCAAAATATAAATGAATATCTTCATAATATAGGCGATGACAAAATCAAATATCAGAATATAAATTCTCAAAATTCTGTATAATCATTCTGATTAGATATATACGTTTCTTGCGTAGACTATTAGAGTTACAATGGTTGAAATAATGCTTTTAAAACATTGACTACCCAACTTCAATTATAGATATTCAGTATGAAATCTTTCACTTAGAGATTAATACTGATGATTTATATATTTTCATTCATTCTTAGTTATAAAAATCCATGAAATACATTAAAACCTCGCCATAGCAATAAAATCGACTGCATTTTGGTTCAATATAGACTTGATAGAGCATCACTGATATGCTTCACTGCATATACAGCATTTACTGGCAAAATACATTTATTGATCGTAATTTGTTCAAATGTTCAATATTCTTCAAAATACATTCCTCCTGCATCAATACACTTGCGGAGACGCGTTTGCCACGCCTGAAAGGCACCCTGAAACTCCTCGACAGGAATGCTTCTCAGGAACGTTGTAACATGGTGTTGGATGTTTTCTACGGTTTCCCAATGTTTTCATATCATCTCTCTCTTGAGTTGCGGAAACGGAAAGAAGTCACATGGAGCTAAGTCGGGACTGTAAGGGGGGTGAGAGAGAAAGAGAGGGATCACTGGGGTGTTGCTCCGGGCCAGGAAGTTGGTAATGATGAAGGCTGTGTGGCTGGTGGCATTGTCATGGTGGAGCTTGACCGTGTCTTTAATGTCAGTCCTCACGCGTGCGATCCGGCGTTTCAATCTCCTGAGCACCTCCAGGTAAAAGGCTGAGTTTACAGTTTGTCCCTGCGGTACAAACTCACAATGGACTATTCCTCGGATGTCAAGGAAAACAATAATCATCGTTTTGATGCGCGACTTGCTCATTCGCGCTTTCTTGGGGCGTAGGGATGATTTTGTGTGCCATGCACAGCTCTGCCTTTTCGACTCTGGGTCGTATTCAAACATCCAGGATTCGTCTCCGGTTACTATAGAGTTTAGAAAGTCCGGTTCATTTCGAATCAAATCCAAAAATTCTTAACAGCGCAAAACTCTTAAGTTCTTTCTGGTCTTGCGTCAACACTTTCGGCACAAGCTTCGCACAGACGATACGCATTTGCAGATCCTCGGTCACTATCCTATGTACCACAAATGTGGACATGTGTAATGTCTCAGCAATTTGCTGGATGCTTAATCGACGGTCGGTACGCAAAACCTCGAGCACACGATCCACGTTCTCGTCAGTTCTGGCCGTTGTTGGGCGTTCTGAACGGGGTTCGTCGGTGACCTCCTCCCGGCCCTCCTTGAACGCCTTGTGCCACTTCCCAGACTGTGATCTTGAAATGCAATGGTCCTTGAAGGCTTTTTGCAGCATCTGGAATGTTTCGGTTGCATTTCTTTTCAAGCCTCACGCAGAACTTTATGGCGTATCGTTGTTCAAGCGAACGCTCCATCGCGCTATGTTACACAAGTTGAAAACACACTTCAAGCGGAGGCATGTATCTCCCCTCACACTGCTCGAACTCAACTGACGACCGGATGGATTGAAAGGACATATCTCTCTGCCACATTTCCTACGGTTTTACCGTGCTGCACTCTATCGTCGCGTCACAATAACATTATGCTCATTACTTTCATAATGGACCCTGTATATATGTAATGATTTAAGACCATGGAATTGTTGTAAATAATCCAGATATCTGCTACCAAATGTTCCACCACGTGACTGTATATAACCTGTTATTTACTGCAAATATAAAGCATCACATAATATCAATCTGTACCGCGTAAGACTCTAATAAAGTATAGCAACTGTACAGATAGAAGGAATGGAAAATAACAGGAGAAAATTAAGGTTAAAACTAATCAGGCCTAAGCGAGAATAAGAAAGCAGGCCTAGCGAACCCAGTCCAATTTTTACGAGGTCGTGGCCCTCCTGGATAATATAACTTCTCCCCCCTGTTTACGTCAGAAAAGGGCAGTGACCTATTCGGACCCTCCCAAACTATAAACGGAGGCCCCGAGCCTCAGTTAGTCAGTCCTTAGTTAATCTTTGTTTCAGCCCCAGTCCACCGGACGCTCCGATTGAGGTAAACCCCTTTCTACCAGAAATCTCCTCGTCCCATTCCTTCTTGACGTTCAGATGCTTCTTAGTGGAATCTCTGTTTGTTTATTTCACCTTTGGCCCAGCTGTGTCGCCTTTCACCACGACTGCACGGTAGAGTTGACATCGAGGTTCGTCTAGCATCAGGTAACACTGGTCACAGAGGTCCTAAGATATCACATATATATATATATATATATATATATATATAACTCGGGCATATATAAATAAATGATTATATCAGGGAACTCGAATAATTATAATGAGAGCCAAGAATTAGTACAGATAATATATTTGTTTAAACTCCTTACCTCATTCAGAGTCTACTAGTTTTTTCCCTTTATGAAATGAAGAGAGGACCATAAAGTTCAAATTCTAAAAGGTTACAAGATTCGAAAATGTACATTTATATGATTAAAAACATAATATCTACATATATATTTTGTTTAATAAAATAATAAAGATCTCTAAAGCCGAACCATATTCAAAATTAATTCACACAAATATATTTTCAATAAAACGAACAAAAAATGAAAGGTCTTGAATTTATAGTTATGAACCCTCCCAGTAGATTCGTCAGTATAAACCAGGGGTCGGCAAAACTTTGAGTCGGAAAAATAAAAAATTACAATTTACAAAATTTCAAAGTTTTTGAAGAGTCACACAATTTTTTTTTTTGCCAACAATAAATAGTACTCGCATAAATAATATTTACGTATGTAACTGTATTAAAAGCCACAGCTTCACAACCAAAGAGCCGCTGGTGGCTCGCGAGCCGCAGTTTGCCGACCTCTGATATAGACCAAGCCCACTCAATATTTATTTTATTGTATAAAATACAGTATAAAGTAATATTATTTATTGAAGAAAATATCGCTCTAAAAATTAGTTTCAAATTTAATCTACAGATGGCGTGCTATGTTATTATATCCATAAACCTATACTCACGATATCTGATTCTCCTTGACTCAAACGAAAAATGAAAATATTTTCATTTAGGACATCAATCAGCAATTTCATTTTCTCTTTAAAACACATTCATTACGGTCTTTACACATGAATATTTACTCTTTATTATATTATCCTACGTATAACCTATATATACATATTAATATTAACCTCTATATATGTAAATTATTATTAACTGTTATCAGAAATTTTATTTTATATCGTTTACCTTCATCTAACCCTGCTCTTCAATAAGGCAATGCCTCTTTCTATATTATTTTTCAAATATTATTCATAATTTTTATCTTTTCATTCAGTATATCAGTTTATTTCTTCTTCATGCAATTTCCTTTTTGGACTTTCAGCAGGCTTTTAGCTCTTCTTCTATTTTCGAGTCATTATTACTGAAACTTTTAACACATTTCATTGTTTTCATTAGCATCTATTTTTACTTTTCAAATCAAAATTCTAATTGAGAGGTCGTTCTTTTAAATTTTTTATTTCTTCAAAATTACATTTTTTGCATTAATTCTTACTATTAAATTATCAAAAATAATATTTTGATGATCTGAAATAAATATTTAGGTTTTTTCTTAACTTTTCATAGAGCAAAGAGGATAAAAGAACACTTAGTGAGTGTACAACATCAATATCAGGGCAGTTTGATATAGGACTGGATCATTGACCTTCACAATCCCATATTCGGCAATAGATTTGGAAATATTTTATACTGAAAATACTTCGCCTTTTTTCCCCATAAATTAAACAATGGTTTCATCATAAAACCGTAATTGCCAAACTAGGTATATTTATTTGTGTTTATTTCATTTGTTGGTTGTATATTCAAGCATGATTTTAGTGTCCTTTCCTTTATTTTATTTATTAAACACTACTCAAACCATGTAATTATTTAATTGTTTATGTAATATAGTATCTTAGTGTTGTTTCTTGATGCAAGCATCCCTTATGGGGATATCGCGTCTGATTTGATAATAAATAAATAAATCATAATTGGAGTAGTGAAGAATTAATATTAAAATAAGAACATTAAGCCTTCAGGGGAAAAGTTTCTTTTAAAAATATTTTTATTTAAAAATCTCTCAAGCTTTCGGGAAAGAAAGCTCTTCTACGGGAGAAAATAGTTTACATAATTAAAACGCCAATAAAATAAGATTTAAAATTGATTAAAGTGCTTTGTTTAATATTGATTCAAGGGATTATTTTATCGAAAATAATTAATAATTATTTGGATATTCACAAATATTATTTATCTATAAAATGATCACACTTAGCCCAATAAAATAAATGTTTATAGAGAACAAATTTTTGATTATCATTATTATATTGAGATAATATAAAAGAACAAAAAGGAGCTTCTTGTGTAGAACATGTTTATTCCGCTAGATTTCGAACGACATCGTTCTTTAACGGGCGTGCTTGGAAGAACGATGTCGTTCGAAAGCTAGCGGAATAAACGTGTCATACACAAGAATCTCCTTTTTGTTATTTTATATTATCACCATCATGGCCATAATACCTGACCTCTCTGAATTAAGCATTGGGAATTTATAGAGTTAGTGAGATGTAATATGTAAATAATTCATAGAATTTAAAAAACGAAAGGTTATCATCATTATTGTTTATTTTATATATATAGAGACAGCTCGATTTAGGCTGTAGATATATAGTTGATAGATAGGCCATAAGTTAGGATGTTCCCTCTCTTAAAATAAATATAATTAATTGTTCATCTTCGTATTCTGATTTTTAAAGAGAACAAAACAGTTAGGTCTGGAATGTGATACTATATTAGATTTAAACCGATATATGCAAGTTTGAAAGAAATAATATGAATATATTGGAGGTTTAAAATGATTATTATGATCATATATTACTGAAATCCTATATTCCTTTAGGAAACCTATGATAAACAATTATGATTGGGCAAGTATTTATTTGAGCAGAAACAAGATAAAGTTGACCCTTGTTCTACTTGAAAATATAACATTATAAATTCTGCCTAAGAGATATTTTACCTGCCGATATTGTTCCAACAAAAAACCTTATTAGAAGCAGTAACAGTAGTAACTATATCAAATTTAGGTAAACATCAATAAAATATGATAAAGACCACAAGAGTACGGGGAGTAGGTTATTTACCTATATTTCATACTGGTTAACATACCCTAGAATCTTGAAGAAGTTCTAAAATTCAACGGCGAAGAGCTTCTTTTATTAATGCTGTAAATTCGGCAAGCTTTCGGACTTTGACGTCCTTCAACAGGCAACTTTCCAAGAAACAAGAAGATAATATATATATATATACAGTGGTACCTCGACATACGAGTTTAATTCGTTCCGCAACCTTGCTCGTATCTTGAATTACTCGTATCTCGAAGCAAATTTACCCATACAAAATTCCCATTTGAAATCACAGATTAATATCTTCAACACTACCGAACCGAACTCGTATCTCGAATTTCGCTCGTAACTCAAAGCAAAAAAATAACTTGCTCGTCGGCTCGTATCTCGAAAAACTCGTATGTTGGGGCGCTCGTATGTCGAGGTACCACTGTATATATATATATATGATATATATAAATAAATATATTTCTGTTGTTTATTTTGAATAATCTTGTAGATTATGCTATGGTAATTAATCTTGAAAATATAATAATTATATTTTTGATCAGTATTTGCTTTTATTGAGCTAAAGGAATATATAAAAAACAATTTGATGAAAGTACTGCCTGGCTTAAGGCGTAAGAATAAAAAAATGAATAACTTATTTAGATAATGTACAAAAGGTTTGAGCCGGCCACCGGGAAACAACAACAATGATTTTATATAGTGAAAACGGCGACCTCTGGAGGTCTATTTAACAGTCATTTAATCTATGAAATATATTTAAAAAATATTTTTTTAAATAACATATATATAAATTAATATATATATATATATATATTATCATCTAGGTTCTTGGAAAGTTGCCTGTCGAAAGACGACAAAGTACGAAAGCTTGCCGAATTTACAGCAATAATAAAAGAAACACGTCGCCGTTAACTTTTGTTCCTTCTTCAAGATGATGTCTGGTGATTCCTTCTCTTGTAATATTCCATAATATCTTATCTTCAAAAAAGACCTACTATAGTTTTTAAAGTTTTACACAAATAAATTTACTGGCAATGCGTTTCTTTTAAATATCATCAAATGTTATCTCTACAGACCTTACTGCAATGATATGAGTTATTGATTGAGAGGGCTTGGCTTCATTCAATAACTTATATCATTGCAGTAAGGTCGGTACAAATAATATATGATGATATTTAAAAGAAACGCATTTGTGTAAAATTTTAACGATAGATGGCAATCAAATTTATAAATACTCTAGTTGTGTTAATTTTATCATTCGGATTGGTCGGATATTATGCAAAGCATATGGTATAAAATAAATATTCAGATTACTTTGCCTAATAAGTCGTTAGTCATATGATAGTATAATGGTAAACACATTCCATTCAATTTCATCAATTCAATCACCTCATATTACAACAACTATAGAAGTGTTCATTCTTCATATTAAGTTTAAATTGAAATTTTATATTCTTATTAATGTTTAATGACCCTATATAAATATATGATTAAACATTCTATAATTTCTAACGTCTTTGGAGACGCCGGTTATGTAAATTTCTATTTTTTGTGCTTATTCATTCAGAAGATTTACATATTTGTAAATATAATTCTGTATATAAGGATGTTTAAATTTAATAAACGTGTGTCAGTTATAAATAGGGTATTGTTGAATTTTAAGTGTCATCAGGGTTTCTGATGTTGTGGGTACTTTCAAGGAAGCAAATAGGCTTCGGTTGGAGACCAGAAGAAGTATGGCAAGAAGATACAGTCAAGCTCTGCCATAACTATTTAGATAAGGCCAGACATATCCTGGATGCGGCAAGCTTTCCGAGCTTAGTATGTGAGGCAGTGATCGTATCCGAAACAGTATTAATAGATTGAATTTCTATAAACACTAACAAAGGCATACCATATATAAGCTCTCCCAATATTTTTTACTGCAGAAAGGACAGTGGAGAGATCTTAAAAGTTATAAAAGTAATAAATAAAAGTTTTATTCGTATAGTATTATTTATGGTATGGTATTACTTTATGATTATTTTTTGCATAACTGTTCGTGTTTGATTTTTTTTACAGAAGAGCTTTGCTCGAAACAATATTTATATTTCATTTTCTAATTACTTCTAATATTATGTGTATATGTATATATATAGTTGTCAGAAACCATAGCAGAAAATCTTTTTATTCGGTGAATAAAATTAATATAAGAATATATATTTACCTCATTAGTTAATGTGATATTCCTGTGTGTTGAAGTGCTGATAATCCCAAAAGTTTGAAAATAAGAATGTATACTCGAAATTTAGCCCTGAAAGCATTTCTATTGAATAAAATTCGTGTTTAATGTATTTACTTCTTGAATATATATGTCAGTTCACATCCAATTTTTATTCTGTTATGAGTTTGCAGAAACTCTCTCTTGCAAAAACATAGATAATCAGTGTTGTTGAAAAATGTTTACATTTATAGAGCTGAATGGCGATGTTCAAATAAAGACATCAGTATCAATTCCTAGAGTTAGACCATTCCAATAAGTGGATGGCCAGTAATCGAAGAGTGGTGGGCGGAAGCGACGGTATCCTGTCTCGGCTCATTAGCCACGTCAGGCCAGGAGAGCCTTTGTCGCCCTTGCCACTTCATTAGCTGAGGCCGGAAGACCTTCATTGATCATCCATGGGAACCTCCCCTATGGCCTGGTAGTGCCCATGTTGGCCTTCACCCTCTGTATTCATACAAATTTATAAAATTTTAAGTCTATTCTGTCCACTCAAATGAGCATTTGTAATTGACAGACCTGAATTTAGTGGAAGTAATATCAACTTAACATTGATTCAGCTTTATTGCATACTATGGCCATATTATTTTCTTGATAAATAAAAAAGCAAAATAGGCAAGCGTTTCGGGATGTTAGTAATCAACAACGTCGCGCAGGCTGTACCTAAACGATAACAATATCGGGTTCCGACATATAAAATATTTATTTAAACGGCTAGGATTGCCTTTTTTTCATATCACTACCTGACATTCTTATCTTTTTTCTATTTTCCGTTTTCCTTTTCCATTAAACATATATAGAGAAAATTACTTTTTTATTGCTATTATTATTACAATTTAACTATGAATTTCTAATTTTAACAAAATTATATTCAATATATATATATCATGTAAAAAATACACTTTTAAAGACGAGCTGTTTTTGTGGACATGAGGAACAAACCTCAATACATTTTATAACTAGATTGTCCTGTTTATTAAGACTGTAGAATCGACAATAATTTAATAGTAACATATCCAAGTAATTTTCTTTTCCAGTAAAGAAATGTATAATAAAATCAACACCTTTTATAAAAAATATTTCAAATTATATAGCAAAAATATATTGTAAGAGACTGATAATTTATATTATGCTGATTGTACATATGCCAGAAATTCTTTCTTTTGTACATAGTTCTTTTTTCTCGTTTTTATTTTCTCTCTTTCTCATTGTCAATATCATATGAATATACTATTCACGGCCTATAATTATTGTATATATATATACATATGTCATAATATATGCTCTTCCAGGATTAATAAAACAAACCAACAGCCAACGAGAGAGAAATGGGCCGCTAAAGCGAGACACTTTAGACAACTAACTAACGACCATTTTTCGGCCACATTCCTGAGGGGGGCGTCACCACCTGGCGACTATCCTGATTAGCCCCCCCGGTGGTGCACACAGGGAGAACAGTCGTTCAGCTGATAACGTCTCGCTCACTACCTTTTTTTTTTCTCTCTCTCGGCTGGCTGCCTGGATGATTGCTCTAACAACTCGTCGTGTGATTATTTTTCTCCTCACCACATTTACCACTAAATTGTCACATCGAAAGCCGACAGGATAAGACCTGACCGGGAAACAAATCCCTCATATACCAGAGTATGAAGAAAACAAGAAGCAATACCACGATGATCGAACAAACCCACAACCAAGTTCCACAAGAACCAACGACCGACTCTACTGTAGCCGCTTCCCTTCGAACTCTCACCCTCTGTCTCGACCAACTTTTAAACCGTGAGTCTGAAGAAACAATCACCTACGACGGAGATGAACCTGCCGCACACTTCTTCTCACAACTTGAGTCTCAGCCGAACTTCCACAACTTAGAGCCAGCACGCCAAGCTCGAAAGGCTCTATCATCACTCAGAGGCGAACCTCGCAAAATTGCACAAGACTTAGCGCTACTCAATAAGACTTATGAAGAGGTCAAAGAGTCACTCTGCGCCGTCTATCCCCGACGCCCTAGCTTCACCCTTCAAGAGTTCTATGACTTTAATGCACGTCGATGGCCGAGATCGAGACCTACTACAAGAACAAGGTCCGAATAGGATTGGTGATCAACCTCCCTAAGAGTGCCATCGTGCAAGCACTATCCAACGGTGTGCCACGTAACTATGGCAACCTTTTAAAGATGGCACAACCCTCGGGACCAGAAGAATGGTTGTGCTTAGCCCAACAGCTGACCTACGAAGGGGATAACACCAGCACTAAAGCTGCCCAACAACGATCACCGCGCCAGAGCAGAACACCTTCCACCACCGTGGACAAGACCCCACCATATCCTTGCCGTTACTGTGGCGGACAACACTGGCACTCACAGTGTCAGCAGCGACTGCAGGACAGCAGGACTTTTCAGACCTTTACACCTGCGGTCCACAGCGTCGAGCAACCCCAAAGATCGACTGGGCCTGCAGGTGTCTACGAGACAGCAGCAACGACGAGCTCGGGAGAAACCAAGTAATGCCAGCTTCGGCAGCAGAACTCCTCCGAAGCTCAATGAACCTACCTGCACCCTAAACCAGCATACGCCTGTAAGTGCAATTATTTTAACCCCTAACATTCATTCTTTAAAGATGCCATTCCTAATTGACTCTGGAGCCAATGTTTCCATAATTAGTTTAAACCAATTTGAATATATTAAAAATGTTAATAGTTTCATTTGTTCCACCCCTATTAACAATGATGTTATTATCCATACTATATCTAGTCATGCCAAACCAATCGGATTAGTTACCTTACCAATACAATTTAATAATTTTAATTTTAATGAAACATTTTATATTTTAAATTCACCCCTTGAACATGGTATCCTATCTATTCATGTTATGCAATTCTTAAGATTAACAATAGATTTTCATAATCAATTGATACTTCAAAATAGTGTTCCAGTACCTAAACATTTGTACCATTTTGTATGTGACCTTCCCACTTGTAAGCACGGCTCGCGAATAATAACTTCTAACCCTAAACGACCCATAATTCACTCGGTTAACTTAGGCGTTGACGATTTTCAACCTCCACGTGAGCCTTACTTACAAACAACCCTTAGTAATATTTATCAACCTTCCCCTGAATGCCCCTCTCACCCTTACAACCTTAATAGCATTCCTACCAGCCCATGCACCTCTAGAGAATTAATGATTAAAGAATTTATCGAACAACGCCCAGAACTGACTATCCCTTATCAGCAATTATTGTATTCTTTTAAAGATATTTTCCCTATCAATAAATTCAATGTATTACCACTCAACATAACCCCTGTAAAACTAGAAATTATTTCCGATAAGGTTATTTCCCTCCGACCATACCGAACTCCCTATGCCTACCAGAAGGAAATTCGGGACCAGATATCTCAACTTCTAAAACATGACATAATCACCCCCTCCTCTAGCCTATATTCCTCTCCTGTGACACTCGTTCGCAAACGCGATAACACCATGCGTCTCTGCATTGACTTCCGTCGCGTGAACGAACTAGTACC
This sequence comes from Cordylochernes scorpioides, assembly GCA_030710605.1. NCBI lineage: Eukaryota > Metazoa > Arthropoda > Arachnida > Pseudoscorpiones > Chernetidae > Cordylochernes > Cordylochernes scorpioides. Next base: position 43,887,724 of record CP092878.1, read on the forward strand.
CTCGGATTTGCATCCATTGCCATTGATAGAAACGGTACTGGATAACCTGTCGAAAGCCAGAGTATTTAGCACCGTTGACATAAGCAATGCATACTATCAAATCCCCATCGCGGAGGAGAGTCAACCACTACTCTCTTTCGTGACTCAACAAGGGCAATATAATTTCAAACGTTTACCCTTTGGGTTCAAATCAGCACCCCAAATTTTCGAACGTGTGATTACCCAGTTGATCCACAAACACCACCTCTCTTTCATAACCCATTATTATGACGACTTCGTTATTTTTATCTGACTCCTCAAAACAACACCTTACGCACCTTCGACTTTTCTTTAAATTCTGTTTAGAGGAAAATCTCCAACTTAACCTTAAAAAATGTAATTTTTATCAAAATGATATAGATTTTCTCGGCTACCACATCACCGCAGGGACTTACACACCTAATATTAAAAATACCGAAATCATCAACGCTATTAGAACTCCTATCAACGTTAAAACCCTACAATCATTTTTAGGAGCCGTCAACGTATATCATAAATTCATCCCAGAATATGCTAGACTTCGCCACCCCTTAAATCAATTACTAAAAAAGAACGCCAAATGGCTTTGGAGCCGAATTGTCAACAAGCCTTTGTTAAATTGAAGCAACACCTCGCAACACAACCTGTGTTACATCTATTTCAAGAAGGGCTCCCATGCCAGGTCTATTGCGACGCTTCCACGCAGGGCATCGCAGGTGTACTCAAACAAGTACATCCTGACGGTAACATCTACCCTGTACAATATTACAGTCGCGCGTTGCGTTCCTATGAGCGTAATTACACTATATCTGAACTGGAGTGCTTACCCATTGTATAGTGCGTTGACAAATTCCGAATGTACCTCCTAGGTACAAGGTTTGTCATCTACTCGGATTATCACGCCTTACAATGGCTAAAGACCATAAAAGACCCCACCGGACGCCTCTTTCGTTGGAGCCTTCGACTCTCAGCTTACGACTATGAGGTCAAATACCTCAAGGGCTCGCGTCAGTAAGAGGCGGACCTACTCTCCCGTAACCCTTTCTGCGGATTCCTATCCACAGGTCAAATAAAAGATCATCAGGGCGAATTACGGAGGGACACAAGGTATTTCCTCAATGACAAGGACCTTATGACCATCATACGACGGGGTCTCACTAAAATAATTGTTCCACCATCACTCCGTGGCACCCTACTACAACGAGCCCATCGCGATTTCAATCACCCCGGCATTTCGCAGATGACCAGACTGATCGCAGCCCAATACTATTGGGACGGCATGACAAATGACATTAGGACACATGTAAGAACCTGTTCAGTATGCCAATTGGTCAAACCACCAAAAGGACCTATCTACGGAGAATTGGGACAACTCCCCCCAGCGGTCCTGCCGTACGAACTAGTGTCACTAGATACTATTTCTGGATTCGCGAAATATGGAAATTCTCAGACCTGCTTACATGTCGTAGTGGACCATGCCACACGGTACGCGTGGGCATTTCCATCGCGGTCCACCAGCATTCTCACCTATACCCAAGTGATTAAAAAGGTGATGCAGTTTGGTTCTCCTAAACTACTTTTGACGGATAGAGCTCCTGCCTTCACCTCTCCGAAATTTCGTAGATTTTTGATTAGACATAACATTGGCCAACTTCTCACGACAAGCAACAACCCTCAGGCCAACGGATTAAGTGAACGACTAAACGCCACGATTACTGGCAAACTTAAACTGTTGCGCCTCCAACAACCTAAGACGGCCTGGACCAAACTACTACCTCAGGTCCTTCAGGCTTATAACCATACCCCACATTCTGTGACCGGGTTTCCACCGTCATACCTTTTGTTAGGTAGTTTCCCGCTACAACTATCCGAGCATGTACAAAACTACCCAAAAATCGACGACGCCAGAGAATTGGCCTATCAAAGGACACACGAACGACACTTACGCGACAAAGCGAGATTCGACCAAACACATAGAGCTTCCGATTTTGAAGTAGGCGATCTCGTTTTGGCAAAAACAAACCACCATCCAGACACTGGTAAACTGGCACCTTTCTTCTCAGGACCTTATGAAATATTGGAGATAATTTCCCCTCTAATCGTACGGATCAACCGCTCCAACCGACCTCTAAGTCGTGAGACAGATACAATTCATGTCAACAAATTAAAACACTATACGGAAAACGAACAATTTATTTCACCGCCCGTAAATGATCGAGACCAACCCAAAAATACCTTCAATTTCCCATATAAACACTTCAATCACACTCTAATCCATACTAAAACGGCTATTAACTCACTAAAGCAACATGACTACACTTACAATCAAGATGATCAAAGATATTTGAACCACTTATCCCCTGAAATCTTTACCAATTACTAACCTGACAACAAGACTTTACGAACCCAGTAGTATCTAAATAATTAAGGTAGAGTGGCCCAAAGCAAGTTTCCCCTCGCTCTGTCCGCCTATATTCTACCTTTGCATCTAGAACTATTTTATCTTCGAAAATTAAATATAAGTCCATTCGACTTCCTCACCTACACACGGGACTTTTCCCCTCGGACTCGCTACACAAGTAACTACATAGATAAGTTAGATTGGCCCAGGGCAAGTCTCCCCTCGCTCTGTTCGCCGAAGTTCTAACATTGTATGTAGTTTTATATTTACCTCAGTCCTGAGCTCACACAATTGTCAACCTCAATCTCATTTCTCGTACTCTACACTTATAGCATAGAAAGCCCATGACAAGTTTCCCCTTGCCATGTCCGCCTGAAAAATATCTTAAAGTGTAGAGTTCCCCAGTCTTAATGATCTTCAGAATTTCACCATATGTATGTGGCTCTTCTTCTCGTTGTTCACACTCCTCCATATCACTTCCCTTATAGTACATTAGATTTTGTTGTATATAGCCTTTTATAACCTTGATATTTTCAAAGATTTCCTTAAACGTCAAACTCCCCGGTGTTGTAAAACTGCTTGTAAATAATATTTACTTGTGTACTATACAATATTTTATTTACATAAAACTATGTCACCATTACCTTAACTAATTTTAACTGTAAAATTATTTTCTCTATTCCTGGCTTCACCAGCTTTAAATATACTTAAACAATGTTCAGCCTTCTTCAACGGGGGCCATATGTCATAATATATGCTCTTCCAGGATTAATAAAACAAACCAACAGCCAACGAGAGAGAAATGGGCCGCTAAAGCGAGACACTTTAGACAACTAACTAACGACCATTTTTTGGCCACATTCCTGAGGGGGGCGTCACCACCTGGCGACTATCCTGATTAGCCCCCCCCCCGGTTGTGTACACAGGGAGAACAGTCGTTCAGCTGATAACGTCTCGCTCACTACCTTTTTTTTTTCTCTCTCGGCTGTCTGCCTGGATTATTGCTCTAACAACTCGTCGTGTGATTATTTTTCTCCTCACCACATTTACCACTAAATTGTCACACATATATATATATATATATGTATAAACAAATGTAAAGGCTTACATGTATGACAGCGCAAATGTCCCTAGGTTTAAATTGAAATAAAATAAAAATTAAATGAGAAAATCGAAACCCTGCAACTATACTAATGAACATAATTGAAAAAACATAAAAACGTTTCTATGTTCTCTGCTTAGAGCTCGTAAATTCAGTTAGTCATAACACCCGTTTCGATATATCCATAATTATTCCAACACGTATATCATTACTATATCTCTTACTTGCACAAAGGCGAGTACAAATCAGTATAATCCTAAAGGAAAAGTGTTATAGGTTTTAAAATAATTATTGAGTAATATATTTAATGAAAATTATTTTTGTCGTTAGCTTTGAAACTTAATTGCCAGTCGTAAATCACATTTATTTGAATCTATTCATAAAGTGCCCACGCATTTCTCATTCTATTTTACCATATTTATTTACCATAAAAACCAAACTTCATCACCACAAAGCAAACTTTGAATTACAGAGTTTTTTTAATTATCTTTTCACATAAACCCATCTTCTGACTTCATTTTCTGTTTACTATTCATAGCACTGGTATAGAAATGTTATCCATTATCCACTGGTTGATGCACCCACGCATCTATTGAATTTTATGACTATTATATGAAGATTTCAAATAAAGCAAACATTTCTCTCCAAATAAATTGAACTAATAAATTAAATGTAGTTCTCTGTAAATTTACTAGTTAATTCTATATTCACACATCTTGTTGAAATTCATCTTAGATTTGTCAAATACTTAACAAAATTAATTAACAATTTATGTTGTTACTATCAATATTAGAATATTAAACTGAATAGTTAAGATAATTGAAATCTTAGTCGTGTATAGATATTGGAATTAAAGAAAGATTTAATCTGAAACATCTCACCTTACTAGCGCATCAACAAAGAACTTTTTAATTGAAAACCTGATATTCAAATTAATGCCAGAGGCTCTGATAAACTAGATCGAAATTCAGGCCAAGAATAAGAAAACTTTTAGAGAGTTGAATCTTTGAATATACTATCGCTGGTGATATGTTTAGTTTAAGAATCAAATTGGTTAGGTTTGGAATAAAATTAATATCAAGTTCATTATATCATTTATTGTTGGTGTGGCTTTAAAACAACGTTCTTTCAAGTTGATAAATAGGCGGCAGAATCTGACTCACATCTCCATATGATGCCCCCTATATAGACACCCAAAGACAGCAGGTCTTTTTGCTCATCATAGAGACCTACAGACCATTGCACAATGCACTATTTGCAGGACCAAAGAGATCTCAACAGACTACGTCTTGGAATGTATGGGAACCTCAATACAGAACCTTTATTCCAAACCTATTAGGATTATAAATATAATCCATGAATTGAGTCCCCATAACCTTGTATAAAT
>CP092878.1:43892731-43960864 GCA_030710605.1 Cordylochernes scorpioides
ACGTTAAAGTCCTACAATACGGCAATGTCGATTTCTTTGACAAAGAGGTTTATTCAAAAATAAGATTTGAGCGTGGAATCATGGACGTAATGAACGTGGTATTATGGAGAGATGATAGACCAGGATTAGGCACAATGGCCAAATACGTGATCCTGAGGCAGACCATTAGCTTCACTCTACCACATTATTACTATTGCTCTTCACAATTGTTTACTTTTCAAATAGATCTCCAATACATTCTATATTTTACTTTTATTCCGATCAAAATATTTATTTATATATTATTGTCGATTTTATATATTGATTAAAATACCAAAGGGAAATAAGAATTGTTGTTATGTCTGTTATAGATTTTCAATATATTTATTCAATAAATAGATTAAATATTTTAAAAATATTATAGATGCGTACGATTCTTTTTAAAATATGTACTACTCCTTAAAATACTACTGTCCTTATATATATATAAACTGCAATGGAAAAATTAATGGGAAGGCCTGGCTCATCAGTGGTGAACTCTCCCACCGGTTTAGCCAGTTTAATCTACCATACCACTGATGAGCCAGGCCCTCCCATTAATTTTTCCATTGCAGTAAGGACAGTAGAAATTGTTTTATTTTAAAAAGAATCTTACGCGTCTATAATAGTTTTGAATTTTGATAACAGATGGCGCGCTAATGTATCATAGATTAAATATGTTTTTACATAATTTATATAGTTTTTGGTTTATTACACAAATATTTATTTCAAATAATTAAATTTACGAATATAATTATATAAAAAGCTTATTTTTCTAATTCTAACCTATATTTAGCTATCGGGGAATTATGATTCACAAAATTGAATATTAGAAAAATGTATTGCGATTGGCTTGTCTTATCAGTAGTGAACCCTCCTAGCTGGTTTATTCCACAATTTATCTCTAATATTGTTTCAGAATATTCTACCTATCCTCCTGGCAAAATTTCCATCTATATTTTAGCCATAGATATGGCCCAGCCACTTTGCCAGCTAACACCTCTTTGGCAAATTGTCAAGATTCCATTAGATCCCGTGAGGATCTCAAGGAATAAAGTCCGCCCTAGACTGACGAGGGCTGGTGCTGTGGCTTTATCACCGACCGCTAATTGCGGCAGCGGTCAATAGATGGCGTCTGGTTTTAGACGTCTATTTTGATGGGAGAGGCAACCCTTGTCTCTTTATATCAATTTCCTCCCGGCAAAATTCCATCTATATATTTTTTTTTTATGAAGGAGACTAAGTCAATTTTGTTCACATTTGGTTATCTCGGATGTCTTCAATAAAGGTCGCTGTAATATATTTCAGAGTTATTGTCTAAATTCCGATATACAAGCTAAAATTAACAACTTGTTCAAGTGGTACAGCTTACTCCACGCTGACGAGCGCCAACAGCACGAAACGCGTTCGTGGATGGCTTTTCTTTATTTATCAAGAAATTGGGTTGGTCAAATATCAGGGAACAGATTAAATTAATGAATAGTTGATTTCTGTTCCACCAGATGGCACTTTGCCTTCTGAAAAGCACATGTGCTCCTGATCAGGATATGCCTTTTTTATTTTTAATATCAACAGCTGACCTTTTTATTTTTTTTTACTTTCTTCTATTGTTTATTTTTATATATTATTTGTAATTATTAAATAGACTATAACGATGCATATAATAAGAAAATGGTATCAGTTATTTTTTTATAATACAAGCATATGTAATAATTTTATGGCATGTATTAATAAAGTTTTTGTAATAGTATATATATAAATATATATTATTTTTCAAGAGAATGTATATATTGTACACAAAATAATAGTTGTATCATTTCCCAAAGTTAACAAAGCCTATTTGTTAATAATTTAGTATCTTATTACAAATTTTAAATTGAAAAATAAAAAATAATTTCAATTTCAGAAATACACCATTCAGCTCGCCTACAATAAATTAAACACAGACATTCTATTTGAAATCACAGAATTTATGTTTGTTTCAATTCAAATGTAACTCGCTTCTATTAAAGTATTATATAGAAAATATATTTTCCTTCTAAATATTTACACGAGGATTATTCTTCTTGATAAAAGTAAATTCCTAACATAATACGAATATACTTATAGAAAAGCTTAAGAAGGTTAAAAGTATTTAATGTCGCAAATCGATTGTTTTTTGAAGGAGACAGAGTCAATTTTGTTCACACTCGTGTCTTCAATAAAAATCATTGTGTATCAAATATCTTTTTGGGTTATTATCTGAATCCCGATAGACATGCTAAAAGGTACTACTTCCTTATGTTTTGTCTATGAGTATTTATTGGTTATCTCGTGTGACTTCAATAAAGATTACTGTAATATCATTCAGAGTTATTGTCTGAATCCCGATATACATGCTAAAAGTTACAACTTTCTTGAGTTTTGTCCATATATTGTATTGAGGGAAAATTCTATTCAGAATGTTCAAATATAAATAATGAAATCTGCTCGCATTATATTATAACGAAAACTACTAAAACACTAATTTATGATTGAAAACCTCTTTCTCACTAATATTTCATATATAATACCTTTGCAACCACAGATGATAATCTCCAAAAGACGCTTGGAATGATAAAAAATTACATTTGCTTGAAATCTACGTTATAGAGTAATAAAATTCAAAAGAGCATGTCCCAATAATTTTCATTTTCCCCGGCTTCCAGTGGAAAGCAGTTTGGAATATTAGACAAAAGGACAGTTGCTTGAAATATGTGTTATGGAGATATAAAATTCACATAAGCATGTTCTACAGCATTCTCAATTATTGCCGGGTTGCAGGGAAAAGTAAAAGCCACTTGGAATGTTTGAAAAATAACAGTTGCTTGAAATGTGTGCTATAGATAAATATAAATCAGAAATACATGTCCCACAGTATTCATTATTGTTACCGGGTTTCGGGGGAATGGTAAAAGACGCTCAGAATGTTAGAAAAAGGACAGTTGCTTGAAATGTTTGTTATTGAAAATAAATTCCACGATAGCATGTAACATAGAGTGTAACATGTCACAAGTATTCTTCTTTATTCCAGGTTACCTGGTAAAGGCAAAAGTCGGTGAGAATGTTAGAAAAATAATAGTTGGTTAAAATGTGTTATGGACAAATGAAATTTAAAATAACATGTCCCATATTCTTCTTCATTGTTCCCGGGTTCTTAGCTAAATTTGCTGGGAATGTTAGAAAAAGGAAAGCTGATTTATATGTATGTTATGAAGAGAAATTAAATTCAGAATAGCAATTCAGTATTCTTCATTTTTCCCGGCTTCAAAGAGAAAAACGCATTTTGTCGGATTCATATGCTTATCAACGTAACTAGTTAAGTTTTTATCAACGTCTCTGTTTCCTTGGCCGATTAAAGCTTGGCCTACTTTTCTAGCAGTTCTATAATTCAGTATAAATCTGTAAGAAAATTGTTAAAAATTAAAAGGAAGATGACTAGAAGATATATTATGGATGCTATATCTCTTCACTGAGACCCTACACGCATGGAAAACATGAAGGAATTTTATATTATAAAAATAATTCATTCCTTACTTTCTATCGTGTTATGTTATCAAGAGGTATTGGCGTCTTATAATTCTTATAATAATATAAAGTTTACGTTTATGAAAATGTTCCATAAATTATTGCTAACACAATAGATGATTATATTATGATGCATTAGATCACCATATATTATGAAAATTCGAAACTATTATAGACTTGTATATCTGTATTATGACTGGGTATTTTTTTTAAATAAAGTAAGAGCATTAGAAATTGTTTAATTTCCTAAAAAGATTCATACACGTCTATAATAGTATCGAATTTTCACAATAGATGATGGGCAAAGTAATTTATCATAAATAGGAAATATCATAAATCAAATTTATAAATATTAACATACAACAATTTTAAATTGCTTCACTGAATCCAAATCTAATTTATCCTCAAGTCTCAGGCAAAGAAACAAGGTCCAAACAACAAATCAAATATTCCTTTTTTATCCCAAACAGTTTAAGGCGCAGGGAATTCTAATCTAGCAGTAAAAGAGCACTTAGGCCTTCATACGGAGCGCCAATTTCCAATTCTATTTCCAATTCTAATATTTTATTCATTTTCAGCGAGACCGTCCACCGATGTCATCTGTTCCAATTCAACAAGCATCTTACCCCTCAGATAAACATTTCCAAAATGTCTCAAGACTTCCGGTCATTGATAAGGTTATCATTTTTTTTTGAAGTTCTTAACCTTCTGATTGATGTCCTTCTCTAATATGCAATTTATTTAATGATTTCCTCTGGACCTTTAGTCACGTCTTAAGCAAGATTTGTGAGGTGACGTTTATTTGAGGCCATTGCTTTAATATTTTATATGGCTTTTATATTTTATCATATTTTAAATTATTATTTATAAAGCTATCTACGAAGTTGTGCTTATTTTAGAATTTCGGAAACATATAAGTAATATATGATTAATTTACTTTTGAAATAATAACTATTATATATAAAATGTCACAAATATATATACCTATGTTAAAAATAATGATTGATGGGGGATTAAAACGATTCATTATTGATTCAATTTGATAAAAAAAGTACAAAAGTGATATTTAACTGGGATAAGGCTCATAAATTAAAAAAGCCATCTATTTATCGGACAACTGAAAGTTGCTGATGGCTTGCGCCATATAACGGAATAAATATCAACTATTCATCTAATACAAAACAATGTCACGCCATCTTTATAATACAATTAAAAATACCAAAACAATAATTTTCATTTTCACAAAAGAGCAGAAGAGCATTGCTCGATGCAAATATTTAAAATGTAATTCTATTGTCCTAAAGGCTTAGGTCCATAGTTTGCTTAAATACCATTTCTAAGATTCCACTCTTCAGTATTGTATATAAAAGAATGATCCAATACAATATTAGAGCTCTAAACAAGCGGTCTGGTGGATTAAATTTGCGAAACCGCTGAGAGGATTCACCACTGATGAGCCAAGCCCTCCCAATATTTTTTCATCGCAGTAAGAGCAGAAGAAGTATTATTTTTTTTTTGTGATAAGAGACATTTGCGTTTTGGTGTTTTGAATTGTATTCGTTTATTTTTTTTATATTTATTCCAATAGATGGCGCAATCCATCAGCAACTTTCAGTTTCCCGAAAAGGAAATACCCTTTTTATCTTTTAATAGATTCAATAGATTCATATTTCAGAACTTCAAGGAAACGTTTCACTTTTGCTTCTAATGTTAGAAACCAGTTTTAGTGAAATTTATGAGCAAGTCATACCTATATAAAAAATACACCTCTCTAAATATTCACGAAAACAAAGCATCTTTATTTATTGCCCCATTATATATATATATATATATATATACAGAATGTATAACTTGTAAAAAGGTATGAGCCAAATTTACCAGCTTTAGTGAAATCAGACAAAGGCCAACCTGTATACCATTCTTTAGGCGTGTCTGAAATTTTCTAACGGTGGTATTGTGTCTTATTCTCCTTTTTGATTCATATACAGCGAATGAAAACATTGAGATCACGAATGCTTATTTTCACAAATAAATCAATCCTCCAATGTCCCCACTGCGATTAAAAAACTTTGAGAGGGCTTGGCACGTCAGATGTGTTTTTTTGGTACAACAATATCATCATTTTTCCATCTTATAATATAATATGTTCACAAATCAATAAAATAATTACTATTATCGATATTAAGGTCAAAACATAAGGATTTCTAGAGATAAGTTTCTTTCTTTAGCTCTTTTTAAAATATATATAATTCAAATCTCTAAATTTCGGTCATGAAAGACCTTCTACAGAAGAAAACACGATAAAATGATACATACATAATATTTTAATTAAATATTTTAATAAAAAAACTTATCCCTGGAAACCTGATGTCTTTCATTTTATTTATTTATTGTTACAAAAGCACGAAGTCCAAAGGACTATTGTGCTGTGTTAGTATTATTTACATATATATGATTAATTATTTACACGATGGATTAGTAGTGTTTTGTAAATTATTGTACAAATAGTTCTAAACTTAACAAAGTTTTCATAAGATAGAGTATATACACAAAGAGAATTTGGTAATGTTTCAAAATATCTACACACAATTTGATTAGTCAGAGGGCAAGTTAAAAGTAGATGTTCTGGTGATTCAACATATAAGCGGCATTCACATGTTGGATCATTGATAACATTCAGTTTGAATAGTTCGATATGTATCGAATAAAAGTAAAAATAAATATGATAGAGAAAGTCATATTGTCATCATCAAAAAGGAAAATATTCACTGCAGGATTTGTGGAAATATGATATCTGATGAAATCTCCCACTATATCATAGAATGCAAATATTTAGGTGGAGAAAGAGAAAAAACTCTTTAAAAAACCTTCTGGAGATTTAGCAACCCACTGCAGTCGCTGAGAACTATTTCAGAAAAGAAAAATATAGCAATAGAACTCTTTAACTTCTACAAATTAATTATAAATAGATTCATACGCAAAAGAGGTAGTGAGGAAAGTTTTAGAACAGATATGTAAATAAATCCCTTTACAAAAAAAGGCTCATGTGCACATGGAGAAAGGGAGAAAATATTACTGAATTATTTAGTTGTTGTATGGCGAATCCATACAGGGTAATGGGCCCTAATGAAAGCCTTTTTGTTGTTGATATATGAATACATGCATGTACATTATGTTATAATATATATATGTGTTTATATTTGTTTTTATTTGTTGAAAAATATTGAATTGGAGGTGCAGTCGTGAAAAAGTAAAGATAATTATTTACCTATCAAGTAGTTTTTATTTTGAATTCCTTGAAGGAAATTACACATAGAATCAATTTTCACAGTAATAAAGAATTTATAAAATGAATTCTATAATCGTGAATTTAAAAAATGGGTAGGTTCAACTATACATATTTACAACAATATTCAAAATAGTATCTTCTAAATCTATGGTAAAAAAAAAACAGTCAATGAATGAAAATGAAATATATGTTTTTAAAAAATTAAAGAATTTGCATTTTAGACTATATAACATATATATACTATAACTTAGAAAAAGAATGAGAGAGAAACAAGAAATATTCGATATTTTAGTTTTAGTTTGGTTATAATCAATCATAGATATTTCAATAAAAATGCTCTACTTCTCATATATTCTCAACTCACAATTTAGTTCACCAATAATACAATTTTTCTTCAAACATCTGTAAGTAAGAAGCTACGTTGGTTTGAGCGAGGGGTAGAAAAAGAAAATTTTAAATTAACCTTTGAGAGAATTTGGTGCGTGGGTGGGGTCCCAGATAATTAGCTCCAATAATGATTGATCTAATTACCTGGAGACAAAAATTAGGCGATGAGCCATTATCAAGATGTGATCGACGCAGTTCCGATTCTAGCCGAGTCGTCCTGGCTAGTTGAGGTCTGAGAATATCTATTTTGACATTGTTTTAGTAAATTGTAAGGATTCTACCTTTAGGTCATTATATTATCAATAATGCCATTTACTCTTCCATTTGATATATTACTTATGAATATATATTCACATATATTTTATATATTATAAAAAATGTTGTTTTATTTTAATTTTTCTTTCCAGAACAAGCTACTCTGTAAAATTGACCGCCAGATGTTTCGGTTTTCCCTATATAAATCTATTGTTGTTTTTTTTGTTGGCCGGCTCAAATCTGTAGATATGTAAATATGTAATATTTTATTTTCTTCATTCTACTAGCCTTAAGTCAGGTAGCACTTTCTCAAATGATGTGGTTTTATATTCCTTAAGTTTAATTAAAGATAATTCTGATCTAAACTATTTTTAATAATAATACCACGACTGGACTATCATTATATACTCCTATACTGCTTAATATTGATAAAATATTAATGTATTCAAAATACAAGCGATAATAGTTTCGATCAACAAATTTATCATAGCATATATATATTAATGTCATAATATTACCCTTCCAGGAATAATAAAGTAAATCTACAGTCGACCAGAGAGAGACGTAGGGAGGAGGATGTTAAGGCCGGTCACTTGATATATCAGTCACATTCCAAGGGGGCCATTTTCGTAGAACCTCAGAACTATTTTTGGACAGTCGGGGGGTAGTGGCGACACAAACGGTCGTTCAGCGGTGGCATCCCCTCACGCTTCTCTCTCTCGCTGGTTGCCTGGGTTATTCCTCTACCAACTCGTCGTGTGATTATTTCTCTTTCCCCACCACATTATTATCACTATATTGCCACATTGAAAGTCGACAGGATAAGACCTGGCCGGGAAGCAAATCCCTCATATGCCGGAGTATGAAGAAACAAGAAGCCAAGCCACGATGATCGACCAAACCCAACTCAACTGTAACCACTCCTCTTCGAGCCCTCAACCCCTTCTTCACCAACCTTTGAACCGTGATCCCGAATAAGTATTCACCTACGACGGAGATGGAGCTGTCACGCACTTCTTCCAGCACTAGATCTGCCCAAGAACGACCACCGTGCCAGGGCAGGACACCTTCCTCATCATGGACAAGACTCCGCCATATCCCTGCCGCTGCTGTGATGTTCAACACTGGTACGCACAGTGTCACAGACAGAACTCTCCCGAAGCTCAATGAACTTACCTGCGCCCTAAACCAACATAACTCGTGAGTGTAATTGTTTTAACTCCTACCATTCATTCTTTAAATAAGTCATTCCTTGTAAATTGTCCCAATATTTACATAATTAGCTCCATTTATTCTCTCCACGCCTATTAACAATGATTTTATTCTCCCTATTATTTATCTAGATATTGGTAACTCATTTAATTAGTTACCTTACCAGTAGAATTTACCAATCGTCATTTTAATTGAATAATTTCCATTTTAACGTAACTTAAAAAAATGAATTCTACCTATTAATGCTTTACGATTTTTACTATTAACAATAGATTTTTCATAATCAATTTATTTATAAAAATATGCCTCCAGCACCTAAACCTTTGTATACCTATTTGTATATGACCTCTCCTACTTGTAAGCACGGCTCACGAAAAATAATTTCATTCCCTAAACGACTCAAAATTCACCCTGTAAGTAAGGCGTCGAAGAATTTCAACCATCACGTGAGCCTTGCTTACAACCAACCCTTGGTGACTCTTATCTATCTTCCTCTGAATGCCTCTCTCATTCTTACAACTTTGTTAACCTTATACAAGCTCAGGACCTTTCATAGAGAATTATTGAATAATCAATTATCGAACTTCTATATTGTCATTTCAATATCCTAACCTTCGCCCGTCATTTATGATAATATATTTCGCAGTTCATCTCTACCATATCCACCGACCCACACCATCTAGCCAATGGTGTGTTCGTCACAGGATGCAGATTGACTAACTGTGAGATATTTATCAACTCCTTTTTGTTCGCACTTGAACAATCTGCATCGAGCGACACAGTTCGCCTCTTCTCCTCGCGCCACACTTTCGCCACACGGACCCTGTCTTCAAATCTATGTTTGTCCATTGTCCAAACCAGCACGATATAGCCTACCTTCGATATTTCCCACGGAGGTACGTTAAACATCGTCGCTGATTCTGTCCGGTCCGTCATCATTTCGCGCAGACATGGGTCTTACGTACAACCCACAGCGAAATCATCGCCTTGCACAAGCTCCCACGACGGTACAAACACCTCGTGTCCGAGCAGCTTGTCACTTGTAACGGACAACGCATTCCTCGTCCCAATTTTTGGCACTGTGCGCGCATACTTTCCTCCAATTAACTATAAGTCCATTCGACTTCCTCACCTACACACGGGACTTTTTTCCCTCGGACTCGCTACACAAGTAATTGCATAGATAAGATAGAATGGCCCAGGGCAAGTTTCCCCTCGCTCTGTTCGCCAAGGTTCTAACATTGTATGTAGTTCTATATTTACCTCAGTCCTGAGCTCACACAATTGCCAACCTCAACCTCATTTCTCATACTCTACACCTATAGCATAGAAAGCCCATGCCAAGTTTCCCCTTGCCATGTCCGCCTGAAAAATATCTTAAAGTGTAGAGTTCCCCAGTCTTAATGACCTTCAGAATTTCATCGTGTGTATGTGACTCCCCTTCTCGTTGTTCACACTCCTCCATAGCATTCCCCTTATAGTACATTAGATTTTTTTGTATACAGCCTTTTATAACCTTGATATTTTCAAAGAATTTCTTAAATGTCAAACTCTCCGGTGTTGTAAAACTGCTTCTAAATAATATTTACTTGTGTACTATACAATATTTTATATACATAAAACTATGTCACCATTACCTTAATTAATTTCAACTGTAAAATTATTTTCTCTATTCCTGGCTTCTCTAGCTTTAAGTATACTCAAACCATGTTCAGCCTGCTTCAACGGGGGCCATATGTCATAATATTACCCTTCCAGGAATAATAAAGTAAATCTACAGTCGACCAGAGAGAGACGTAGGGAGGAGGATGTAAAGGCCGGTCACTTGATATATCAGTCACATTCCAAGGGGGCCATTTTCGTAGAACCTCAGAACTATTTTTGGACAGTCGGGGGGTGGTGGCGACACAAACGGTCGTTCAGCGGTGGCATCCCCTCACACTCCTCTCTCTCGCTGGTTGCCTGGGTTATTCCTCTACCAACTCGTCGTGTGATTATTTCTCTTTCCCCACCACATTATTATCACTATATTGCCACACACACACACATATATATATATATTTGATCTGAAAATAGAGCAAATTATACATAAATCATTAGATAATTAAAAGGCATATATTGGATTGAATTAAAGATTCATTTGCCAATATTTCGATTGGCTTAACGCCAACCTTTATCAATGCATTATATCCTTGTATAAACAAACTCAGTGCCGCATAATGTTATAATATCACAGTTGAAATAATTAAAAAAATACAAAGTAGGTAGGGGAAATTTGTCCTTAAAATATTATCATAAAAATAATTGGCAAATAAATATTTTATTCTATCTAATATGTCGTTTTATTATCTATTATATATAGTATATGCGTCTCTTTTATATCAACACCTGACCTTTTTCTATTTTTATTTATTTATTTCACTTGTTCAGAGTATTTATGCCAATTTGGCCTTTAGTACCCATTTCCTGATTTCTCAGAAAGCCTCTAAGACCACATATTTAGTCGTTGAAGAATACACTTCACCACGCTGACTAGGACCAAAAATTAGAAATGGGTTCGTGGTTATCTTGTCTCTATTTATCGAAAAATAGGTTGGCAAAATATCATTAAACAAGTCTAAATAAATGTTTAGTTATTTTTTGTTCAACTAGATGGCATTCTATAATATAAAATGGTTTAGCAATTAGGTGTCGAAATGTTATACAATGTCGTTATTGAAAAAAAAGAACATACCTCGGGATCAAATCATGCATTGACAACTTTTTAATTATATTAATTCTTCCTAATGCTCGCATAAGTCAAACCACACCGGTGAGTGCATATAGTCAAACGGGAATCTATCATTCTTTATGTATAAAGGTCGAACTGTCTTCTATATGTGTATACAGTGGGAGGTCGGTGGAAGGCTGGTTAAACCGTTTGGTTTTCGACCACTACGACCCGGGTTCGATTCCCGCATTGGGCACTTTTTTCTGTTAAAAAAAATGCCTTAATGGCCCCCCGATTCTTGCAAAAGTCCAACCCCACCAGCGAGTGCAAGTGATCAAATGGGGCTCTGGCATATTTGTAAGTGCAAAGTCGAACTGCTTTCACATGTGTAGACATGTGGTGCGCTTACAGTAAAAGCAGTCGCTAACTACCCACCATGATTATCATGGCCTGTACCACGTGTACTAGGGATAAGTAAAAAAAAAATGTGTATACAGTAAGAGCAGTTTCTGACAACCCTTCATGATTATCATGGCCAGTAACACATGTTTACTCGACATAAATGAAAATGATTAATTAAATCTAATGTATTAGTAAACCATCTAATACAAGAAATATTTACTATTTGGAACGAGTATTTTTTTTTAATAAAACGATTTTCTACTTGTTATTATTATGATGTGCTCTCTGAAAAAAAAAAACGTCAAGTTATTGGTCAGGATATGCCTAATTTGTTTATAAAATATCAACAACTGACCTTTTTATTATTTTACTATATTTTCACATGTCCCCTTCGGTAAATATAAATAAAAGGCATTTCGCTGAGAGAAGTGTTTCTTTTTATCTATTCTCTCATCGAATCGTCTTTTATTTTTAATCTTCTACTTCCTTACAGCTATTGTATTGTCGAAACGGCTTGGAGGATAAACTACTGATGAGTTAATATCTCCCAATACTTATATCACAACAAGAAAAGCAGAATAAATAGCTGTTTTAATTTGATTTGAAACTATATATACATACTCAATATAAATTGATTCCAAAAATATATGATAAAATAAATAGACGTTTTATAAACAATATTTATATTATGAAAAAGGCATCTCCTTATTGTGCAACTGAAAGTTGCTGATGGCACCATCAGTAAGTTTCAGTTGCACGATAAGGAGATGCCTATTTATAATTTATGCACCTTATCCCAGTACAATATCATATTTGTAATATTTATATTGTTTATAGAGAGAAATTAATATATTAACAAATATGTTTTTACGATTCTTAGCCAGAATGTATTTTATAATAGTTTAAAATCAGCTAAATGCTTTTACTCAGTTTTCTAATGCAGTTATACCTTTAATTGTATCGGTACTGCTCTTTCTATTAGATGAATGCTGATTATGTTTGATTCTTATTTGACTATGGTACTATCTTGTGACCTGAATTGACAGGTATTACATACCGAAATATTGAAATAATAAAATATTCAATTAAATATATTTCAATATATCAAATTTGATTTATCAATGACATTTGCGTGGAATTCATCGAACAATGTTGTTTATTATCAATTTGTTACCATCTGAATATGAATCAAAATTTTGGCTAGGTATCATTTGAATTTATATGATTATATTTTGTATTCTTACTTTGTTTTATAATTAATTAAATTTTCTATATATTCTGAAAAACAATTTGTATATAAATTATCATGATTAATTATATATATTTATATGAACTCCTAACATCCTCAAAGCTTATATCTCTATTATAGGTTTTTAACTTTTAATTAGACAATTTTAATTTATATTTAGACATTTTTATTTTAATTTAGACACTTTCATTCGATGTGTCTAAATTAAAATAAAAAGTGTCTAAATTAAAATTGAAAATGTCTAAATTAAATTAAAGTGTCTAAATTAAAATGAAAAATGTCTAAATATAAATTAAAATTGTCTAATTAAAACCTATATTTGATTGAAGTGAGAAATATTAGTAGAGTGTGTCTAAAATCAATTGAAAATATTTACTATTTAATTTATTTAAACTTTTCTCCCTTCAATCAAATATTTGATGTAGTTGATATTAGAAGAAATGTTTTCTTTAAATTGTAGAAATGGGAAATGAGACATTTATACAAGATAACGTATCTTTATATAAAGGGAGTGGTATATAATATCAGAACCTCTTTTATATCCTGAAGAGTTTTAATTTATGGTGAATATAATTTTTATTTATTGAAATTGCGTCAAATTTTGATTATCCGAATGGTATGATAAGTACTTTCCAATTGTTCCAATATTGTTAGGATAACCATAAAAATTGTTGATATTGTATGCCTGTTTATTTGAACTGACAAGACATATTGAAAGAAGAATTAAGTAACAAACCTAAATTTCAAGTTTGACATTTATCACAGCCTTTCCTTCAGAAAAATAAATATTTTCTGTGCTATGGTGATAAACGTTTCAGGGAATTGTAAACTGCGAATTAAAATTTGAAGAAATACTCTATTTTTACACATTAAATCAACCAGTGAGAATTACGTAATTAATTAGGAATAAGGAAAAACTCTATAACGAATAGTGTTTAACAGTAAAATCATAATAAAGTAGACTTAACGGTCAAGTTCAAAATAAAGAAAGTCAAAGAGAAGACCTAAAGCAATAGTTTCCAATAGTATAGAATTGAGACTTAACGATTTTAAAGTTTATTTATGAGCGTGTTAAGTGAAAGCCATTAAGAAAAGACGACACGACTCTGGTTTTAACTTGGCCTAAAAGCCGAGCCAAAAAAGTCGAACAAAAAGTTACGAGTGGTTAATGAGGTATGCCCCAAACACCAACCACGGGAAAAAGAAAGACTCAAAGTAAGTGGTTATGTGTGTCACCGTGTTTCTTCAATAATAATTAAACTAAACTGATTAACTAGCATTTTTTAACTAGAAAAGTATGTTTTACTTACCATAGTTATGTCCATTTATCACTTGTCCAGACTCTGAAACATCATTGTTAATATCTATTCATTCCAATAAAATTATAAATAATGGAATTTATAATACAATAAAAAGCGGCTTATGATTGTAAAACGACATTTGAAAATTATTCCGCATGTGTTTCCGTTTTCAATTCATTCAATTCATCCTTTCATTCCTATGGTTAGAAATAATCGTTATTTCTCCTTAAAAATAAATTTCGATTTTTAGTATAAAAAAAAATACATGCGGTATAGTTTTCAAATGTCTTTTTACAATAATGGAATTTATAAACCCTTATTAACTGTATATATTATTTTATTTATTAATTATATAATTAAAAAGGCTCTAATTTTTGATAGTCCGTTAAGTGTTGAATTTGACTTTTGGGATTTTAAGGACGAATATAATTTAATTTGATCTGTTAGTGACAATCCCTTTTCAGACAGATCATCGAAGATATTTCCCTCTTTTCATTTTCAATCAATTATTCTAAACATCAACACTCTTTAAGTTATATTTGCTCACATTGTGTGTCTAATGTAGATCAATCTTTTTTTCCTATTTATTTTGGATTCTATGGATGTACCAGGAATAATTACACCTAAGATTTTTCCTTTTTATCTATCCATGGCACTCTAAGTAGAGTTTTTTTATGGCTGTATTTAAAAATAGCCAATTATTTTTTTATTCTATGCTTAAATTTATTAACATACTATAACACGATATTCAAAACTCAGGGATATTTGCATCAATACATTTTTAAACATCATATCAAATTGGCTATATACAAGGAGAAAGGACAAGGAGAAAAAAAAAACATATAAAAGCAATTGTCTCAAAATTTCCTTCCCTCTCTTTCCCAGTTCGAAAGATAGTTGTATATATATCTCGACAAAATTAATTAAAATTTTATATGTTTCTTCTCAATTACGAATTCATTGGTCGCATTCCGATGCCACAAAAATTTCTCTAAAAATTTGGACATTCAAGAAGTAGATCTTTCGAGTCTTTAAATTCTCCTCCGCAGAAACATCCTGGTTCCTTCACTACGCCGATAGTTATCTAAAATTTTCCCACATGGCCATGATCTGTGGTAAATTGGACATTATAAAAATCTGGATGTAAAAAACTTGGAATTTCAAACGCAAAAAAAAATAATCTAATTTTAGTAGAGTCCATCTTTAACGTCCATAAGTGATTTCAAGAAATACCAATGCCTTGATACTTTTTTGAAAAAAGAGTGTGATCCTTTGTCATTATCCTTTGGTTACAAACACATCAGAATTATCCTTTTTATATACGAAAATATAATTTTATAAACATTATATGTTTTCTATTCATAATTTTTTTAATGAAATCTCAGAGTTAATTTTATTTATATAAAATTCTGAGCCGAATAATTTTAAAGGTATGTTTATCGAGAATATTCTGTGTAGTTTTACATCTAAATATGTTCGAGAGAAGAAATATTGAATATTCAATTGAAAATCAATTTTTCAAATCTAAGATCTAATGAAAAATCTCCAATATTATTGGAGCATCGATCAATGGACGAGAGAAGATTTGAATATATTCATAAATTATAGATTCACAAGCTATAAAAGGTAAATAGAGAAAATCTCTTTTTTTTTCATAGAATAATTTTACTTGAAATGCGATGTATTTATTGATCAGGAAAATATATTCATTTGTGTTTAATATATAAATGTTTATTCAATGAACATTTATATTTGGTAGCACACACATGTTAGGCTGTATAGTGTTAATTATTAATAGATATAGTTAAACCTGTCTATAGCTCGTACTCTAAATAGCGCCTCCCTCTCTATAGCGCTCGATTTAAAATACGTAGTACGATGCGATTTACATTAAAAGTGACCTGTATATAGCACCCCCTCTCTATAGCACCCTATTTTGGTGAGTCCCAAGAGGAGGCGCTATAGACAGGTTTAACAGTATATAAAGAGCTGCAGCTTCACATCCAAAGAGCCGCATGTGGCTTGCGAGCCGCAGTTTGCCGATCCCTGCTCTAGGACATAACTAAGGAAGCAAGGAATACATATTAACCTGTAGTTATCATTATTAGGAGATGACTATTATACATAACAGTTATCAGCGTCATAATCAAGCAACAATTCTTAATCAATTCTGTCACCGTTTGCTTTGTGAATGGAATAAATACCAAAATATGGAAATTTCTCATAACCATCGGTGGTTCAGTGGTAGAATGCTCGCCTGCCACGCGGGCGGCCTGGGTTCGATTCCCGGCCGATGCATTTTTTTTTACAATTTTTAAAACTCATTTATATATTATACAATAATGACATCCACAGCGCCAATTTATAATTTTAACGGATAGTATTTGAATAAAAGCATTTAATCGGGTAAAACCCGGGCTTTGCCCGGGTCATTCGGCTGGTCTGGTATATATTTCACTCAATATTGATACAACTGATTATTTTATTGGAATATATACATATTAGCTGGTGTTGTGAACAATTTATCATCACCATTACTTTCTAACTGGGGAGATAAACAAAAGCATTATTGAAGAGATGCCTCTTTTTCTTACATGGCTAACATCCTTCCGAAACTTTAAATGTATTATCACTGAAAATGGCATTAGATCGAATCCCGCTGCGAGCACATTTTTCTTTTAATTTCAAACTGAATATACAGTGGACCCTCGGTTTGCGAGCATAATCCGTTCCAGAGCCATGCTCGTACTCCAAAACGCTCGTAGTGCGAAACTAATTTCTTATTTTTAATTATTGAAACTCGGGCAATTCTTCTTGCTACGAACAATTGCACAGTTTCCCACATTTTACATATTTCCCGAATCTGATCTGAAGGGAGGGATCCCAGTGAATTTTCATCCATCACGATTACGGGCAACCATCACGAGTTGCTCGTAATGCGAAATATCACTCGTAATCCGAGGTAAAATTTTTCAAAAAATTTTGCTCGTACTGCGAAAAGCTCGTACTCCAAGGTGCTCGTAAACCGAGGGTCCACTGTATTATACTCATGCAAAAACCGGATAAGTTGTATTTATTAGCATGCATATCAGGATTGAGTCAATAACTCTTAAAGATATTTTATACATAGTGACTTTTAAAATCATTGGGAGCCTTTCCCCTCAAAATAAACGACATAACTATACGCCATCTATTAACCTTCGCCGCAAACTGGCGGCCTCGGGTCGGTGATAAAGTTACAACACCAGCTTTGGAAAACTGAGAAGCGTCTACCTGGAGAACATGGTTTTGAGCTAATAGCCCTCGTCAGCCCAGGGCGAACCTTATTCCATGAGATCCACAAGGAACCTAGTGGAATCTTCACAATCCATCAAAGAGGTGTTTAGCTGGAAAAGTGACTGGGCCATATTTATGACCAATGGTCATTGAAATTTTGCTGGCAGGAAATTGATCTATAAAAACAATAGGGCGTGTCTCCCATCAAAATATAAGTCAAAACTAGTTGTCATTTATGGACCTTCTCTACAAACTAGCGGTCTCAGGTCGATGACAAACCTACCCTATCTGCTTTGGCAAACTGATGCATCCACTGTGCAATAAATTTATAAAGAGGGAGCAATCTCTCGAAATATTTTAAGAAAAAAAAAATAGTTTTTTTTTTTACAGATCCAGGTACGCCCTTTTATATAATCTTAATTAATGGATCGCCTTTTGTCTCAAACTGATAAGTGTTAAGCTGGAGGCCTTCGATATATGGCGTCTAGTTTGACGTTCAATTTGACGGGAAGGGAGCCCTATGCTTTTATAGATAAATTTACTAATGGAAAAATTTCCATCTATATTTTGGCCATCATTTGGCCCAGTAAACTTTACGAGCTAAACAACTCTTTGGTGTATCTTGAAGATTCCATTAAAATCCGTGTGGATCTCATGAATGTATATAAAATCCGCCCTAGACTGACGGCCATTAGCCCGAAACCATGGTCTGCAGGTGGACGTTTCTCAGATTGCCGAAACTGGTTTTGTGGCTTTGTCACCGACCCGAGGACGATAGTTTTCGGCGAAGGTCAATAGATGGCGTCTGGTTTTGACATCTATTTTAGCAGGAGGTTTGCTCTCATAGATCAATTTCCTCCCAGAAAGTTTAAAGAGAGTGTCGAAATGATACAAAGTCATTCTTCTGCCATTTCCCTAGATATGTAAGTAGTGTTTTTTATCAGAATAAATCTGCAGTATTGAATCATTAGCACTTATTTTTACCTCTTAATTTCTTTATATCGGTAGGTCTGGATTAAATGCTTAGTTTTATATCTGAGCTCAATTCATATATACATAAAGGGAAGGATGAGTGACAATGCTCTAGTACAGTTTGAATATACATTGGGAATTTTATATATGATGAAATTCCAATTCATACAAATAATAAATACTACCATTATAATTGTATTTTACTAATATATTTTTACTAGCCGAATGACCAGGGCAACGCCCGGGGTTTACCCGATTAAATGCTTTTATTCAAATACTATTCGTTACAATTATAAATTGGCGCCGTGGATGTCATTCTTGTATAATATATAAATGAGTTTTAAAAATTGTAAAAAAAAAAAAAAATGCATCGGCCGGGAATCGAACCCGGGGCGCCCGCGTGGCAGGCGAGCATTCTACCACTGAACCAAAAGCAAACGGTGACAGAATTAAGAACACATGAAGATGATAACGGTATATTATCCGTGACAGAGGCGGCCGATGAGGAAAGACGGTCGTGACTATATATAGTAATTGGTTATTTTTTACGGTAAAAAAAAGTTATCAATAAAAATAAGGGTTGCCTTTACCGTCAAATTATACACTTAAACTAAGCGCCTTTTATTTTAGCGCCTATTTTTGAAAGAAGAAGTGACTTTTAATTTTATAGAAAAATTACCTCCTGGAAAAATATTTATCAATATTTTGTGCATAGATTTAACCTAGCCACTCCACCAGCTAAACATCTCTTTGGTGGATTGTAATCCATTTGATCCCTTGTGGAACTCATGGAATAGAGTCTTTCCTGGGCTGATGAAGTCGGCTAATAATCCCGAAAGAATGGTCTCCAGGTGGACGCTTCTCAGTTTGCCAAAGCTAGTGTTGTGGCTTTGTCACCGACCTGAGTCCGCTAGTATACGAAGACGGTTAATAGATAGAGCTTAATTTTCGTGTTTATATTTTGACAGAGAGAGAAGAGCCGACCTTTATTTTCAAAATATATATTTTTCTTTGATTGTGTAAATTTTTCAATCCAATATGAGGTTTCAAATGATGAAATCGTAAATTGATTCGACGCAATATATATAATTTATCTTTGATTTATTTTCCATATTTGGATTTCTGGATATAATTAAGTAGAGAGAGAGATATTTCTAATTATATATATTTACATTGGTATTTTTTGACAAGAAAACTTTTTATAAATATCTTTCAACTTTTTTGTGTATTGTGTGCGTGGTTTTAGATATGAATGCAATTAAATACATTTTATTTTGATAGGAGTGTCGACATTTATTTTCTTTGATTGATTTACAACTGGTTAAATTTGTATCTATTTCTTGATCATAGGATCGAGCCTTTATTACTTTAAACACCTTTATGGTAGATTAGAAAAGTTCAAAGAATATCTGTCTCTCTCTTTATTTTTTCATATATTTATCATCATATAGGCCAAGATAAGGCACAATTTGGATTATAGATTATAAACACAAGGTAATAATATCAAATCCAAATAAATAAATAGTGTGTGACGTTTCAGTAATAACACTGTTACCGATACGCCACATACTATTTATTAATTTGGATTTGGTATTATTACCTTGTGGTCATATAATCTAATTTATTCCTATTTATATTTATTCTGTATTTAACCTCATATAATCTTATATGGACATTGCAATAAAACAGTTTCAATCTATCTTGTGTATCTATTAAAATAAATCCAGTCCTGAACTGACAAGGTACAAAACCATGTTCTTCATGTGGATCATCTGATATTTACAAAATTGGTGTTTTGGCATTTACACTGAGACCCGAGTATGTTATTTTCCAGACACGCCTGATAGATGGCGTATTAGTTTCGTTTCTATTTTGGCGGGAAAATTAAGCCTTATCTTCAATATACATTTTATTACTAAATAAAATAAATAGGTTAAAACTTATATTTTGACATTAAATTTTATATTTACAATGTTCGTATCGCTTTGTTATAATCACTTTTCACTGATGAAATTTCTTGAAGAACACATATTTTATATCTTTACGGACAACAATAACTTACTAGTTTTATGAAAAATAGACCCCTCGGCCAATTAGAGTCGTCCTCGAGTTTGTCCTCGTTAGAAGAAGTGAATAAAAAAAGCATTTGGCAAGGCGTTAAAATTTTTTCTGAGGTTGCAAGGGCATTCTCACGTGATTTTTCCAATTTATTACAACATATAAATCAAAAACAAATATTTTTGACTCGATGATATTGACAATTAATAAACAAATTTAATTAATAAATATTCCACAGCTAATGTATCTCAATAATGGACTTCTAGGAAGGAAACACCATATTTCTCCAATTTGAATGTGACCTCAACGCCCTCTGTAATTACTAACCACCAACAATTAATCTAACAACAAGGGCGCCAAAAGGTTTTTATTGATTTTCCTGAATTCCCTCGTATAATTTATATTCTGTGGGCTGATGGAGATTTTCTTTTTATTATTTGGGAAAGGTAATTTCTCTTTGGCGCTAATCATGGCGCTTACAGAATTTTGGCCTGACATTATTTCTTGGGGCTCTTTTTTAACTGATCTTTTTTTGTGCCTATTCTTTCTATTGTTTTGCTCTCTATATATTGTTTATATGAAGATTATATATAAATACATTTTTGTTGTGATACAAGTGTCGATAGTTCATATTACGAAATTATATTCGTTCACTATTTTCATTCCCTTTAGTTATTATCAATGGAGAACATAATAATAATAAGCTATTGTTGTTTATCATTTTTTATCAATGAGTTTATGATTAAAACAACTTTCTCTCTATTTGTTCTTATTTATACAGTTTTATATATCGACTATATGTTGAAATGCATATTATTTTATATATTGCTGCATCATGATGTATATTCATTTTTTGTCATCAAAATTATAATATTTTTATGATTGATTTGAATAATAATATAAATTAGCCTTTCAATGATTATGTATTATATTTATACAGTGTATTAATTTTTATTATTATGTGTGTATATTTGTTAACACAGGAACTTCACATGCTTTAAAGATAGGAGCGAGGATAGAACAATTTTGCAGACAAGAGCTACGGACGTGAAGACTACGAGGAAGACAACTTCGAGGACGACCCCACAAATAAATAAACTTAACAACTTCTGAAGGTAACTATTTCATTATTTACTTTTTATAATTTACCTTTATTATGTAAACCCGATCGGGAAACACACACGATACCAATAAAGAGGAAAGAAAGGTCGAAGATCCTGCAAAGCTGCAATCCGGCGCAACAATGTGCAACATAAAGTTGAGTGAAGATGGATGTATGTACCAAAAGAAGACTCTGATTTTCAAGACCATCACTTCTAGAAGAGGTTCAGCTTCTGGGAGACTCTACTGTACTCTCAGCTATCCATTAGTGTATATATCTAAATGAGATTTCTGTCAATTGGAGTGATAAACCAACTGGAAGGCTGGCAGGCTCACTACTGATGAGCTGAACTCTTTGTTAATATTTACATATTACAATTCAGAGAACAAAAAATATATATAGAATAGAGTATATATACAATATACAATATAGTATATATACAATAGAACTTCCCTGTAAAATACACCTTATTGCAGAGTCAAAATTTCCTTTAGGGAGAGGGGTTCTCTCACCAGAGAGTTCCTAAATAATAAAATGGTAATTTTGACAATTTATTTATTTATTTAAATAAATTGTCAAAATTACCATTTTATTATTTAGGAACTCTCTGGTGAGAGAACCCCTCTCCCTAAAGGACATTTTGACTCTGCAATAAGGTGTATTTTACAGGGATGTTCTATTGTATATATACTATATTGTATATTGTATATATACTCTATTGTTTACTTATTGTATTTTGACAATGAAAAGCGTCCTTTGTAGAGAGGTGTCCTTTAGCGTGAGTATCCTCTCATGGAGGTTCTACTGTATATACAGTTAAACCTGTCTATAGCGCCTCCTCTAAATAGCGCCTTATTCTCTATATCGCCCTATTTTAAACATTAAAATGGAAAAATTTTACAATAAATGTGATCTGTCTATAGCACCCAATTTTGGTTAGTCCCAATAGGGGGCGCTGTAGACAGGTTTAACTGTATATATAAATATAATGTAGTATATTTATCACAAAAAAAAAAAACATTAAAAGTTGTCATAAGAATAATTGGCCTTTTTTTTAGTTTGGGTTTTTGTTTGAATTTGCCAAATCTTGTGTTATGGATCATTCTTCATTACCACTAGTTAGATGTTTTACTATGGTAAGGAACAAGTGCATCGTTCTGATACGTATTTAAAGTGAGAGGTGCCTCTTATGATATATAAACCTAATGAAGCGTTATAATAGTGGATATTGCGACATTTAAATGAAATATAAATATGATTATAACTTAGAGAAGAGCACGAATTGAAGTACACAAAAGTACTTGTATGTTTTAGACGCATTTTGATATATGTGAATATTTGTGTATATTATTTTATGATTTAATAAATTTAAATGAAGTTAATATATCGGAAAATAAATGGCAAACTATTAAATGACTATTCCAATATCTATTTCATAAATTATTGCTGAGGAAAAACAGTTAGAAGACAAAGCTCATAAAAGCTTTCAACGTCCAAGTTTACCCCAAAGTTTGGTTATTGCGCTTTCTACCGTGAATAATCAATAGCAAAAGCCATCCCCATCTGGGGACGCATCTAAAAACACCCTGAGAAAAGAAGAAAGAAAAGAATCAATTTTCCAAAACGCGAATTGGCTCATTTTTTGTTGTTCCTTTATACAATTATTTCACCCGGGCTTATAATTGGGTGGTGGTCCTACCCAACTGTTAACATTTTTACTTTCTTCTACAAAACTCTTGTTATATTGGAAAGCTTCGAGGAAAATGTATTTATAGAGAAAATAAACTCTTAAATTAAATTTTTAACTTGAATAAAATATTTTCTTATTAATAATATTTTCTAGAAATATTTTAATTATTTATTTTTCGAAGTAATATTTTTGACATTTCATATAATTTTAAAATTGTTTTAAATTAATAAAATATTATAGAAATATGATTAAAAAATAGCTTATTTATTGATTAAATATTTGTTATTGATATTTGTTAATAACAATTATTTATTATAATTTTCATTAATTATTAGAAGTCAGTACATTATTTTTCTCTAGGTTGTTTATTCTATTGCAGCCGATCATGTATTGCGGAAAGAAGTCATCTCGGATCTATATGTATATTAGATTAAAGGAATAACTCAAAATAATCTAATGAATAAGGTGCTGAATTTCTAAATATCAAAATTATTATAGAAACGCAAAATTCTAAATTTTCTTTATTATCACAAGACAAATGACTTTATATCCATGTTTTCTTCCGTTGTTATGTCCTGCTTATAGTGATGATAAATTTATGCTAAAATATTCTTATCATTATAATCGTTTACTGACAACATAGAACAGTAGAACCTCGCTATAACAAACTCCTTCTGGACTAAAGCTATGGTTACTATAGATTTGTGAGATTCATTATATGATAAAATTAATATTAAGAGATAAATATAATTATTTTTAGGTCCATATGGAACTTTTTCTGTGAGGATATTGATCTATAGAAGCATAGGTCGTCTCTCCCATAAAAACAGACATCAAAACCAGATGTCATTTATTGACTGTCACCGCAAACAAAAAAAGATATTATTCAACAAATAAGATATTAGAGTTAAAAATTAAGCCCTCTTTTCATTTTGTCAAATTCCTGTAGAATGGCTTGCTATCCCCGAAAGCTTGAGATAATATAAAATAAAGCAAAAATACACATCCTAAAGAGTCGCTTTGTTTATTATTTATATTTAATATAATCACGTTTTAGCTCTATTAAGTGGATTTCACATAAATTTGTAAAATTAAAAATAAACAGTGTGAAGTGTTGTTGGATGAGTGATATAAAACATCCATTCCTGATAGCCATGACCCAGTATCGAATCCCGCATTAGGCTATATTTTTTTTTTAAGTAAATTTTTCTCCAATGACCCTCGATTCTTTTCGATATTATTCGAGTTCGATATATCTGTCCGAGAATATTATTTATATTCTATGATTGTAATAAATTTTACTTAAAATCTGTGGTGTCGGGAATATATATATATTCTCTCTCTCTAATTAGCTTTATTTTATATTTGGAAAATTATTATCATGGTTCTGTCTTTGCTCTTCTCTTTAAAACTTTCTCTTCGCTTATTCCTTTTTTCACCCAGCCTATGACGCGTAACTGCCGATGCTTTGCTGGTGTTACTTTTTTTTTCTTTTTTAAAAATATAATCTAACTAATTATTTATTACAAAAAAAAAATTAAAAAAAACAAACCTCAAACATTCAATTGCCCAGTATTTCAAGATTATAGAATGAATAATGAATTAGTTGTTTATGAACTTAAAGATTTGATTTCCGATAAAAAATCATATTTAAAGTTCAATTAATTTTGTAAATACATTCTGAACTTTCTACAAAATCTGAATATCTAACATTTTAATGCGCTGAATAATGTAAATAACTTATGTAAATAAACTTTTCTCCTTGTTTGGCGCAAGTATCCCTTGCGGGATATAGCGCTTTGGAAATAAAGTAATCGTAATTGTAAAAAAAGATATTATAAATATTTTATTTAGTCTAATGTAGCTATAGCTCATGTGAATGCCAAATGTGAATTTTTCAAAGTATACAACTACTAGTAATAGAATATGGATTCATTTGTTAAATATACTTTGCAATATATTGGATTGGTGGTGAACGAGTGCAATACAC
The DNA here is from genome assembly GCA_030710605.1 of Cordylochernes scorpioides. NCBI lineage: Eukaryota > Metazoa > Arthropoda > Arachnida > Pseudoscorpiones > Chernetidae > Cordylochernes > Cordylochernes scorpioides. Next base: position 43,918,189 of record CP092878.1, read on the forward strand.
TGTATTTTTCAACACTCTTGATCTATGTGTTAACATCTGAGATTGATACAAGAATTGGATTCATCTGGTGTAATTGAAATGTCTTCGGTATGAATGTCAGGGTGATCCTAAGAATTCTTACCTGCATTCTTCAACATATTTGTAATAAAATTGGCAAAAAAGGTTTGCAATATTGTCTCAAAATATATCTATAACATTTTTTATTCTTCCTAAATTTAAAACAGTATTTTCTCGTTATCATTTATCAAATTATTATTTGGGATTTTTGCTATTAATTATTGAATTGTATCAATATTAGAATCATAACTCCTCATTTATTTTTGAATTTTCGTTTTATATTTTTATACATTATAGTTATTATTGTATTTCTTATTGTTTCGTTATTAATATTCAGTTCAATATGCTTATTTTATTTCTTATTTGATCAGAAACATTAGAGTGAGAGAATTAATTGCATTTGTTCTATGTGTTGGTTTTGCATTCGAACAATTTCATGATCAACTTTGAATAAATATATTACGATTTATCAATGGATATTTTTCAAAATTACATTTATATTAAATGGAATTATTAAAGATTAATTCTGAAATTTTCTAAAAATTTATAATTCCAAATATTAGTTTTCTTTGTGTTGTTGCCTATTTCTCAAGTCCTTCAAACGATCTCCATTAGGTCCCATTGTCTCAGCTTTTCTATTATAGTCATGGGGTTTTCCCAGAGAACCTTTTTGGAGAATTTGATACAATTCAATAGATGTTCAGGACTGGCTGGTTTGGAATCGCATTTGGGGCATTTCGAGAATGTTTTGATTTTCCTATTAATTTTGAGCATTCTAAGATGTCCTGTTCGTTATCTTGAAATCGCCGTTTGTTCTTCCCTAGTAAGGGTGTGGAAAGAAGATTCTTTAGGAATGGGGTGTACCATGGTTGGTTTAGGGTGGATTTCTGGATAAAAGAAAAATCTGAATAGGTGAGTTGAGAGTTTTCAGGTTTCTTTGTATTTAAATCATATAAATTTGAAATATATAATTATGTATGGGGTCATATTTATAGCGTAAAATATAATTTTTCTTATATAAAATGATTTTATTCCATTGTTATGATAAAAGAGATCAAATATATTTTTTTCAATAAAACAATTTTAAAAATAAATTAAAATTTAAAATATATATTTGTTAAATTCAACATTTTAATATTATGAATCATGAACTAATTTATCTTAAAGAAATAGCACTACTTTGGATTTTCACCATCAATATTCAGAACGGTTTCTCTCCCTTTTAATATTTTTTATTATAAAGTAAAATATTCATTCAAAAAAAAAATAACTTAAATTATTCTCAAAATAGAAAGTTCAGAATCAGCATCAAGCCGTTCTGTCACCTGACAGAATGTCTTTGTTTTTCTGTTCATGTTTTTCTCACTATGTGACCTTAAACATCCTTTACGTAAAAATCATCCTTCCTAAATTTATAATATAATATTGTCAAATAGGTATGTAATAGCTAAGAGTAAATACCTTTATATAAGAAACATAACCTATTTTTAAAATAACGAGATTGATTTATCGATATGTCTAAAAAATGTCTCTCTCATCCATATTTTCATATATAAAATTTGTATTTCATCAGTGGAATTTTGAATATAGACGATGCGATGTTTGAATAGATATTCATTTTATCCTTTAGCTTTCGGGCACGAACACCCTTCTACAAGAGAAAACCTGGTATAATAATTCGCCAATAGAAGACGAGGTAAATATAATCGGATACTATTTAACATCATCTTATAAAATCATATAGATATACTTTTTTTCATATTAACTATTATACAAATTTCTTCATTAACATCCTATGAAGCAATATCCCTAACTCAAAGATATTTGGGTCAATACATTTTCCTACATCAACAATTTTAAACAAAGGGTGACAAATCATTTTAAAATGTATATATGATAAAAGGACAAACAAATAAATAAATCTAGGCCTCTATAGCAGGGGTCCGCAAACCTTTGAGTCGGAAGAGTCAAAAATTTACAAATTTTCAAAGTTCTTAATGAGCCTCACATTTTTACTTGCCAACAATTGATAGTGTATGCATAAATAATATTTACGTGTGGAACTATATAAAGAGCTGCAGCTTCACATCCAAAGAGTCGTATGTGGCTCGCGAGCCGCAGTTTGCCGACCTCTGCTCTAGGACATAACTAAGGAAGCAAGTAATACATATTAAGCTGTAGTTATTATTAGGACATGCCTATCTGGTATGTATTCCACTCAATATTGATACAAGATATTAATTTATTATAATATATACATATTATGTGTTGTGAAACAATATCATCACCATTCCTTTCTATCTGGGGAGATAAACAAAAGCATTATTGAAAAGGAGAAATGCCTATTTTTGTTCATGGTTACCATCCTCACAAATTATTTTTTATATAATAACAACTCTAATGTTAAAGCGAACTATTTCTATATGAAAAATGAAAGTTTACATCTTTAATGAAATAATTATTGCAATTATGAACCAATCACTTACAATAATATTTACAGAAAGGTGGCAGTGGAAATATTTAATTCTAGCAACGAACCAATCACATTAAAGAGTTATAAATTTACATATATGCTTATATACCAAAATTGGTCACTAATTAATTAAATTCGAAGTCTCGAAATATCATTCAACAAGCACGTATCAGCAACTATGCACGTATATGTTCAAAATGATTTCCACACACAAAATATGTAATATATTTCTCAAAAATAAAAATATTTGAAATATGTAAATACTATTTTGTGCATAAAATGGTTTTTATCATTATGTTTTTATGATACTACTGTTAAGGACTAACAAGTTCGAAAGCTTAGAAATTAATGTTATACAAGAAACTTACCCTGAAGTATTATTTATTTTATTATAAATGCATATTAATACAGAAAGGTTATATAAATAAATTATAAAATAAGACAAATTACAGATAAATGACATTTCTTATGATGTGTTTATTATAATTACCTTATATTTATATAGAAAAAGAAAACATAGAGAGGGTGATGATTTCCATTAAGGTTGTTTTAAGGATTTATTATCTTTTGTTACAATTTCATATATATATGCACATTCAATGATGTTTGCATAAATGCATATTTACTGAAGTTTACATAAATGCACATTTACTAAAGTTATATAAATAAATTACATTTTTTATGATGTGTATATTATAATTACTTTATATTTATATAAAAAGAAGCACCTAAAGGTGATGTTTGCCATTAAAGTTGTTTTAAGGATTTATTACCTTTAGTTATAATTTTAAATATATGCATATTTACTGAAGTTATATAAATAAACTATAAAATGAAACAAACAAAATATAAAATACAATTATTATGCTATGTATATCATAATGACTTTATATAGAAAAGGAAAACATTAAGAAGTTGATGTTTACCATTAAGGTTGTTTTAAGTATTTTTTACATTTAGTTCCAATTTTACATAAATGCACATTTACTGAAGTTTACATAAGTGAATATTTAATGAATTTATATAAATAAATGATCTTTCTTATGATGTGTATATTATACTGACTCTAGTGGTATATTAATATAGAAAAAGGAAAACTTAAAGAAGGTGATGTTTATCATTAAGGTTGTTTTAAGTATATTTATTAACTTTAGTTTTATACTTGAAGTTTTAAAAATAAACTAAAAAATAAGACAAATTACAGATAAATAACAATCCTTATGATGTGTATATTATAATAACTTTATATTTATATAGAAAAGGAAAACATAAAGGTGATGTTCACCATTAAGGTTGTTTTAAGTATTTATTACCTTTGTATTCCAGAGCATCCATCATACCTTATCTTCCAAACTTCAGATTTACCTGCCATTCCAAAGATTATTTTTTAACGTCAGGAATATGAATTATTTATGATAGTTATCTCTCTCCCTTTTTTTACACTCTAGTTAGGTTTAGTTATAGACAATATATACCCATATTCCGAACAGCATTTCTTCTATATGGTGGATTATCATTGATTATAACACTATTTAATTACTTGTCTTTGATGATCATTTGTTGGTTCGGAATTGATTCGGAGAAAAACAAACACATCAACATCTAGTTTATTTTAACACTCTACGTTTCAGTGATTTCAAATAATTCTCTTTAGGGGATGCAAAAATGCAAAGCAATATTGCGCCAGCTATATATATATAGTATAGTTATGAGAAATTTAAGATTTATAAATTTTATTATTTAATTTAAATAATATAATTTATCGTCGGGCGGACGTGTTCTTGCAGCGCTCCGCGAATTCGGGTAAATATTACTTCAATTTGTTTTTAGAGTTGTTTTTGAAATTTAAAATCTTTTATACCTTACTTTTTTATATTATTATAAATATAATAACCAACTCTTAAGTATACTTAAACATTTTATATACAGCTGATTTGCATATCAGCAGACGGCGCGACCGCTTGCCGCTTGTTAGAACAATATGGTCGATAAAATTGAAAAACGTACTGAGGAATGTAGGATTCAGCATAAGATCATCTCGGAACAAATTGCTGACACATTAAAATCAAAGTACTCATCTACAAATAAAAGCATAAATCAAAATGATCTTACAATTGTACAGGGTTTGCTAAAGCAATTGAATATATTGATGGATACAATGGGAGATATCGCTGTAATCAATGGCTCTATTTGTGATAGACTTGGAAATCTGGACGAATCAATAAAGAAAATATCTCCTTCAAGTCAATTTTATAATAGGTCATATGCTCAAGCTACGAGAGTTACTAGTGAAGACGATAAAATAGTTATGCAAAATCAAAACGTAACAGATAAAACAATAATATTTAAATCCAAGTTAAATGTTTCCCCGGCTGAAGTATTAGGCGAAGTAAATAATGGTATTAAAAAGATGAGAAATGATAGATCTAAAGTCAAAATAAATAAAATAATAAAATCAAAATCTGGCGTAATACTTAAAGTTGATTCAGGTGAAGATTTGAATACATTGATTGAAGAGTTTAAAAAGATTGATGAGGTAAATCAAAAAGCATTAATTTATGCACCAAAACCACTAGATCCTACAATTGTTCTTAAGTCAATTACTAAATCTACAGATATTAAGGAATTGCCTTCGATTTTATGCAATATGAACCCAGAGTTAGAAGGTCGAGAGAAGAAGATAAAGGTTCTGTTCGCTATGAGATCAAATACTGATGTACAGGATGTTGTTCTCCGCATTTCCCCGGCTACATACCAAATTATGAAGAAATTACAACGTATATATACAGACATACAGGTTACATATATGAAGGATAAGGTGCTTGTACGTCAATGTCAAAACTGTTTCAGTTATGGTCATAGTAAAAATTCATGTAACATCATAAAATGTAAAAATTGCGGAGACAATGACCAACATGTTAACTGTCAATCCTTACCCAAGTGCATAAATTGCTCTACACATCCTAAATATAGGAATAGCAATAATCATCGTTCTAATGACAAATTATGTCCTGTGTTCCTTCAACAAATGAAATATGAGATACAAAGAACATGTTATGCAGATTTAGATCATGATATTGTTACTTTGGATTAGAATAGACTTATTCTTGTTTTTTTTTGTCAATGTTCAAATTAAAAATTCTACAACAAAACACGCGGAAAAGCAATTTGGTTAATAATGAAATAAGGGAATTTATTTCTAAAGAAAAATATGATATGATTATAGTTCAAGAACCATATAGTTTAAATAATGAAGTAATCTTTAATATGCGTTCAAAAATATATAATGCAAATATACCGGGAGTTCCAATATATACCGCAACAATCGTTACAAACCCTTTCTTATCATGTAAATTAATTAAAGAGTTTTCAAATTCATTTGCAACCACTATATCAGTACAAACTACTAAACGGCAAATTATTCTTTCAAATATTTATATACACCCTAATAAAATGGATACCTGTCATGTTCAATTCCTTGATAAATTAATTAAAAATTTTAACACAAATCCATTGATTTTAGCTGGAGATTTTAATGCTCGAAGTCAGATGTGGTTTGATAATATTATTAATCAAAACGGTAGAAGACTTCAACCTATAATTGATTTTCACAATATGCTCATACATAACAATCGAAACAAAACATGTCGAGGATTAAGTATAATAGACCTTACTATTACTAATAGTCATGCTCATGTACTTGTTAATGGATGGAAAACGTTAAATCTTTCGCAAATCACAGACCATCACGCAATCTCATTCGACATTAGTCTGGAAACAGAAAGTTTATTACATGAAAATAATTCTACATGGTATTTTCAAGAAAAAAGAGCCAATTGGCAAAAATATGAGCAGGCAAACAATGTGTCTAGGATAAATGAGGCAATGATGAAATTAGGTAAAATAGTAAATATAAACGATATAAACTGTGTAGTTTCTCTCATAACTGACATATTAATTGAAGCTGCATATGCATCTCTACGATTAAAACCAAAATATTTAAATAATAATCCATTTAATTGGTGGACGGATGAACTGGAACTTTTTAAAAATCATTTTAAATATGTTCGAAATCTATATTATCGGGGTAAACGGTCTAATAGACAGCTAGTTGATGAAAAAATGTATAAAGAAATACGAAATAAGTATATGAATATTATTGAAAAAACAAGAAATGTAAGCTGGAGGGTATTCCTGGAGGAAGTTGAAAATACATCTCCTTTTGGTAATACTTACAAAACTTTTAAACAAAAAAATTCTCCTAGGTCTTTTGATTTACCAATTCTAGATGTATCTCAAGATGTGCTCGAATCAGAAATGAAAAATCTTTTATCTTCTCTATTTCCGAATGACTGTCAATCTTCTGACACAAACTATCATAAATTAATCAGAGACAAGAGTTATACTTTTTCTAATGATAAAATCATTCATTTTGATAATATTCAAATCTGTTCAATAATTAAAAAACTTAAAAATGGCAAGGCTCCAGGAATAGATCATATAAGCAATCAGATGATCAAAACGGCAGTTCATCATATATCTCCTGTGTTAACAAAATTGTTCAATGCTTGTATGGGACTTAATTATTATCCGGAGGCCTGGAGAAAGTCAGCAGTAATGATTATAAAAAAACCTAATAAAGAAAATTATAAAGATCCGAAAGCCTACCGCCCTATAAGCTTGTCTTCTAATTTAGGTAAAATTTTTGAAAGTCTAATTCATATTGAACTTTTAAATCATATTAATAGTAATAATGTTATGCATCCTGCTCAACATGGATTTACACAAGAAAAATCAACAATCTCTGCTTTACAAGAAATAACTAAATTAAGTCTTCTGAAAAGAGAAACAGAAAATACGGCAATAGTAACAGTGGACATCAGCGGAGCTTTCGACAACGCATGGCATCCGGCAATTCTCCAACAATTGGACAAGGCAAATTTTCCAGCGGTACTTATAAAAATAATTAATTCTTACTTTGAAGACCGGAGTGTAGAGTTTAAATATACTAATGTAAAGTGTATAAAAAAGATAAATAAGGGATGTCCCCAGGGTGGTATTATTTCTCCTATTCTTTGGAATATATTACTTAATGATTTCAACTTATCTTTTAACGAAAGTTTTGCTAGAGTAATTGCTTTCGCGGACGATGTGACATTTGTGGTATGGAGTTCAAACATCTATGATCTTCAGTTTAATATTACCAAATGTTTAATAAAAATCAAAGCATGGTGTGAAAAGGTAAAACTTTCACTAAGTCCAAACAAAACAGGTATACTCTATCTACATAACTATGAAAAATTGCCCATTAATTTTGATGGAAAAATAATTCAACCATCAGAAACTGTTAAAATTTTGGGAGTTATTTTTAAAAATCATAGACAAAGGAATAAGATTAATTTTGGAACACATGTTGACAATATAATTATGAAAGCTACGAAACTTAAGAATATATTATTCTCATTATGTGCACGTACTTGGGGCATTGATACTCGACGTAGATTGATCTTATATAAAGCTATGATACGCTCTACAATAAGCTATGCATCGAATATTTGGTTTCCTTTTATCACTGCAGCAAAAAGATCCAAGTTGAATTCTATACAATATCAAATTCTTATTAGATGCATTCATGCTTATAGGACTTCATCTTCTTACATCACACATATACTAGCGAAAACCCCTTTACTGTCCGATTATCTTGAATTATTACAAACAAAGTATAATATGACAAATTCTCTCACAGATCGAACACTCAAAAAACCCCTTCAAAAAGAATTAAACACACTATATCTGGATCTAAAATTTAAGTTTTATCTTTCTCAATCTAATGAACTGTTCAAGAAATTCTTTCCAATTGCTGTCCCAAATTTCATTTCTTCTGATAAATTCACTACTTTATTCTTAACTGGCAAAGGACCCTTCTTAAGTTTCTTATTCAAACTGAATGCTATCAATGATCCAACATGTGAATGCCGCTTAGATGTTGAATCACCAGAGCATCTTCTTTTATCTTGCCCTCTGACTAATCAAATTGTATGTAGATACTTTGAAACATTACCAAATTCTCTTTGTGTATATACTCTATCTTATGAGAACTTTGTTAAGTTTAGAACTATTTGTACAATAATTTACAAAACAATACTAATCCATCGTGTAAATAATTAATCATATATATATATATATATAATACTAGCACAGCACAATAGTCCTTTGGACTTCGTGCTTTTGTAACAATAAATAAAAATAAATATATATAGTATAGTTATGAGAAATTTAAGATTTATAAATTTTATTATTTAATTTAAACATGTGAGGTTTGTTTATTATTATTTTTTCAATTAAATAATTAGTTAGAATATATTATAATAAAAAAAAAGAAAAAAAAGTAACACCAGCAAAGGCATCGGCAGTTACGCGTTTACTTTTCCTCCTTTTTCCAAAAATAAAAATTACTATTAGTATATATATATATATATATATATATTTATGAAAAAACAATAGAAAAAAAAAAAGATAAGTGGGTCAGGTGTTGATATTAAAAATAAAGAAGGCACCTCCTGCTTTTTAGATGGCAGAGCGCTATCTAGTGGAGCAAGAATAAACTAAACGTTTATTTAGCTTGCTCCGTGATACTTGGCCAACCCAATTTCTTGATAAATCAAGAAAAGTCATCCACGAACGCGTTTCGCGCTGTTGGCGCTCGTCAGCGTGGAGTAGACTGTAACCACTGCGACCAAAAATATTTTTTGGTCCCAATGGCTTCCCGAGAAATCAAGAAATGGGTATTTAAGGCCAAATTTGGTTACAGTCTACTCCACGCTGACGAGCGCCAACAGCGCGAAACGCGATCGTGGATGACTATTCTTGATTTATCAAGAAATTGGGTAGCCAAGTATCACGGAGCAAGCTTAATAAACGTTTAGTTTATTCTTGCTCCACTAGATGGCGCTCTGCCATCTAAAAAGAACATGTGCTCGTGGTCAGGAGGTGCATTCTTTATTTTTAATATATATTTATATATAAAGTAGCTGCATATATTGGATTTATAATCATTTTATTGTTCTAATATTTCGAGGGGCAACTCGCCTTTCTTTATCGAGGATGTTTTTGTTTTTCACTAAAACATGCGAGCACGCGTACACCACTCTCGTTCTACAAGGCCAACGAAAGATTGTATCTTTGATTTAAATATTGTATTCAGTATATATACAGCAAATAATTATATTTAATATTATAGATTATAATTTATCTATCAAAGAGAGAGAGAGAGATTTATATACAACAGTTTAACTGTAAATAATTGTGTGTATACATATCAATTCTAAATTAATGAAAATTTTGAAAGGTAATCAAATAAGTAAATTAAAAGTATATACATAGTTATTTACAAATAATTAAGAAATAAATTCTTTATAAATTTCTGGAAAATCAATTTTTCTGTTTATATTCTGCTTATCTTCGGCAGAAGCCCAACTTTCTGAAAGCAGCCTACAAATATTATATGATATATAAATGTAAATATTTTATTTTTTAAAACATATATTTTATTTTCATTCGTTGACTATTTTATATTTTTTGACCATAGATTTATAATATACCACTTTTTGATATTGTTGTAAATAGCTATAGTTAACATGTTTTTTTTTTTATATTCACTAATATACGATTTATTTTTTAAATTCCATATACACTGTCAAAATATTGATTATGTAAAATTTTATTCAAGTAATTAAATTTAAAAACTACCTGATAAGTAAATAATTATTTTTCAACTTTCCTATTATCACGACTGCACCTCAAATTCTTTATCATTCAAACAACAAAAATTAATAATATATATATATAATGAAAGGATTTGAACACATATGTTTCTTTTATATATAATACAAACTTATTAAAACTTCTTTAAAATATAAAATTGAAAACTTAGCTTTTTTTTAAGCATTGACCATATTTAAATATGTAGGTCTTTTAATTACTTTCAACTAACGAAAATAATTAATATTGACTGAAATATATCTATTTAAAAAAAAAGAATATTTGAGGAACAATTACCTTTATGTTAGAATTAATGAGATGTTTAAATAATGCTGATTGATGATTTTAAAATAATAGACCGAGTTGAAGCAAAGGGAGTAAGACTTACAAGCCAAATTACATGCCATAACTACAACCATAAATTAACCAGCTGTTTAATTAACAATTTGGTCTGGTAATAAAGAGATGACTAACTATCTTGGTACTAGTTAGAATAGGTATAGTTACCCGTTGTTTATTATCGGCAATTATTGTGATTTTCATCGTTAACGATTTTTAACCTCATTTTCTTAACTAAGATTGTTATCAAATTGGCAAAGATGTAGAGTGTCTTTTAAAACGCCTTTACCTCTGGCTTCTCAGCATTACTTGTCTTTACATCTCGGACACGCATTCACGAATTAGGTTCGAATATCACATTGTGATGTTTTTCTATATATTTTCATAAAGTATATAATAAAAAAGTATAAAATTTTTAATATCAATTTGCATATAATTTGGTATTATTTGAATATATTTCGATTGTTAACAATACCTCAAGTCTGTATAGACTTATTTATAATATATTTTTTAATTATCCTTAGTACACGTGGTACAGACCATGATTATCATAGGTTTGGTAGTAGTTGGGGAATGAATTTACTGTAAGTGCACCACATGTCTACATATGTGAAAAGCAGTTGGACTATTTATTATAAATAATAATTACATGGCATTTCATTTTTTATATTCAACATACATTTCTATTCCACTATTTGTATAACTTTATAATTTTTATATATTATTTATCGTACCATTTTTAGATAGATTTGGATTTCGTTAAGAAAAATTGTCTTTGATGTAACGATCTCAAGGAAATATTGGACATATTATATGGTTGTAAACAATATATAAGTGTATGCGTGTATATGTGTGTATATATGTATATATTTTAAATTTAATGATGTAACTGTAAATAAAATTCAAAGAATATCTCTATAGGTAAATAATATTTATGAATCTTTCTAAGTAACTTTCTGTGTATCTTTCCATGTTGAATATTTTCTTTGTTATATTTGTATGTACATTTAGCGCAAATGTCCCTAGGGGGACATAGCGTTTTGAATTGAAATAAATAAGTAAATAAATAGATAGACGTATATAACATTTTTTTTTTTTCATTTTTCACATGTTCAATTTAACTACTCAAATTCGGTCTTTAATACCCATTTCTTGATTTCTAAAGAAGCCACTTAGACCAATAGTTTGGCCCTTGAAGAAAAACCTGCACATGGTTGACGAAGGCGAACAGATAGAAACGCGTTCGTGGTTATCCTTTCATGATTTTTCGAAAAAAAAATATGGGTTGGAAAAATATTATGGTAAAAGCCTAAATCAACATTTAGTTGATTTTGTTCCACTAGATGGAGTTTTGCCACCTAAAATGCTCATGAAAGAGGTCAGGAAATACCTTATATATAACTATATATTTATGTATACCAAAAGAGACAGTTCTCCATTTAATTGTGCATAAGTACGATAGCACTGTACATAATCCCAGTAAAATACTTTCCTAGTTATGATAAAAAAAGATGGAAAACATCAATTTAGTATATTAGAACAGAAACCCCACCTATTTATATATAGTTATAAATAGATGTCGCCTCTTACGCTTTTAAAATACAATAATATAATGCATTTTTTCTATCACTACTGTACTGAGCGTCTTTGCATTAATGATAATCATAGCCAGAAACGATAGTATACATAGTGGTGATAACCAATAGAATGGTGTAAACGCATTTTAAGGAATTATTTTCCCATTTGGTACATTTATATCATTTTATGTTAACATTATGTTGTATCAAATATTTATATAAATGTGTTAGAATAGAAAGAAAAATAGAGGTACAATACTTTAAGTTATAATCTGGTTGAAATATAACCTCACAAAACAATAAAGTCACAACAAATAAAATGTACGTGACCAAAGTCATATCAAGGTAAAAATATGAAATCAGAATTATTATTAGCGGTATTATTTTTGTTTTATTTTAAAAGAATACATTTTCTGTACCCCTAAACCAGTGTCGGGCAACCTTTTTCGAGTTGCGGCGCACTAAGCTTAATTTCTTTTTTTCGCGGCGCACCTGTGGTTCTCACTATAAATTTCCTCGTAGGTAATTAAAATACAACAATAAATACTAGTAAAAATTTAAACATATATATCACATTTTATTAATTTTCAATATTAAATTAACATAATCAATGCGAGCATTGCGATTGTTTTTGAGAGCATATCAAATCAATACGGGGATCTACTTGTGATGACAAACGCGCATCTCCTCATCTATCATTTGAAGTCTTTCGCGCTTCTTAGACTTCATTTCTGTGAGTGTTGAAAAACCTTGCTAACACAGGTAGGAACTTCCAAATGGCAACAATGATTCGATGGCCGCATTACTAAGTTTAGGAAATTTGGAGTTTAAGCACAACCAAAACTCAGATAGCTCCTTTTCAGTGAATAGTCTTTTGAAAACTAAATCGTTTTTTAAATCAATTGAGTTTTCTTGCATTTCTTCTTCCAGATGTTGAATTTCACAGTGCATAAATGGGTTAACTACCCATTCCATCTTTTCAACGTCCAAGTAAGGAAAATATTTATCAAAAGAAGCGGATAGTAATGTCAAAGTTTCTTCGACTTCTTTTTTGATAATAGATATCGATGGATTCTCTTGAACCATCGGAAAAGATGCAAATTTTTCTTTAGCAATGTTTAAATTCCATAAACTGAGTTTTTCCTTAAACGCTTTCAACTTGGTGGAGATAGTGATAATGTTCTCCTGAGCACCTTGCAAATTTGAATTAAGGCTGTTTAATTTGTCGAAAATATCACCCAAAAATGAAACTCGTAACCACCAAACATCACTCATCATGAAAGGAAAATTAATCTCTTCGTTATCAATGAATGCCATTATTTCATTTTTCATTGAAATAAATCGATTTAAAACTTTGCCTTTCGAAAACCATCTGACTTCAGTATGAAGCAATAAATTTTTATAATCGTAATCCATTGCTTCACAAAATGTTGAAAAAATTCTCGATCGAAGAGCATTTGATTTGATGTAATTGACTATTTTGACAACTTCATCTAGAGTTGTGACATGGATGGGAGGAACCGACTTTGACACTAACATTTCTCTATGAATCATACAGTGAACAAATTTGATATTTGGATTTTTTTATGACATGTGCTATCAATCCCTTTCTTGAACCTTTCATAGCTGGAGCTCCATCCGTACAGACGCTAACACAATTTTCCCATCTCAAGTTATACTTCATAACATTTTCATCAACTAATTCAAAAATGTTCGCACCAGTCGTTCTTTGTTTTAATTCTTTGCAAAAAAAGTAGTTATTCACAATTTTTCCTGTATCGACGAACCTCAAAAATGCCAGCAATTGAGCTTTATTACTAATATCTGTGGTTTCATCAAGCTGTATAGCCCATTTTGTTGATGAATCATTTAAGATTGTTTTATTTGCCACTCAATATCTTCTGACATATCTTCAATTCTTCTCGCAATAGTTTTTGATGATAGTGGAATTTTCGTAACCTTCTCCATAGCATCATTCGTTAACATACATCCAGCCACAATTTTTAAAGCAGGCAAGATAATTTCCTCTGCTTCCGCGTGAGCTTTCTTCTTTCGAGCGATGAGTTGAGCTATCATGTAACTAGCTGTTTGAGCTTCATCTGAGGTGGTCATAAATTTCTTGAATTTTTTTGATTGCTTTTGGAAACTTGATCGTATATTTTCAAAGTAGCTTATTGGATTGTTCATCTGCTCCCGATGATTTGTCTCAATATGTCGAAGAAGTTTACTTGGCACCATTGTTTCGTTGCTGAGGTTTTTTTGGCAAATTAAGCAAAACGGCAGTGATGGATCATTAACAGATGGTGTAAATCCATATTTGAGATAATCTTCAACGTATTTCCTCTTATTTACAGTTGATTTTACTATTTTCTTATCTTCTTTATTTTCGTTCTGATTTTGTTTATCACTGGCACCTTCTCTAATTAGAAATCTCTCCATCTAGTTTTGAGAGAATTTAGAAAAAAAACACACAAATATAATAATAAAATGTTTAAATAAAGTTACCTTGAGTTAAAAGTGAGTGAAATTTTCGTAACAAAAATATTGTTTTCCTTTTTTAACCAACAGATTTTACGGTGTACAAAACTTATTGTGTGAATGTGTGTGTGTTTTACAACATGCAAAAAAAATGAAGAATTACTACAGCAATACTTTGACGAAAACTCCGAATAAATTTTTTAAATAAATTTATAATTTTTTTTTGTTTTCTTTTTTTTAAGCTTTGTAGCTTTGAGTCTCTATTAATAAACAGCTGTGACAAAGATTGTAAATGACGGTTAAGATTGGTCATATTATTTTAAAAATTAGGTATTTTCCCGCAGTATGTATTCAACTTTATTGAATAAAGTTATTTTCGCGGATTGTTTTTTTTAACTTATGATTTTAAATAGGTACGTACCTATTTGCATTTTTATTTTTAATAATGGCACGTGCCAGTTATATACGTCAAGATTATGTACATACGTTATATGAAATATAAAATTATGCAAACTGTTGTAATTATAATACCAAAATAAGTTTTATATAAAATGAAATTTGCTTTTTTTTAATTTCATTTTTTTATATGAAAATTTTTGAAAAAAATTATTAAAATTGAATAAAAATTATAAAAAATATTTTTTGAAACATTATTTTTAAATTTAACCAAAAGTTCTAAATACCTACAAAAATGTTCGCGGCACACCTAGAATTCTTCGCGGCACACCGGTTGCCCGACACTGCCCTAAACGAATGAATGTGAAAATATATTCTAGGAGAGTTTAATGTATTATTTAAAATATATAAAATAAAAATAGAGATAATAATAATTCTAATTCAACATTTTTACCTAAAGATGGCACTAGTGTTAATTTAAATTTCAAAATATAAGTAATTCTCTTCATAATATAGAAGATTATGTGAAAAATGAATAATAAAAAATAAATTATCAAAATTATATATAGGCATTTTAATTATATCTATACATTTCTTGCGTAGACTATTAGGGTTATAATGGTTGAAATAATGCCTTTAAAACATTGACAAACCAACTGTAATTATAGATATTCAGTAAAAGAAATTTTTAACTTAGAGATTAATACTGATAATTTATAATATATTTTCATTTATTCTTAGTTAGAAATCCATGAGATACAATAAAACCTCCCTATATCAATATAATCGACAGCATTTTGGTTAAATATAGACTTGATAGGGCATCACTGATATTCAGCATTATTCTAAATTAACACTATGCCTTATTCATTTCATTAATGCTACATTGCATACATATAACACAGGCATATATAAATAAATGATTATATCAAGGAACTAGAATAATTAAAATGAGAGCAAAGAATCAGTACAGAGAGTATTTCCTCACTTCATTCAGAGTCTACTGGTGAAGAAAGGACCATGAAGTTCAAATCTTAATAGTTCACAAGATTCGTAGATGGTTAATCACATAATTAAAGACATAATATCTACCTATATATTTTGTTTAACAAAATACTAAAAGATCTCTCTAAAGCTGAAACCTATTCAAAATTATTTACACAAATATATTTTCAATAAATAGAACAAAATATTGGAAGGGCTTGAATTTTCAGTCATGAATTCTCCCAGTAGATTCGTCCGTATAGACCAGAGGTCTGAAAAACTTTGAGTAGGAAGAGTCAAAAATTACAATTTACAACATTACAAAGTTTTAAAGAGCCACAAAATGTTTTCTTGTAAACAATAAATAACACTCACATAAATAAATTTACGTATTGAACTATATAAAGGGCCGCAGCTTCCTATCCAGAGAGCCGCATGTGGTTTGTTTGTGGCTAGTTTGCCACTCCTGATATAGACCAAGTCCACTCAATATTTATTTTATTGTATAAAATACAGTATAAAGTAACATTATGTATTGAAGAAAATATCGCTCTCTAAAAATTAGTTTCAAATTTAATCTACAGATGGCGTGCTATGTTATTATATCCATAAACCTATACTCACGATATCTGATTCTCCTTGACTCAAAACGAAAAATGAAAATATTTTCATTTAGGACATCAATCAGCAATTTCATTTTATCTTTTAAACACAATTGTTACGGTCTTTACACATGCATATTTACTCCTTATTATATTATCCTATATTACCCTGCGTATAGCCTATATATACATATCAATATACTGTTATTAGAACTTCTTTTCTATCGAATTTCTTCTATATTCATCTCTAGTCCTGCTCTCCAATGAGGCAATGCCTCTCTCTCTATATTATTTTTCAAATATTATTCATAATGTTTATCTTTTCATTTAGTCCATCAGTTTAATTCTTCTTCATACAATTTTCTTGTCATTTGATTTACTCCCACAATAATCTCTTACTCTCTATTTTCACTTAATATTTGTCTTTTATTTTAGCCTTGTTCTGTGGACTTTCAACAGGCCACTTATCTCTTCTGCTATTTTCGAGTCATTATTCAACATATTTCATTGTCTTCATTTGTATCAATTATTACTTCTAAATTCAGAATTTTTATTAAGCGATCGTTTTTAAAATTATATATCTCTCCAAACATATTTTTGACATTAATTATTACTATTAAATTATTAAAAATAAAATTTTGTTGATGATCAGAAATAAATATTTTGTTATGTTTATCAACTTAATATAGCAAAGAGGATAAAAGAACACTTAGTGAGTGTATACCAGCAATATCGGGGCAGTATTATATAGAACTGGATCATTGACCTTCACAATCCCATATTCGGCAATAGATTTGGAAATATTTTATACTGAAAATTCTTCGCCTTTTTTCCCATAAATTAAACAATGGTTTCATCATAAAACCGTAATTACCAAACTAGGAATATTTATTTGTGTTTATTTCATTTGTTGGTTGTAAATTCAAGTATGATTCTAGTGTCCTTTCCTTTATTTTCTTCTTTAAACTCTACTCAAACCATGTAATTATTCAATTGTTTATGTAATACAGTTTCTGAATTTAGTGTTGTTTCTTGACGCTAGCATCCCTTGTGGGGATATCGCGTCTGATTTGATAATAAATAAATAAATCATAATTGACGTAGTGAAGAATCAATATTAAAAAAGAACATTAAACCTCCAGGGAAAAGTTTCTTTTTAAAATATTTCTATTTAAAAATCTCTCAAGCTTTCGGGAAAATAAGCCCTTCTACGGGAGAAAATAGTTTACATAATTGAAACGCCAATAAAATAAGATTTAAAATTGAATAAAGTGCTTTGGTTTAATATTGATTCAAGAGATTATTTTATCGAAAATAATTAATAATTATTTGGATATCCTCAATGATATTTTCTCTATAAAATGATCACACTTAGCCCAATAAAATAAATGTTTGTAGGGAACAACTTTTTGATTATCATTATTATATTGAGATAATATAAAAGAAAAAAAAAAGAGATTCTTGTGTATAACACGTTTGTTTCACTAGCTTTCGTAAGACATCATTCTTTAACTAGCGTTTTTGAAGAACGATGTCGTTCGAAGGCTAGCGGAATAAACGTGTTATAGACAAAATCTCCATTTTTTTCTTTTATATTATTACCATCATGGCCATAATACCTGACCTGTCTGAATGAAACATTGAGAAAAAAGAAAGGTTACCATCATTATTGTTTATGTTATATATATATAGAGACAGCTCGAGTTAGGCTGGAGAGATATATAGTTGATAGATAGGCCATAAGTTTGGAAGTTCCCTCTTTTAAATATAAATATAAAAAAATGTTCATCTTAGCATTCTGATTTTTAAAGATAACAGAACAGTTAGGTCTGGAATGTGATACTATATTAGATTTAAACCGATATATGCAAGTTTTTACAATATAATATGAATCTATTAGTAAGTTAAAATTATTATTATGATCATATATTACACTGAAATCCTATCTTCACTTTGGAAACTTGTGTTAAAACAATTTTGATTGAGGAAGTATTTATTTGAGCAGAACCAAGATAAAGTTGACCCACTTGTTCTACTTGAAAATATAACATTATAAATTCTGCCTAAGAGATATTTTACCTGCCGATATTGTTCCAACAAAGAACCTTATTAGAAGCAGTAACATTAATAACTATATCAAATTTAAGTGAACATTAATAATATATGATAACGACCACAAGAATACGGGGGAGTAGGTTATTTAACTATATTTCATACTGGTTAACATACTTCAGAATCTTGAAGAAGGAATAAAATTTAACGGCGAAGATCTTCTTTTATTGAAGCTGTAAATTCGGCAAGCTTTCGGACTTTGACGTCCTTCGACAGGCAACTTTCCAAGAAACTAGAATATAATATATATATATGATATATATAAATAATTCGATTTCTGTTGTTGATTTTGAATCATCTTGTGGATTATGCTATGGTAATTAATCTTGAAAATATAATAATAATTATATTTTTGATCAGTAATTGCTTTTATTGAGCTAAAGGAATATATATTTAAAAAAAAACAATTTTATGAAAGCACTGCCTGGCTTGAGGCGTAAGAATAAAAAATGAATAACTTATTTACATAATGTACAAAAGGTTTGAGCCGGCCACCGGGAAACAACAACAATGATTTTATATAGTGAAAACGGCGACCTCTGGTGGTCTATTTAACAGTCATTTAATCTATGAAATATATTTTAAAAACTTTTTTTGTATAACATATATATATATATTATCTTCTAGGTTCTTGGAAAGTTGCCTGTTGAAGGACGTCAAAGTCCGAAAGCTTACCGAATTTACAGCTTTAATAAAAGAAACTCGTTGCCGTAAACTTTTGTTCCTTCTTCAAGATTATGCCAAGCGATTCTTTCTCTTGTAATTACTCCAGAATATGATATCTTTAAGACATGCTTCAGTTGTGTTTATTTTATCATTCGGATTGGCCAAATATTATGCAAAAGCATAGAGTATAAAATAAATATTTAGATTAGTCTGTTTCCAGATTGATTTGATATTAAGTCGTTAGACATATGATAGTTAAATAATTAAGATAGTCAGATCTCTTACTAATTAGTGGAATTAAATACGAAAATTATTTGTAAAGATTTCGATTACCATTGGTAAACATTCCATTCAATTTCATCAATTAAATCTCCCTCAGATTACAACAACTATAAAAGTGTTCATTCTTCATATTAAGTTCACATTTGATATGTTTTATTCTAATTGATGTTTAATGAACCTATATAAATATATGATTAAACATTCTAATAGTTTTAACGTCTTTGGAGACGCCGGTTATGTAAATTTATCTTTTTTGTGCTTATTCATTCAGAAGATTTACATATTTATAAATATATTTCTATATATAAGGATGTGTAAGTTTAATAAATGTGTGTCGGTTATAAATCGGGTATTGGTGAATTATTAGTGTCATCAGGGTTTCTGGTGTTATGGTCACTTTTAAAGAAGCATATAGGCTTCAATTCGGTTGGAGACCAGAAGAATTCTGGCAAGAAGATACAATCAAGCTCAGCCAAAACTATTTAGATAAGACCAGACATATCCAGGATGCGGCAAGCTTTCCGAGCTTAGTAAGTGAGGCAGGGATCGTATCCGAAACAGTCTTAGTAAATTGAATTTCTATAAACACTAAAAAAGGCATACTATATATAAGCTCTCCCAATATTTTTTTACTGCAGTAAAACCAGTGGAGAGATAATAAATTTTATTTTGTGAAGAAAATGCGTTCTTAAAAGTTTTTTTCGTAGAGTATTATTTATGGTGTGTTATTACTTTATGATTAATTTTTGCCTAACTGGTAGTTTTTGAATTATTTACAGAAGAAATTTGCTCGAAACAATTATTTATATCTCATTTTCTAATTACTTCTAATATTATGTGTATATGTATATATAGTTTTCAGAAACCATAATCAATATAAAATTCTATTGTTTGATATAAATGTAGAATTTCAAAATATTATTAAATATTCTAAAAATCAATATAATGGATTGAATTAGAAATATCCTTTGAAGGTTCACTCTCAATGACCTAGGGCCTCGTAATATTTTTTTTTGTCGTAGTAGGGTCTGCAGAAAATATTTTTAGTCGGTGAATAAAATTGATATAAGAATATATATTTACCTCATTAGTTAATGTAGTACTCTTGTGTGTGTTGAAGGGCTGATAATCCAGAAGGTTTGAAAATAAGAATGTATATGTAATACTGTTGTAAATATCGACGCATGGATGAACTGGCAGTCGTGTACGTGAGGCGAGTGTTGATGTTCTTCCCACACGCGGACAACAAGAAGCAGAACCAAGGCTGGAAGTTAGCACCGAAAGTGATCGGGGACAGCCCACGGGACAGAGGTAGAGGACATGACACAAACTTGGATGCTTATCACCGAGACATGGAGGGAGAGACTGTGCGCGAGACAGAAGCCGTCTGCCGATGGTGACACCCTAGATCATCTGCTGACCCCCTACCAAAACCTGTCCTGTTCACAGGGATCGTCTATAAAGATATCCCTCGGGACCCCACATTGGGCTGGGCGTTGCCTTTTTTCTCCCCTCTGTTCCTGCCACCAGCTGACCGAACACTCTTTGGATCTTTATTTTGACATCAACATTTTTTAGTTTAAATAAAAATAAGGGGTTAAAATACAAATATTTTATATACAAAATATGGGGTGGTAGTAAATAGAAAGTGTACATTATAATAGAAGGTAGGATCTTATAAGGTATCGGCTCTTACAAATTGGAAGATATGTGACATATACTAAAAGTGTCATTATTAAACAGTGTAAAATATTCGATATATACTAGAAATTTATCCCTGGAAGCATTTTCTATTGAATAAAATTCGTGTTTTATTTATTGAATATATATGTCAATTTACATCCAATTTTTTTTTTCTGTTATGAGTTTGCAGAAACTTGCTTTTGCAAAAACATAGATAATCAGTGTTGTTGAAAAATGTTTACATTTATAGAGCTGAATGGCGATGTTCAAATAAAGACATCAGTATCAATTCCTAGAGTTGGACCATTCCAATAAGTGAACGGCCAGTAATCGAAGAGTGGTGGGCGGAAGCGACGGTATCCTGTCTCGGCTCATTAGCCACGTCAGGCCAGGAGAGCCTTTGTCGCCCTTGCCACTTCATTAGCTGAGGCCGGAAGACCTTCATTGATCATCCATGGGAACCTCCCCTATGGCCTGGTAGTGCCCATGTTGGCCTTCACCCTCTGTATTCATACCAATTTATAAATTTTAAGTCTATTCTGTCCACTCAAATAAGCATTTGCAATCGGCAGACCTGAATTTAGTGGAAGTAATATCAACTTAACTTTGATTTAGCTTTATTGCATACTATGGCCTTATTATTTTCTTGATAAATAAAATAAAACATAATAGGCAAGCGTTTCGGGATGTTAGTAATCAACAATGTCGCGCAGGCTGTACATAAACGATAACAATATCTGGTTCCGACATATAAAAGATTTATTTAAACGGCTAGGATTGCCTTTTTTCATATCACTACCTGACATTTTAATCTTTTTTCTATTTTCCGTTTTCTTTTTTCACAAAAACATATATAGAGTAAATTATATTTTTATTGCTATTTTTATTACTATTTAACTATGAATTTCTAATTTTAACAAAATTATAATCAATATATATATATATATATATATATCATGTAAAAAAAAACACTTTTAAAGACGAGCTGTTTTTGTGGACATGAGGAACAAACTTCAATACATTTTTTTACTAGATTGTCCTGTTTTTCAAGACTATAGACTCGAAAATAATGTAATAGTAATAGATCCAAGTATTTCTATTTACAGTAAAGAAATGTATATTGAATTCAACACCTTTTATCGTAAAGATAGAGGCTGCCTGGCCGGCATTCATATTTCTTGAAAATAAAGATTTTTAGGCCAGTAAATAAATAAAATAAAATAAAAATATTTACTGGCCGAAGTATATTTTCAACACCTTTTGTAGATATATTTTAAAATTATAGAGCAACAAATATTTTTTAAGAAACTGATAATTCATAATATGCTGATTTGTACATATTGTCAGACACTTCTTTCTTTTATACACAGTTCTTTTTTCTCGTTTTTATTTTTCTCTCTTTCTCATTGTCAATATCATATGAATATACTATTCACGGCCTATAATTATTGTATATATATATGTATAAACAAATGTAAAGGCTTACATGTATGACAGCGCAAATGTCCCTAGGTTTAAATTGAAATAAAATAAAAATTAAATTAGAAAATCGAAACCCTGCAACTATACTAATGAACATAATTGAAAAAAACATAAAAACTTTCTATGTTCTCTGCTTAGAGCTCGTAAATTCAGATAAATATTCACAACACCCGTTTCGATATATCCATAATTTTTCCAACACGTATATCATTACTATAGCTCTTAGCTGCACAAAGGCGAGTACAAATCAGTATAATCCTAAAGGAAAAGTGTTATAGATTTTTAAATAATTATTGAGTAATATATTTAATGAAAATTATTTTTGTCGTTAGCTTTGAAACTTAATTGCCAGTCGTAAATCACATTTATTTGAATCTATTCATAAAGTGCCCACGCATTTCTCATTCTATTTTACCATATTTATTTACCATAAAAACCAAACTTCATCACCACAAAGCAAACTTTGAATTACAGTTTTTTTTAATTATCTTTTCACATAAACCCATCTTCTGACTTCATTTTCTGTTTACTATTCATAGCACTGGTATAGAAATGTTATCCATTATCCATTGGTTGATGCACCCACGCATCTATTGGATTTTATGTCTATTATAGGAAGAGTTCAAATAAAGCAAACATTTATCTCCAAATAAATTAAACTAATAAATGAAATGTAGTTCTCTGTGAAATTACCAGTTAATTCTATATTCACACATATTGTTGAAATTTACCTTAGATTTGTCAAATACTAAATAAAATTAATTAACAATTTATGTTGTTACAATCAATATTAGATTATTAAACTGAATAGTTAAGATAATTGAAGCATGTTGAAGCAAATTGTGCATAGATATTGGAATTAAAGAAAGATTTAATCTGAAACATCTCACCTTACTAGCGCATCAACAAAGAACTTTTTAATTGAAAACCTGATATTCAAATTAATGCCAGAGGCTCTGATAAACTAGATCGAAATTCGGGCCAAGAATAAGAAAACCTTTAGAGAGTTGAATCTTTGAATATACGATAGCTAGTGAAATGTTTAGTTTAAGAATCAAATTGGTTAGGTGTGGAATAAAATTAATATCAAGTTCATTATATCATTTATTGTTGATGTGGTTTTAAAATAACTTCTTTTAAGTTGATCAATAGGCGGCAGAATCTGACTCACATCTCCATATGATGCCCCCTATATAGCCATCCAAAGAAAGCAGCTTTTCTGCTCATCATAGAGACCTACAGACCATTGCACAATGCACTATATGCAGGACCAAATAGATCTCAACAGACTACGTCTTGAAATGTATGGGAACCTCAATACAGGACCTTTATTCCAACCCTATTAGGATTATAAATATAATCCATGAATTGAGTCCCCATAATATTGTATGAATATACAATAGATAATAATTAAAGCTTTATCAATCGATTTGCCTCAATGCTACTATTATTTTATAGAGCTAGCTAGCATCGATATTTTCTTGGAAAGAATAATGCGTTGGTTTGCTCTTTGCATTCCGCATTTAAAAACCATATATCTTTATAGGTCTAGTAGTTCTACTGGATAAATCAATAAATTAGTGCTTGAAGCCCTTACTACTCTAATTTTATTAATATCAAAGTAACTAAATAAAATTATAAATATATATATATATATTTTTTAATGGGAAGATAAAAATTGATATATAAATTTATATATCAATATTTTTGTTTCTCTCCATTGAACATAAGCAAAATTATTTTAAAGGTTAATTCTATTAACGTTATGTGGGGCTGAGTTTGTTGTTGACCCACTTTAAAATGTTATAATACCTTGATAAAGGTTGGCGTTTAGCCAACTGAAATATTGGTAAAATAAATGATATTTTTATCCAATATACGCCTTTTTATTTGAAAATTTATTTATGGATTGCTCTATTTTTAAAATATATAAATATACAAGTATATTTAATATAATAAGTATACTTGTATATTTAAAATTGTGCAGACGAGGCACTTTTGCATGTATTGACAAAACGTCAATAAAATTATTTCAATTGTCGATATAAGTACACGGAGTGGAAGTACCATTCAAATAAGGGAAGATGCTTCAAACCAAATTTCTATGTTCGCCAGGCTATTGTGTGGGAGGGTTTAAATTTCCAGATTATATTATCCTAGAGAGAGTGATCTGAATGGACAGCCGTTGGACAGGATCAATCCATCAGCTCCAGGACATAATGGAGAATGTTATGATTGGAATGATGTTTCTATCAGCGGGGATCTTTGCTAATTTACTCCACTGCATTGGAAGCATTTTCGATTAACCTTTTTAGCCTCTTTAAACGAGAGAACTTAACTGTCAGCTACGTACAATATTCTTTTATCTAAACCTTTATATGAATATTTTAGCATTTTTTATTAATTGAAATTTGTATTTATAGTAGTTTCAATTAACTACCGTGATATCATTGGAAAATACAATGTGTATTAGAAGAAGTGCAATATTAGTTAATGGTGGTGGTGTCTTGTCCATGGTGGAGATCAAATCAAAGTTTCTATCAGCGGGGATCTTTGCTAATTTACTCCACTGAATTTTCCATTAATGTTTTCAGATTCTTTAAAAGAAAGAACTTCACTGTCACTTACAATCCTATATTTTATAAACTTCTATATAAATTTTGTAGCACTTTTTATTATAGAAATTTTAGATTTAAAGTGGTTTCAATTATCTATACTGTTATATTAATATAGTTTCAATTATAGACTGTTATCGATTTAAAAACGCTATGTAAAGTAGAAGAAATGTAATATTAGTTAATAGTAAATATTGTAATACCTTAGTGCGTCATCTGTTGTGAAAATTCGAAACTATTATAGACGCTTATGATTAATTTTTCCAGTGCAGTAAGGCCAGTTTAATTGTTTAATTTTTAATCCCTCTCATTGAATTTTTCTTTGCAGTAAGGGCAATAGAAATTGTTCAATTTTTAAAAGAATCATATCCGTCTATATTAGTTTCGATTTTTCATAATAGTAAATATAAAATTCAATTCAGGTGATGAGTTTCTTTTAATTTCGGTTTTGCCAAGCTTTCAGCCAAATTAAATGCTCTCCAACGGGCAAATACTTGATGTAAAATCTATAAATGAGATTGAACATAAAGTATTTTCCCGTTAAAGATAGGTATATTCGCTCGAAAGCTTGCAAAACCAGAATCAAAATAAAATTTTACTTTAATTTTATCTTTCTTTTTCAAATATTTTCTAGATAACTATAGCTCACATAATATTCATTCGCTTTATAGAAATATGGACACAATAGGATTGACGTTTAATTTATATTGATACAATTTTTGCTTTGAAAATTCTAACAGTATTTTTTTTCTTGTCCCAGGTCTGGACTTCGAGTCTAGATCAGATCCTGAAGGCCATGCCTTTTATCGCCTCGATGACTACAACTGGGTCGGTGTAGATGTCTGTTCGGCAATGCGCGATGCATTACATGATGTGTTCTGGGCTCACTGGAGAATCCTGACATTTGGTGCAATTTGGAAAGGTTTTGGATCCACTTGTGAAAATCATTGGACGTAGATGGCCTGTTCTAAGACGGGAGAGCATGGTGAAATCTGATATGTTAAGTTGTGAGTTGGTTTTCAGGATTGAACAGTATTTATAAAATTACTGAACGAACATGAATAAAGATTGATATAGGAATTCTCTTAAAAATGATGAACCTTACCATAAATTTCGCAAATTATCTATATAAGACTCACACAATTAGTGTATTGTTTATTGGTTATATATTGATTATCCAAAAATAAGAGACCCCAATAATATTATATAATTACAGAGCGTCATCTGTTATAGAAGTCCAACCATGCCAGTCCCTTCTGGACCCTTGGAATATTTGACCAAATTCTGTTCCAAGGTGGCTAACATGACAATATGGCATCCATTTTCCAATCCGAAATAGAGGACATTGCGACTGCTGTAATAGAGATGCATAGAGACATCTGAGGCTCTTCTTTGGACACGACAACAACAACTATTTTAACGCTAATTAATATTTTTTTAATAAATCAATTTTCTACTGCCCTTACTGAAAATATAAAATAATGGAAGGGCCTGGCTAATCAGTGGTGAATCTTCCCAGCAGTTTCACCAGTTTAATCTATCATGCCGCTGTTATTTTGCATTTTTCAATTTTCCTTTTAAACTGATGCTAAACCTAGAGTCTATGAAAAAAAAAATTAAAACTGTCAATGGGTGATATTAAAAAC
Source organism: Cordylochernes scorpioides (assembly GCA_030710605.1). Lineage (NCBI taxonomy): Eukaryota > Metazoa > Arthropoda > Arachnida > Pseudoscorpiones > Chernetidae > Cordylochernes > Cordylochernes scorpioides. The sequence goes on from CP092878.1 coordinate 43,945,342, forward strand.
AAAAAGGCATATCCTGACATTCCCTAAGGAAATAAGTTAAATCAACGTTTTTTTCTGCTTTTTGCTCAACTAGAAAGGCATTCTGCCATATAAAATTCTCATGAGAGCGGTCAAAATAGGCTTTTTTTTTTCTATTTAATACTATGCCACTTTAAATTCTAGTTGAAAAAGAAATACATAGTTATATTGTTAATAGACTACTACTAAATACTAAATACTAAACTACTCTCTGATATATATTTTATTCTCATTTTACTCTAACTTACTTTTTTTGTTGACACCAATTATCATAAACTCAAAATTATTAGCTTTTTTGGGTGTTTCGTTGTAAATATTAACCCTTTGTACATAATATTTACATATTCTAACACTTCCTCGCCTATTTAAGAGACAAATCGTAATATTTTTTGTTCTTTTCGAACAATTAGCTTCGAATACAATTTTGTTAAAAGGTACTTCAGATGTTTTCTTCCAGCTCCCAAATCCACCCTCACAATGATATTTGCATATAAACGCGGTTGAAATGATGTCTCAAAGAAATATAATGAAAATATATATATATATACCTACGTATTTGTATTTTAAATATATTAAGTTTACAGCTCGTCTCTCTTTGACCCAAATAAATATATTTTGCTTAATATATTTAACGTTTTGCTATATGATAACTTGAATGCTGTATGATAAAATATATTTTGAATGTTTCCTAATTTTGTAATTTATCTCTATAGGCGCTCTATCATTTATTTAATAAATATACCAGTGTTTAATAGATTTTATATATCAAAATTAACATGATATATTTATAATTTAAACTATTCAACTCGTCTTTTTTTACGATGAAATTAACTTCCTACAGTTCTTATCACGATAGAAAAATATTGGAAGGGCATGGCTAATTAGTGGTAAACCCAGTCAGCGGTTCGAAAGGAAGCAACATTAGTTTGAATAACGCACTGCGCCAACTAAATTCTGATGATGGAATTATTCATCACTATTTATTTAATTATATAAGACGGATTTTCAAAATTGAAGAATCAAATGAAAGTTTTGATGGACATGAAATCGCACTCAATAATTCGTTCTTCAACATATAGATGGCGCCATTGATTTTTCGAAAATTCGGTGGAGGAAGAGGAATTCTGCATTCTTCTATTAAGTTAAGATTTCTTCCTTTTCTCCTAAAAGGTATTTTGAAATAAATATTGAAGAAGAAAAAGTGTCATCATCTTTATAAACAGGGTAAAACATTGAACATCGTATAAATTTCATCTAGCAGTTAATACATACTAGTCCAACTTTACGCTGACAAACTCAACCTAATTTTACACGAACAAACCTAACTTTACACGACCTAACCTATCTGATCTTACCTAATCTAAGTAGATTTGCCAAATATATAGAAAATGAAATGCAAATTACGACATTATATAATGGCCAAATAACTAACACAACAGATTATTGTTAATAGAAATATTCTACAATTTCTTATATTCCAACAGTAAATCTGCTGATTAATATGAGATATTAGACAGTAACACTTGTGACAAAGACAATTTTCTGATATATAAATCGAAATAAACGATTTTTTTGCCAGTAGACATGTCCAAAATTCCACAAACTCAATTCGTGTATATCTGATTCCAGAATAATATTTTTAAATATTAATGGTTCTGACACATACCTACTTTATCTTTTCAGATAACAGAGATTATCAATAGACGTATCAATGTTTAAATTTTTTTGAAAATTCTAAAAACATCTCCTGATGTGGGAAAAATGTCGTTTTATCAAATATTCGAAATATGTATGTTCCAAATGTGGCATCTCTATTCATAAACAAATAAATTCACCAATCATTCCAGTGCAGAATGTGCAACAAAGCTAAATTTGGCAAATTCAGACAAAGCCATTATCTAATATACCTATTTCGGGCTAGGTCCCTCATCAGTATAGGGGAGGCTTCGATTTCATAACATTCTAAAAATGATTTTTGTAATAATTCCAGAAATAATTATTAATATAGCGATTTCATAATTCATTTTCAGAGAGTTAATAAATAAATATTCATATATTCAATAAAGGAAATTTAATTGTTTAAATATTAGGGTCGATTTTCAAAATACTAAGTAAATAAGTTAGATGTACTAAGTTATTTTGACGGATACTAAATATATTTTGAGAAGATATGTAACTGATTTAATGAGCCATTCGCGGTTTCGCCTTGCTAGGGCGTGTACTTAGACATGCATGGCTTAATCTTTGAGACAAGCATATGACTACTGGCAGGATCAACCAGGTATCCTTCGCCAGTCCCCGCCGCGAGACGCCCTCGGGTCGCCTCGCCGGGACCACGCTTAGGGACGCAGCGCCCGCCTCTCCGTGGCGGCCACCGCACCCTTGACCCCCTCCGCCAGAAAGGCCGAACCTCCACCCACTGGTCCGGGCACTTTCCACGCATTCGTCCTGAAGCGAGTTCGCACAACCCAGCCAGTACGCCTCCCGCGACCCGCACTGTAAAATAACCGCTTTCTCCAGGTTAATAATCGCTCGGTAAGCCAACGAGGAACGCCATTGGTAATGCCAAAGGGTGCGCAAGATAGTATATGTAGGTATTTGGCGTACTATTAGTAGTAGATTTCGCTAATTAACCACCATAATCATCAAGGCTTGAAAAAAGGGTACTTGTTATATGATTTGAAGATAATTTTGTGGAATTTTTAATGAGATCTAAGTTGTCGTAAACATTCTCATTCTCTGTTATTTGACTCTAGTCACGTATAATCATGTTAACAGTATTATACTCCTCATAATATTTCAGTATCCAGGAATCCAGATTCATCAAATTTCTCAAACTGCATAATTTTCCACTGGAATTTGTTAACTTCGATAGTAAATTATCATTAAATTAATACTGAAACATTTCTTTATAGTTATTATCATTAATAGAATACAATAATTCTCAAAAATTAACCATTTATTGGAAATAAATTCAATTTTGTTAACGAAATTAAATAAAAATTTGTAATTCGGTCAGATGCATAAAATACATAGATACATGGTTCGATATGCAATTGAATATGCAGAATATCTTCAAATTGAATTTTCTATCATTTAAACTGAATATAAAATAGAAGAACAAGTATATTTCATAAAATCTCTCAACTCTCTCTTGATCTCGTCAGAATAAATTTTTCTTCTATATTTTCATAGTTATATTTCTCATACATATAATTGAAGAGCTTCATATATTATATTATATATGCAATTTTATAATATATATAAACTACTTTATATACATATTCACAGTTGAGTTTTGTGTTAAAGAAACAAATTAAGTAAAAAAGGCAGAAATTTAGAAATACACAAATTATTAAAATATATACAAACAGTTTTTGTGGTTTAAGCCATTGTTATTTCTGTTTATCTTATAGTGTTCTACCCAGTAAAAATGTTTAAAGATTATAATTTTTAGAATAAGATAATTTATCCTTTTAACATCTACCATTATCATTATAATTTCAGTCGAATATACACAGAAGGGGAGGTGCATTAATTCCTTAAATAGTTTTAGAGAGAAAGATAGAAACTTATCTTAAAGCAAACGTAATAACTATTCTAGTATAGCATACATAATTAATTTCTACATTTTAATATAAAAATTGCATCTGAAAAGAGAAATATAGAATAAATATACAAAATTATATCTATGATAAAATAAATGAATATCTATTTGAACAAAAGACTTTCACAATAAATGCAAATATTAATTCAGAGAAAATTCCTTTTGTTCCTATTCATATGAATTACTCGATAACCGTTTCAGAAGGAAGTTATTGGAAAATTAGGGTTTACTTGAGATCTCCTCTTACAAATGACTTACAATTTTTCCCCAGAACAATACAGAACGTGGCATATTAGACATTTAGATTTCTATTAAATCCTCTTACTTAATCCGGGATTTATATCTTGATGTGTTAATCTACAAAGTTTTGTATTGTGAATCAATATAGATTATAACGCACTTTTCTGAAATTTAGAAGAATTCTAGGATAAGAGAATCGACTCTCTTTGTGAATATCTAAGAATTTTATGGATAGATACCATTTTGTCAATTTCTCTCTTATAATTCTTCAAAGTTCTAACGTAGACTTGCACGTTTATGTCTGTATATTAATGGCACTCAACAAAAATTTGGATTCAACTCTTCAATTTACAGGCCTGAAACATGCCTGATTCTCGTACTCTTATTTTAAGATCACTTGCAAGCGCAATATGAAAAAATATATTTCCTCAAGCTGAACTTGAAAATAGAGATGAGAATAAAATATACCCGATTACCCGATACCCAGGCGGTGCGTTGAGGTCCCTAGAAGAAGCGCACTAGCCGGGATTAGAGTTTATAAACTATGAAGTTGTTAGGCGTGTATCCGTGAAGATGGTGTACCACTGAGGAGAGCACCAAGGAGTTAGAAATTCTCGCCCGCTTAACAAGAGAGAAGCCGTGGACGAAGAGAGAATAATGTGCGGTGACCGTCTTCTTTAGCTCCCTGAAATGGTTCTCCTGAATTAACTTTCCATTTTTTTATGGTTACTAGAAAATTCAGCAATTTAAATGGCGTTGTAGACCAACAGATGTATGAAGAAATATCGAATTCCTTTTTTTCCAGGCAACACACCAAAGAGATTTTCTCTTGTTGTAGTTCACTTATGTTGACGCGTGCCGGAATTCAATGAAGATCTTTTTGGCTTCTTGATAAAATTTCTCATCTCTCTGTATGAATTGGGTGATGTCGTCAGCATAGGCCAGGACGTTCCCTTGGCCGAGTAATTGTTCTAGACGGCGCAGAAGTTAACCTGTCACAAGGCGGAACAAGGCGGCGGAGTTCTTTTTGAATTCGTTTGGAAGGTTGAGGAATCGTATGTAGTGCTTGAATAGACTGCCTGTAGCGTCTGCCCCGGCATAAAGTACGATGAACCACACGATAAAGGCTGGAGGCAGCCGAATGACACCAGTAGGGAAATCAGGAAACTCCGGTACAAGGTGTCGAATGCAGACTCATTGTCTGTGGAGAAGACAATTACCAGTGTGTTGTTCCTTGAAGCTATGACGACTTCGTCAGACACGCGAGCTATAATACAAGAAGATGACCGTTCCAGAATAGTGTAGGCCTGGTATTCTAACATTGGGGAGAAAAATGAGGCCGGAGTAGTCCGAGGAGATTTCTGTTGAGAAGTCTAAGTCTGTCGTTATAAGGGAGATGAATCTGTAGCTGCTGAGATCCGAACCACCGTCCGACTTGGATATAAAACAGATGGAGTTCCGTAGTTATGAAGAAAGTAAGGCCTCGAATAGTCGCAAGAGCGCACCAACGAAGTTATCATCGAAGGCCATCATCAGTACATTGGGTATATGATCCCATCCAGGTGCTCTTTGCCGTTGCGTTGAACGAAAATCCGTTACAATTGAATAAAATATTGAACTAAACAAACGGTAATAATGATTCTAATTTCCAATATTCAATTATATTCACGGCGATTCAAACGAGGCATCCTAATAAGAAATATTTTCTTAGTTCACCTATATTACTTACAAGACAACAACGAGCTTTTCATACAAAATAAATGAAAGAATCAAAGCCATAATGTTTATGTTACACACAAATCATTATTTAATTGATAACGAATTTCATTGATAGATAAAGTCACTCAACTAATAAAAAATTGAAGAATATTTACTTTTGAGATTTTGAGATATTTAATTTACTATGATTGTTACTTTTATAATAATTTTTGCACGCACAAATTTCCCCCACCTACTTTTTTTTTAAAATTATTTCTACTGTGATATTATAACACTATTCGGCGCTGAGTTTGTTTATACGAAAATGGAATGCCTTGATAAAGGTTTGACGTTCAGCCAGCCGAAATATTGGCAAATAGATATTTTATTCAATCCAATATATGCCTTTTTATTATCTAATATTCACTTTTATTCTCTGTTTGAAAACTGTTTAGGTTTTGTATCTATATGAGAATATGTTTCATCGGAGTTGATTTAGTTTTGAAAATATTTTATTGTGTGTGTACTGTATGTTTTTTCCCTGTGTATTGTGTTGTGATTTATAAATTGTATTTCCTTGGTAATTTCTATAAGAATCGATAGAAAAATATAATTTCCACCCCAGTCATAATTCCCAATAACATAATTCCCTTTTCAATCTGGCCACAGAACATACATATTAATTATACCAGTTAACGTCACATGTAATTTAATTTTCTAAAGGCAATATAGAATTTTTTCAGATATTTTAAAGTTATCTATATAATAATCTGTTTAGAAAAATAGGACGTTTGGAAAAGGAATGGATCACAGAAGGATTTTAATTAACAAGGACTTTGGATTCAAAGAGTCATGATAATCAACCTCACACTAAAAGGAAGATAGCGCCCACCACAGAGTGGCAAGTCACTGGTCAAATAATATTATATATATATTCATTTTATTTCTCGAGCTTTCGGGCCAACATGCCTTTCAACATTTCATTATGTTAGCCCAAAGGCTTGAGAAATAAAAGAAATAAGAAAAGAAACGAAACCCTTGATTATTTTGTGTAAAAGCAGGGAGAATCTATATTATAATCTTATATATGATAAAGCTCAATTCACGTCTAGGCCTATACACGCCAAAATAATTAATTTTCCTTTGTTCATTCATTTATTTTTTTTTCTAAATAGCATCATTTTGTTTTCACAATTTTTATTATTTACCCGTAGAACATAAAATTGATCGACCCCTTGCAACACTTAAAAAATAAACAGAAGATACTCTCACCCAAAAGCAAATTTTTACTTATTAAAAAAATCCATTGTTTCAACGCTTTTTTAAAAGAGGACTTACCTGTTTTAGATCTATATATTTATTTTAAAAACAATCTATAAAAATACAACTAAAAGTTATATCATAATGGTATATTTGCTTATATCATTCTCATCTATTGAAATTTTATATTCATATAAAGTCTTATAAATTCATATATTTGCACTTCTCTCTCTCTCTCTCTGATTGTTATTAATATATTTTAAATATTATAATGCATTAATCTATTATTAAAAATAGTGAAATTTATGATTCATATAATATTATATAAAAAACATGAGAGATAGAGCTGGAAACCTGATTCAATGTTATATAATATATGTGTTGTTGGTCAAAAATAAATGAATTTAATCATAGAACACTGGTCCCCCGGTCAAAGTAATTATCGTAATGACCTGACACATGGGTATTGTTGCCCTAGCGTTACCAGATAAATATTGCAACTCTTCCCAAGATAAGAAACTTGTAATCGCAACACCAGTGTTTTATCATGTATATATGAAGTTAAATATATATTTTAGATTCTTATTTTTACATATTTACATATTCCACAGTAAATCTATTTATTAATAATTAATGTTGAATAGATCATTTAAAACAGTAGTTTTTAATATTTCTGAAAAAACGGTAATATAGGAATTAAGAAAATAGGAATTTCATTATAGTTTTATTTTAAATATGAGCAAATATACATATACCAATAAATCTATTGATTAACAATCAATGTTGAATTGATCATTTAGAATATAAGTTTATAATATTTCTCTGACCAAACGGTAATATGAGAATTGATAGAATAGGAAATTTATGGTAGTTTTATATTAAATATGAGCAAATATATGTAGTATATTCTGAGTTAAGATAGGTCACAATCTTCTTATAATATTTATCATAACCCCATATCTATATAAAATATGTATCGACCTTGTATAACAATAGAAAGGACAAATAAAACAAAGAGGTAAAAGGTAGACCAGACGACAAAGGCCAGACGTGATATAAACAACCCAGAGATAATGAGTTCAATTACCCCGTCAACAGGTGGCCAGACATAATAAATAACCCAGCGCTTGACAGGTGGCGTGATTACGGGAGCCAATCAGAACTCGCCGCCATCTGCGAGCGTCCAATATAAAAGTCCCCCAAGATGGGACAAAAGTTAGTAGTTGGTTAGTTGATAGTTGTTCAGTTAGTTGTTTTCAGAGCGACGCCGTCATACGGTCGGGTCTCTCACCCCTATCCGCGATGTAGGGCATCCGTGACGCCCGTGGTCCGACTGTCTTCGTCCGTGGTCTACCTCTACCTTCTTGGAGTTACCATCTAGACCTGCCTCTGTCTCTTGCTGTCCCAGTGCGGGAATTCCATCACGCACCCACTACCACGACTGCCCAGTACATTCCACCTCGGGATTACTACAGAACCCGTTAAAGTCGACAGGATAACTGAAGACAGCAGCAAGCAGAGGATGACGGAGGTCAGAGACAACTACGTCGCGGATGCCCTCACCAACATGCAGCCCCACTGCGAAGATCGGGACTAGCCGTGCCTCGTGCGGAGGAAGCCCTCATCTCCCCTTTCGACGGATCCCACGCAACAAGCAGCCTTCTTCCAAACAGCCATCTCCAGAGATCAACTCCAGCCAGCATCAGCCATTTCAAGGTACTTTAAACTTTGTTTCTGCCATTTTCCCCATAAATTTTATTCTTATATTTTCACTTTAAGCATTTTAAAAAAAATCAATTATAACCTTTTTTATAACATTTTTATTCAATTTTTAAAACCTCCACACTCTCATTTATCATTTTTACTTTATTTTAATCAAATTATAAATTTTAATTCATCATTTTCAATTTTATTATTAAAATATTCAATCACGCATTTTTGCCAATTTACTAATCTTACAAACCTTTCTTAAATTCACCTAGAATGGCATTATCCAAATATGCAACTTTCAATTTTACATAAAAAATCATATTATATTTTAATTACTCGAATCATATTTTCTAAGCTTATTTGTGTTTTTTTAATACCTTATTTATGGCCATAGTATTAATAATTAAATTTATTACGCTCTTTATTTTACTTGACCTATTACTATTCAAATTGATATTTCTCAATATTTAAAAGTTTTAAAAACTAGTCCTAGAGTTGTATGTTTATAAATGTCAATTTTAAATTATCTCATCTCAAAATGTGCCTCCCATTTTTCCCACAATTGCAAATACAACTATAAATGTAATATGCGAAAACTAATGTCATACCATAAAAAATCCATATCCCCTTGCATTTCATTCCTGCCTGTGTTAAATTGTTATTTACGGATTAAATACATTTTTATTTCGCACTTCTACATTGTTCACATCAATTTTAATTCCTCTCGCATATCCCATATCCCATTAACACATTTCGCATGATCATAACACATTTATTTATACAATAGTTAATTAATTAATTCTTTTATAGCCTACCTTTTCCCAATTATTCACACCCCACGATTTCAATATTACAGATTAAAGTTTATATCCTTCTAACAGAGGAACCTGCCAGATTAAAACGGATAGGAAAATTATATAAAAATCCTTTTATACCAAATCTTAATTTTATAATGTTATAGGATAGTTTATAATTTTGTCAACCCCGTTTAAAAATTAGGTCCCCACCATCTCTAAAAATCGATACTGTACATGACACCATATGAGACGTCATCTTGGCCTACATTAAAGAACAATTAATTCCAGTCTTCATCCCAACGACAAACAAATCAAGGACACACTGAACTCCCCCCTAATTGTTTTTTCTTCTACTTCGTCTTTTCCCATCCCTACTTCTAAAGGGGTGGAATGACCTTGTTACATCATTAGCATCCATCATTAGCAGAGATAGTCCTTCCTACTTCAACACTCTTACCTGTCAATCATTCAATTATAGGCCTTCCATGCTTCTCTCGTCTCTTGATCATTTCCATTGGCCTTCTATGCCTTCGTTCTAACCACCCCTCGTCCATCGCAGAGTTCCTGTTTGCCGATTTTTTTTTATTTACTCCCAGGTCGCCGTCCCAGCATTCTTTATTTCATTCTTTTTTCCTCAAACCCGGGTTCAATCAATCAATGGCAACAGTCGAGCCCTATTTTCACAATCTACCTCCATCCTCTAACCTCTTCAACGGTTACTGAGACTCCTGCTCGTCAACATTTTTTAATTTTTATTTTTTAATGATTCATCGACCTGGTACACTCTTCCTCCCCATGTTAACTCGACACGGAGAGCTTGGGTAACCAGCGAGATTATTATTTTTTCTCTAATGCTCGACCCAGGCCATCATCAACACGATGCGCCCACTCATTTTTCGTTCAGTTTTATTTTTCATCTGGTCGAACTCAATCACCGACAGCAGCGCAGCTCTTGAACCACCATATCTCTTTTTAACCTCTATCAGAAAATATTTCTTTCCCATATTCTGCCATTAACTACCTCTCCTTCGATCTTCACGCCTTTTGCCCATCTGATCTAATGCTACTTACAGAGCATCTTGAGATTGCTGACCCCTGAAAACAATACCTCGCTTCTAAGCTCGTATTGCAGGGCAGGACTCCTGAGATGTCCTTTGCAGAAACCAATTCAGACCTTCTTCCTTTATTCCTCACTGCGTCACTACCTATCGCGAACCTTTTGCTTAAGTCAATTTTCTTTTATATTTTATTTTACTTTTATTATCTCTACTTCTCCTCCTTCCTGTAATACATCCCTGAAACTAGGTTGTAAATATTCAAGACACCTTAAGTAACAAAAAACTGTAAATAGTATACCAACTTTCCCAAATATTTACTTTCGCTATTGTGTGTGTTTACTTTAAATTTATCCTTCCTATGTACTCCTCTTATATATTTTTTGTAATTTTATAATATTATATCAGTGTGAAACCACTACTCCCCTTTATCTTTATTTTATTCTAGTAACTAATTTTTTTTGTGCCCCAAATTATTTCCCATTTAATAGGTTTGCTAGCTTTTCTCTAATTTATTTGTAAATAGACTTACAGTTTTACTAGTTTTGTGGTGTTGGACTTTGGTTTTTAACTTACAGATGTAGATAAAACATTTCAATATTAATCGATAATATCATTTTGTTTATTAACCATCAAAATTAATGCCATCAAATACCAATCAACCCTTTATATATTATTACCTTTAATATTTTTATTTTCTCTTTTTCTCATCATGTTCAGACTTAGCATTTTACAACTTCAACTATCTTAGGCACCATTTAAAAAACCTACACCTAAAAATATTTATAATATTTCTTTAACAGATAAAACATTTATCATTTTATTTTCTTTGTAGATTTCAAAATGTTATTTTTGACGCTTCCCTTACAACCTCTAACTCTATCCCATGAACCTTTCCTCCCAACTTTTTACAGCCATCAAGAGATTATTGTTCGTCAACCATTTTCTTTTTTTTTTATTGATTAAACTAACTAGAAGACCCTTCCTCGCTGTACATTTCCCAACAATGAGCTCAGGAGACCCAGTTAGGTTTTATTTTTTATTTTTTTCTCTCATCGTCCGGCTCATCATTTTTTCATTTTTCAACTTTTTCTTTTCACCACACAAGCCGGACACAATCAAAATTGACAACAATAATTCTCTTACACCCACTCTCCTTTTCCGCATCCTTCAAACCTCCAACCTTCCAAGGGATTCCAGTTCGCCGAACATTTTTGTTTTTTTTCATTGATTGATCTGACTGGAACAATCCTTCCTCGTTATACCATTCCAATAATGAGTTCAGGATATCCAGCGCGATCTTTTTATTTTTTTTCCTCATCGCCCAACTCATCATTTCAATTCATTATTTTTTCAAACTTTCACTTTTTTTGTCATCATTCAACCGGGCATAATCATTATGGACAACAGGGATCCCTCTTACCTCTACCTCCCCCTTTTACCTCCATCAATCTTCCCACCTCTTCTCACTGTCTGAGCTAATGATGCAGACGGATTATCTTGGGCCTTCTGTTAATGAAAACAATGCCTCACTTAAACAAGTTCGCATTGCATTGCAGAATGTTTGGGATATTACTTTGCAGAAACATGCTCAGATACCCCCTTTCCCTTTTTCAACCTTAGCGTCACATTATACGTTCAGTTAATAAACTAACTTAATTTTATTTTTCCTCTCATCTTTTATGCAATAAGATATTATTTTCCTTGTACGATTCATTTTAACATATTTAACATTTTGTATTATATACTTTCTCTTAATCTTTTATCATTCATTTTGTGCGTTTTATTTTTATAACCTTAAATTTTATTTCATTGATACACCGCCATTACAATATCTTTCTCTGTTTAACTTGTAACTTTATAATAATTTTAACTAATTTGTATACAAATTATTTATTTTATTCTTTTATAATAGGTTTGTTAAGTCATCATTCATTACATGTCATTCCCCCAACCAAACCTTCATCACCGGGGACACATTCTGTAGTATATTCTGAGTTAAGATAGGTCACAATCTTCTTATAATATTTATCATAACCCCATATCTATATAAAATATGTATCGACCTTGTATAACAATAGAAATGACAAATAAAACAAAGAGGTAAAAGGTAGACCAGACGACAAAGGCCAGACGTGATAAACAACCCAGAGATAATGAGTACAATTACCCCGTCAACAGGTGGCCAGACATAATAAATAACCCAGCGCTTGACAGGTGGCGTGATTACGGGAGCCAATCAGAACTCGCCGCCATCTGCGAGCGTCCAATATAAAAGCCCCCCAAGATGGGACAAAAGTTAGTAGTTGGTTAGTTGATAGTTGTTCAGTTAGTTGTTTTCAGAGCGACGCCGTCATACGGTCGGGTCTCTCACCCCTATCCGCGATGTAGGGCATCCGTGACGCCCGTGGTCCGACTGTCTTCGTCCGTGGTCTACCTCTACCTTCTTGGAGTTACCATCTAGACCTGCCTCTGTCTCTTGCTGTCCCAGTGCGGGAATCCCATCACGCACCCACTACCACGACTGCCCAGTACATTCCACCTCGGGATTACTACATATACATATACCAGTAAATCTATTTATTAACAAAAAATATTATTTATTCTTTATTTCGACTTAGAGCGCTATGTCTCCCTAGGTACACTTGTACTATAAAGATAAAAAAAATTTTGAAAGAAAAGAAAGATATTTTAAATATGTACAGAATTAGTATGCAGGTTAGTTAGATGAAAAAGAGAAAAAATATCAACGCAATTTATATATGTACAATGGGTTGATATGCAGATTTAGCTAAATGAAATCAAATTGTAAAGTATATAAGTAAATCTATTGATTAACAATCAATATTGAATTGATCAATTAAAACCATAATGTCTAATATTTCTGACCAAACGGTAATATAAGTATTGAGAAAATAGGATTTATATGATAGTTTTATATTAAATATTAACAAATTAACATATATCAGTAAATCCATTAATTTATAATCAATGTTGAATTGATCATTTAAAACAATAGTGTCTAATATTTCTGACCAAACGGTAAAATAAGAATTGAGAAAATAGGAATTTAATGATAGTTTTCTATTAAATATTAACATATAACAGTAAACTATATTGCTTTATATTCAATATAGAATTGATTATTTAAAACAGCAGGTTCTAATATTTCAGACCAAACGATAATATAAGAATTGAGAAAATAGAAACTCCATGATAGTTTGATATTAAATATGAACAAATTAACAATATTTATATGATTGATTTATTTGCTGTGTGTTGATCATTTCTTTCATGTGTTATTAATTACTTCTGTCTAAATAAATGACTTGTTGGTATAATAAGTCCTGTAAGCGCTCAAGAAGTCGTATTAATTTCTGTTTATAGAAAAGTAAGATTTATAAGTAATTGTGTATTCTTTTATTGTATATATCTGATGCTTGGAATTCATATTAAAATTTTAGGTTTATTATATTTTATACGAGGTTTTAAAATAAAGTTTATTAGAATAAATAAATACTCGCAAAAAAAAGTTTGGTTGATTTTATTTTCTCGTTTTATAGATGTGAGCTCGTTTTTCGTTTTCTCAATATTAATTTGATATTCTTATATTTTTATTATATTGTAGAACCTCAATGTAAAGGACTGAGAATTGCAGAGCAGAATAGTTCTTTAGGGAGAGGTTTCCTCTTTCGGAGAGTTTCTAAATTGTTAAATTTTGCAAATGAATACTGTCTTCTGTGAAGAGGTGTCCGCTAGCTGGGTATGCGCTAAAGGGGGTTCTACTGTATATATTATATGAGTAAACTATTATTACATTTCATATATATATATATATATATGCAATGTAATTTCGCAAATGAAAACTGTCCTTTGTAGAGAGGTGTCTTTTAGCGCGAGTGTCCATTCATTGAAGTTTCACTGTATAAATATTTATTCTGTATTAATAATCATGATTAAATTTATCCAAAACTTTAAATTGACATTCTTTAAAGATAATATTAAAAATTATATTAAAAGTTTAAATATTTCTTTAGACTGTTCTCTCTATTATCAATTTTTAGATTATTTGTAAATATGTATACAAACACATGGTTACTCCGATATCATTTTTTTATTCTGTTAATTTAAATACTCTCGACACAAATATTGCATCGACTTTTAAATCATATTAATAGTAATAATGTTATGCATCCTGCTCAACATGGATTTACACAAGAAAAATCAAAAATCTCTGCTTTACAAGAAATAACTAAATTAAGTCTTCTGAAAAGAGAAACAGAAAATACGGCAATAGTAACAGTGGACATCAGCGGAGCTTTCGACAACGCATGGCATCCGGCAATTCTCCAACAATTGGACAAGGCAAATTTTCCAGCGGTATTTATAAAAATAATTAATTCTTACTTTGAAGACCGGAGTGTAGAGTTTAAATATACTAATGTAAAGTGTATAAAAAAGATAAATATGGGATGTCCCCAGGGTGGTATTATTTCTCCTATTCTTTGGAATATATTACTTAATGATTTCAACTTATCTTTTAACGAAAGTTTTGCTAGAGTAATTGCTTTCGCGGACGATGTGACATTTGTGGTATGGAGTTCAAACATCTATGATCTTCAGTATAATATTACCAAATGTTTAATAAAAATCAAAGCATGGTGTGAAAAGGTAAAACTTTCACTAAGTCCAAACAAAACAGGTATACTCTATCTACATAACTATGAAAAATAACCCATTAATTTTGATGGAAAAATAATTCAACCATCAGAAACTGTTAAAATTTTGGGAGTTATTTTTAAAAATCATAGACAAAGGAATAAGATTAATTTTGGAACACATGTTGACAATATAATTATGAAAGCTACGAAACTTAAGAATATATTATTCTCATTATGTGCACGTACTTGGGGCATTGATACTCGACGTAGATTGATCTTATATAAAGCTATGATACGCTCTACAATAAGCTATGCATCATATATATTGGTTTCCTTTTATCACTGCAGCAAAAAGATCCAAGTTGAATTCTATACAATATCAAATTCTTATTAGATGCATTCATGCTTATAGGACTTCATCTTCTTACATCACACATATACTAGCGAAAACCCCTTTACTGTCCGATTATCTTGAAT
>CP092878.1:43960964-43992077 GCA_030710605.1 Cordylochernes scorpioides
TATCGACGCATGGATAAGCTGGCAGTCGTATACGTGAGGCGAGTGTTGATGTTCTTCCCACACGCGGACAACAAGAAGCAGAGCCAAGGCTGGAAGTTAGCACCGAAAGTGATCCGGGACAGCCCACGGGACAGAGGTAGAGGCCATGACACAAACTTGGATGCTTATCACCGAGACATGGAGGGAGAGACTGTGCGCGAGACAAAAGCCGTCTGCCGATGGTGACACCCTAGAAAATCTGCTGACCCCCTACCAAAACCTGTCCTGTTTACAGGGGTCGTCTATAAAGATGTCCCTCGGGACCCCACATTGGGCTGTGCGTTGCCTTTTTCCTCCCCTCTGTCCCTGCCACCAGCTGACCGAACACTCTTTGGATCTTTATTTTGACGTCACCATTTTTTAGTTTAAATATAAATAAGGGGTTAAAATACAAATATTTTATATACAAAATATGGGGTGGTAGTAAATAGAAAGTGTACTTTATAATAGAAGGTAGGATCTTATATGGTATCGGCTCTTACAAATTGGAAGATATGTGACATATACTAAAAGTGTCATTATTATACAGTGTAAAATATTCGATATATGTATACTAGAAATTTATCCCTGGAAGCATTTTTATTGAATAAAATTCGTGTTTAATGGTTTTATTTCTTGAATATATATGTCAGTTCACATCCAATTTTTTTCTGTTATGAGTTTGCAGAAACTTTCTCTTGCAAAAACAGAGATAATCAGTGTTGTTAAAAAATATTTACATTTATAAAGTTGAATGGCGATGTTCAAATAAAGACATCAGTATCAATTCCTAGAGTTGGACCATTCCAATAAGTGAACGGCCAGTAATCGAAGAGTGGTGGGCGGAAGCGACGGTATCCTGTCTCGGCTCATTAGCCACGTCAGGCCAGGAGAGCCTTTGTCGCCCTTGCCACTTCATTAGCTGAGGCCGGAAGACCTTCATTGATCATCCATGGGAACCTCCCCTATGGCCTGGTAGTACCCATGTTGGCCTTCACCCTCCGTATTCATACAAATTTATAAAAAATTAGGTCTAATCTGTCAACTCAAATGAGCATTTGTAATCGGCAGACCTGAATTTAGTGGAAGTAATATCAACTTAACTTTGATTTAGCTTTATTGCATACTATGACCATATTATTTTCTTGATAAATAAAAAGAGAAAAATAGGCAAGCGTTTCGTGATGTAATTAATCAACAATGTCGCGCAGGCTGTACCTAAACGATAAAAATATCGGGTTCCGACATATAAAAGATTTATTTAAACGGCTAGGATTGCCTTTTTTTCATATCACTACCTGACATTTTAATCTTTTTTCTATTTTCCGTTTTCCTTTTTTCACAAAAACATATTTTGAATAAATTATATTTTTATTGCTATTTTTATTACTATTTAACTATTAAATTATAATTTTAACAAAATTATAATCAATATCATGTAAAAAAAAACACTTTTAAAGACGAGCTGTTTTTGTGGACATGAGGAACAAACCTCAATACATTTTTTTACTAGATTGTCCTGTTTATCAAGACTGTAGAATCGACAATAATTTAATAGTAACATATCCAAGTATTTTTATTTCCAGTAAAGAAATGTATAATAAAATCAACACCTTTTGTAAAAATATTTTGAATTATATAGCAAAAATAGATTTTAAGAGACTGATAATTCATAATATGCTGATTTGTACATATTGTCAGACACTTCTTTCTTTTGTACACAGTTCTTTTTTCTCGTTTTTATTTTCTCTCTTTCTCATTGTCAATATCATATGAATATACTATTCACGTCCTATAATTATTGAATATTTATGTATAAACAAATGTAAAGGCTTACATGTATGACAGCGCAAATGTCCCTAGGTTTAAATTGAAATAAAATAAAAATTAAATGAAAAAATCGAAACCATGCAACTATACTAATGAACATAATTGAAAAAAACATAAAAACGTTTCTATGTTCTCTGCTTAGAGCTCGTAAATTCAGATAAATATTCACAACACCCGTTTCGATATATCCATAATTTTTCCAACACGTATATCATTACTATAGCTCTTAGCGGGACAAAGGCGAGTACAAATCAGTATAATCCTAAAGGAAAAGTGTTATAGGTTTTAAAATAATTATTGAGTAATATATTTAATGAAAATTATTTTTGTCGTTAGCTTTGAAACTTAATTGCCAGTCGTAAATCACATTTATTTGAATCTATTCATAATGTGCCCACGCATTTCTCATTCTATTTTACCATATTTATTTATCATAAAAACCAAACTTCATCACCACAAAGCAAACTTTGAATTACAGAGTTTTTTTTAATTATCTTTCCACATAAACCCATCTTCTGACTTCATTTTCTGTTTACTATTCATAGCACTGGTATAGAAATCTTATCCATTATCCATTCGTTGATGCACCCACGCATCTATTGAATTTTATGTCTATTATATTATATATTATATAGAGATTTCAAATAAAGCGAACATTTCTCTCCAAATAAATCAAACTAATAAATTAAATGTAGTCCTTTGTAAAATTACCAGTTAATTCTATATTCACACATCTTGTTGAAATTTATCTTAGATTTGTTATATACTTAATAAAATTAATTAACAATTTATGTTGTTACTATCAATATTAGAATATTAAACTGAATAGCTAAGATAATTAAAATCTTAGTCGTGTATAGATATTTGAATTAAAGAAAGATTTAATCTGAAACATCTCACCTTTCTAGCGCATCAACAAAGAACTTTCTAATTGAAAACCTGATATTCAAATTAATGCCAGAGGCTCTGATAAACTAGATCGAAATTCAAACCAAGAATAAGAAAACTTTTAGAGAGTTTAGAATCTTTGAATATACTATCGCTGGTGATATGTTTAGTTTAAGAATCAAATTGGTTAGGTTTGGAATAAAATTAATATCAAGTTCATTATATCAATTATTGTTGATGTGATTTTAAAATAACTTCTTTTAAGTTGAACAATAGGGGCAAAATCTGATTATCACCTCTTGATGCGCCATGTATAACCTACCAAAGACACAGCTCTTTTTGCCCATCATAGACACCTACAGACCATTGCACAATGCACTATTTGCAGGACCAAAGAGATATCAACAGACTACGTCTTGGAATGTATGGGAACCTCAATACAGGACCTTTATTCCAACCTTATTAAGATTATAAATATAATCCATGAATTGAATTCCCATGACCTTGTATAAATATATACACTAGATAATAATTAAAAAGGTGCATCAATCGATTTGCCTTAATGTTACTATTATTTTATAGAGCTAGCATTGATATTTTCTTGGTAAGAATAATGCGTTGGTTTGCTCTCTTTGCATTCCGCATTTTTAAACCATATATTTTCATAGGTCCAGTAGTTCGACTGGATAAATCAATAAATTAGTGCTTGAAGCCCTTACTACTCTAATTTTATTAATATCAAAGTAACTAAATAAAATTATAAATCTATATATAATTATTTTAATGGGGAGAAAAAATAATTGATGTATAAATTTATATATCAATTTTTTTGTTTCTCCCCATTGAATATAAGCAAAAATATTTTAAAAGTTAATTCTATTCACGTTATGTGGGGCTGAGGTTGTTGTTGACCCACATTGAAATGTTATAATACCTTGATAAAGGTTGGCGTTTAGCCAACTGAAATATTGGTAAAATAAATGATATTTTGATCCAATATATGCCTTTTTATTTGAAAATTTATTTATGGATTGCTCTATTTTAAAAATATATAAATATACAAGTATATTTAATATAATAAGTATACTTGTATATTTAAAATTGTGAAGACGGGGCACTTTTGCATGTATTGACAAAATGTCAATAAAATTATTTCAATTGTCGATATAAGTACACGGAGTGGAAGTACCATTCAAATAAGGGAAGATGCTTCAAACCAAATTTCTATGTTCGCCAGGCTATTGTGTGAGAGGGTTTAAATTTCCAGTTAATATTATCCTAGAGAGAGTGATCTGAATGGACAGCCGTTGGACAGGATCAATCCATCAGCTCCAGGACATAATGGAGGATGTTATGATTGGAATGATGTTTCTATCAGCGGGGATCTTTGCTAATTTACTCCACTGCATTGGAAGCATTTTCGATTAACCTTTTCAACCTCTTTAAACGAGAGAACTTCACTGTCAACTACGTACAATATTCTTTTATCTAAACCTTTATATAAATATTTTAGCATTTTTTATCAATTAAATTTTGTATTTAGATAAGTTTCAATTAACTACTGTGATATCACTGGAAAAATTGCAATGTGTATCAGAAGAAATGCAATATTAGTTAATGGTGGTGGTGTCTTGTCCATGGTGCAGATCAGATCGGAAGTTTCTATCAGCGGAGATCTTTGCTAATTTTCTCCACTGAATTTTCCATTAATGTTTTCAGATTCTTTAAAAGAAAGAACTTCACTGTCAACTACGTACAATATTTTATTATATAAACTTCTACATAAATTTTGTTGAAATTTTTATTGATCAAATTTTAAATTTAGAGTGGTTTCAATTATCTCTACAGTTATATTAATATAGTTTCAATTATAGACTGTTATCGATTTAAAAACGCTATGTAAAGTAGAAGAAATTTGATAAGAGTTAATAGTAAATATTATAATACCTTAGTGCGTCATCTGTTATGAAAATTCGAAACTATTATAGACGCTTGTGATTAATATTTCCAGTGCAGTAAGATAAATATAAATTGTTTAATTTTTAAGCCCTCTCATTGAATTTTTCATTGCAGTAAGGACAATTGAAATTGTTTAATAATTAAAATAATCATACACTTTTATTATAGTTTTTAATTTTAAATTCAGGTAATAAGTTTTTTTTTAATTTTGGTTTTACCAAGCTTTCAACCGAATATTCTGCTTTTCAACGGGAAAATATTTTATGTAAAATCTATATATGAGATTGTAAATTAAGATTTTTCCCCTCAAAGAGAGGTATATTTTCTCGAATGCTTGCAAAACAAAAATTGAAAGAAACTATTCACCTGATTTTTATTTTTCATTTTTCAAATATTTTCTGGGCAACTATTGCTCACATACAATTCAATGGCTTTATAGAAATATTGATACAATAGGATTGAAGGTTAATTTATATTGATACAATTTTTGCTTTGAAAATACTAACAGTATTTTTTTCTTGTCCCAGGTCTGGACTTTAAGTCTAGACCAGATCCTGAAGGTCATGCCTCTTTATCGCCTCGATGACCACAGCTGGATCGGTGTAAATGTCTGTTCGGCAATGCCCGATGCATTACATGATGTTTTCTGGGCTCGCTGGAGAATCCTGACATTTGGTGCAATTCGGAAAGGTTTTGAATCCACTTGTGAAAATCATTGGACGTAAATGGCTTTTTCTAAGACGGGAAAGCATGGTAAAGTATATCTGTTAAGTGAGTTGGTTCTTAGGAGGGAACACATTTTATGAAATTTCTACACGAATATGAATAAAGATTGATATAGGAATTCTCTTAACAATGATGAACTTTACCAAACATTTTGCAAATTCTCTTTATAAGATTCGCACAATTAGTGTATTGTTTATTGGTTAGATATATAGATTATCCAAAAATTAGAGACCCCAATAATATTATATAATTACAGAGCGACATCTGTTATAATAAATGTGAACTATTTTTAAGGAAGGGAAGAAGTCCGACCACACCAATTCCCCCCTGGACCCTTGGGATATTTGACCAAATTCTGAACCATGGTGACTAACGTGGCAAAGGCACCTATTTTCCAACCCAAGATAGAAAACATTGCGACTGATGTGATAGAGGTTCATGGAACGCTTCACGATTTTGCGTGTCATCCTTGCGCAGGGGCCATGCTAATCTTCTCTGTATCGTTCCAATTTTAGTATATCTACCGCCGAACAAGCGTGTAGAGGTTCATGGAGACATCTGCGGCTCTTCTTTGAACACAACAACAACAACAATTTTTGACGCTAATGATTATTTTTTGAAATAAATCAATTTTATTCTTCCCTTACTGCAAATATAAACGAATGGGAGAGCCTGACTCATCAATGATGAATCCTCTCAGCGCTTTCGCTAGTTCAATCTACCATACCGTTGTAATATTGCATTTTTCGATTTTCTTTTTATACGAATGCTAAAACTAGAGTCTATGAAATAAAATAAATATATGAAAATTGTCAGATGTTGATATTAAAAACAAAAAAGGCATATAATGACTTCCCTAAGGGAACTAGTTGAATCAACGTTTTTTTTTTTCGCTTCTTGTTTAACTAGAAAGGCATTCTGCTATATAAAATGCTCATGAGAGCGGTCAAATATGCTTTTTTTTTGTTTCTATTATATATATTATGCCACTTTAAATTCTAGTTGAAAAAGGAATACATGGTTATATTGTTAATAGACTACCATTAAATACTAAACTACTCTCTGATATATATTTTATTCTCATTTTACTCTAACATACTTTTTTGTTGTTTTGTTGACACCAATTATCATAAACTCATAATTATTAGCTTTTTTGTGACTTGCGTTGTAAAAATAAACCCTTTGTACATAATATTTACATATTATAACACTTCCTCGCCTATTTAAGAGACAATCTTAATACCTTTGTTCTTTTAGAACAATTAGCTTCAAATACAATTTTGTTAAAAGGTACTTTATATGTTTTATCCAAGCTCCCAAATCTACCATTACATTGATATTTGCATATAAACGCGCTTGAAATGATATTATCAAGGAAAATATAATGAAAATATACTATATTTTTATATTTTAAATATATTAAAGTTAACAGCTCGTCCCTTTTTGACCCAAATAAATATATTTTGCCTTATTTTATTTTTAACAATTTTCTATAAATGTATGGATACATATACAAAATACATATATAAATAGATATATATACAAATGAATTGATTTTAAACGTTTCTAATTCTATGTAATTTATCTTTATAGGCGCTCTATCATTTATTCAATAAATATACCAGTATAAAATAGATTTTGTATATGAACCTAAACATAATAAATTTATTATTTAAACTATTCAACTCGTCTTCCTTTTACAATAAAAATAACTACCTACAGTTCTTTCCACGTTATAAAAATATTGGAAATGCATGGTTTATTAGTGTTAAACCCTGCCAAAGGTTCTAGAGGAAGCAATATTAGTTTAAAGAACGCACTGCGGAATCTAAACGCTGAGGATGGAATTATATATTTATTATATAAGACATTTTTACAAGTATTGAATCAAAATTAGTTTGAAGGATATAATGAAATTGCACTCAGTAATTCGTTATTTAACATATAGATGGCGTCATTGGTTTTTGTTGGAAATTCAATGGAGGAAGAATTCTGCAATCTTCTATTAAGCGAAGACCTCCTTGTAATTTTATAAAGTACTAGCGGATGTACCCGGCTTCGCCCGGGTTTTACCAGAGTAAAGGTTTGTCTAACGAATCTCTCGATAAAGTGAACATTTTTTCCCGGTCCCTTGAAAAATACTCGATAAGTTGAATAAAATCAATATTAATTGGTTCCCTCGGTAATTGGAAGTTAAAGGAATAGTATATTGCCTTGGAATTGTATCATTATTCTTGTATGGATGTACCCGGCTTCGCCAGGGTTTTACCCGAGTAAAGGTTTGTCTAACGAATCTCCCGATAAAGTGAACATTTTTTCCCGGTCCCTTGAAAAATACTCGATAAGTTGAATAAAATCATTATTAATTTGTTCCCTCGGTAATTGGAAGTTAAAGGAATAGTATCATGCCTTGGAATTGTATCATTATTCTTGTCTCAAATAAATTGCCGTGTCATCCTGAATTTTGTCTTTCTTAATTTTCAACATTACAAAATCATCGTAATCATGATAATATTTAGAGCAGAGATTGTTGAATTATAACATATAAATTAGAATATTTATCTTGATTATTTTTAGGCGAAAAGTTATTTCAAAAATTATATTTGCTAGAAACCTTCCCAGTACTATACTAAATAACTTCCCAAAGTTTCATGGCGTCCCAATGAGTGGTTTGGTCAGGCATAAAGGACAAACACATATACATTCATTTATATATATATATATATATATATATATATATATATATATATCGAAATTGAAATTGAAGATAAAATTAATTCATAAGAATTATATACAGGGTAAAACATTGAACGTTGTAGGTATAACTTCCATCTAACAGGTAATACATACTAGCCCAACTTTACACGAACAAACCTGATCTGAGGTTCACACACACGACGACAAAAACAAAATTTTCTTATCATTCCAGTGCATAGTCTTTTGATAAGAAATGTGCAACAAAACTAAATTAGAAATTTCAGATAAAAACCCTCACCTATTATAGCTATTTCGTGGTAGGGCCCTCATTAATATAGGATAGGGGCTTCGAGTTCATAACATTCTGAAAGGAATTTTGAAAAATTCCAGAAATAATGATTAATTTAGCGATTTCATAATTCATTTTCAGAATGTTGTGAAATCGCTCGATTATTTTTTAAATGTATTTAAACTTTTGAAGTATTGTAGCCGATTTTCAAAATACTAAGTAAATTAGTTAAATGTACTAAGTTATTTAGGCTAGAATACTAAGTAACTTGTGAGAAGATGGTATATGTAGGCATTTGGTGTACTTAGAGTAGAAGAATTCGCTAACTAACTAGCATAATCATCAAGTCTTGAAAAAAAAAAATACTTGGTATATGCGTTTAAGATCATTTGTAGAAATTTTGATGTCATCTAAGTTCTCATAAACATTCTCATTCTCTGTTATTCGACTCTAGTGACGCACAATCATGTTAATAGTATTATTCTCCTCATAATATTTCAGCATCCAGGAATCCAGATTCATCAAATTTCTCAAACTGCATAAATTTCTACTGGAATTCGTTCACCTCGATAGTGAATTATCATCAAATTAATACTGAAACATTTATTTATAATTATTATCAATGAAATAATGCAATAATTCTCAAATATTAACTATTTATCGAAAATAAACTCAATTTTCTTAGCGAAATTAAATAAAAATTTTGTAATTTGGTCAGATGCCAAAAATACATAGATACATGGTTCGATATGCAATCAATATTCAGGAAATCTTCAAATTGATATTCTATAATTTAAACTGAATATAAAATAGAAGAACAAGTATATTTCATAAAATCTCTCAACTCTCTCTTGATCTCGTCAGAATAAATTTTTCTTCTATATTTTCATAGTTACATTTCTCATACATATAATTGGAGAGCTTCATATATTATATTATATATGCAATTATATAATATATATAAACTACTTTATATACATATTCACAGTTGAGTTTTGTGTTAAAGAAACAAATTAAGTAAAAAAGGCAGAAATTTAGAAATACACAAATTATTAAAATGTATACAAACAGTTTTAATGGGTTAAGCCATTGTTATTGCTGTTTACCTTATAGTGTGCTACCCAGTAAAAATGTTTAAATATTATATTATATATAATAAGATAATTTATCCTTTTAACATCTACTATTATCATTATAATTTTCATTTGAATATACACAGAGAGATGCATTAATTCCTTAAATAGTTTTAGAGAGAAAGATAGAAACTTATCTTAAAGCAAACGTAATAACTATTCTAGTATAGCATACATAATTAATTTCTACATTTTAATATAAAAATTTGCATCTTAAAAGATATAGAATAAATATACAAAATTATATCTATGATAAAATAAATGAATATCTATTTGAACAAAAGACTTTCACAATAAATGCAAATATTAATTCAGGGAAAATTCCTTTTGTTCCTATTCATATGAATTACTCGATAACCGTTTCAGAAGGAAGTTATTGGAAAATTAGGGTTTACTTGAGATCTCCTCTTACAAATCACTTACAATTGTTCCCTGAACAATACAGGACGTGGCATATTAGACATTTAGATTTCTATTAAATCCTCTTACTTAATCCTGGATTTATAACTTGATGTATTAATCTAGAAAGTTTTGTATTATGCATCAATATAGATTATAAGGCACTTTTCTGAAAATTAGAAGAATTCCAGGATAAGAGAATCGACTCTCTTTGTGAATATCTGAGAATTTTATGGATAGATACCATTTTGTCAATTTCTCTTTTATAATTCTTCAAAGTTCTAAGTAGACTTGCACGTTTATGTTTGTATATTAATGGCACTCAACAAAAAATTGGATTCAACTCTTCAATTTACAGGCCTGAAACATGCCTGATTCTCGAACTCTTATTTTAAGGTCACTTGCAAGCGCAATATGAAAAAATATATTTCCTCAAGCTGAACTTGAAAATAGAGATGAGAATAAAATATACCCGATTACCCGATACCCAGGCGGTGCGTTGAGGTCCCTAGAAGAAGCGCACCTGCCGGGATTAGAGTTTATAAACTATGAAGTTGTTAGGCGTGTATCCGTGAAGATGGTGTACCACTGAGGAGAGCACCAAGGAGTTAGAAATTCTCGCCCGCTTAACAAGAGAGAAGCCGTGGACGAAGAGAGAATAACGTGCAGCGACCGTTTTCTTTAGCTCCCTGAAATGGTTCTCCTGAACCAACCTTCTTTTTTTTATGGTTATTAGAAAATTCAGCAATTTCAATGGGGTTGTAGACCAACAGATGTATGAAGAAATATCCAATCCGTTTTTTCCAGGCAACACACCAAAGATATTTTCTCTTGTTGTAGTTCACTTATGTTGACGCGTGCCGGAATTCAATGAATATCTTTTTGGCTGCTTGATTAAATTTCTCATCTCTCTGTATGAATTGGGTGATGTCGTCAGCATAGGCCAGGACGTTGCCTTGGTCGAGTAATTGTTCTAGACGGCGCAGAGGTTAACCTATCACAAGGCTGAACAAGGCGGCGCAGTTCTTTTTGAATTCGTTTGGAAGGTTGAGGAATCGTATGTAGTGCTTGAATAGACTGCCTGTAGCGTCTGCCCCGGCATAAGGTACGATGAACCACACGATAAAGGCTGGAGGCAGCCGAATGACACCAGTAGGGAAATCAGGAAACTCCGGTACAAGGTGTCGAATGCAGACTCATTGTCTGTGGAGAAGACAATCACCAGTGTGTTGTTCCTTGAAGCTATGACGACTTCGTCAGACACGCGAGCTATAATACAAGAAGATGACCGTTCCAGAATAGTGTAGGCCTGGTATTCTAACATTGGGGAGAAAAATAAGGCCGGAGTAGTCCGAGGAGATTTCTGTTGAGAAGTCTAAGTCTGTCGTTATAAGGGAGATGAATCTGTAGCTGCTGAAACCCGAACCACCGTCCGATTTGGATATAAAACATTTGGAGTTCCGTAGTTATGAAGAAATTAAGGCCTCGAATAGTCGCAAGAGCGCACCAACGAAGAATTTATCGAAGGCCATCATCAGTACACTGGGTATTTTATCCCATCCAGGTGCTCTTTGCCGTTGCGCTGAACGAAAATTTGTTACAATTGAATAAAATATTGAACTAAACAAACGGTAATAATGATTCTAATTTCCAATATTCAATTATATTCACGGCGATTCAAACGAGGCATCCTCCGAAATATTTTCTTAATTCACCTATATTACTTACAAGACAACAACGAGCTTTTCATACAAAATAAATGAAAGAATCAAAGCCATAATGTTTATTTTACACACAAATCATTATTTAATTGATAACGAATTTCATTGATAGATAAAGTCACTCAACTAATAAAAAAAATGAAGAATATTTACTTTTGAGATTTCGAGATATTTAATTTACTATGATTATTACTTTTATAATAATTTTTGCACGCACAAATTTTCCAGACCTACTTTGTATTTATCAAAATTATTTCTACTGTGATATTATAACACTCTTCGGCGCTGGGTTTGTTTATACGAAAATGCAATGCCTTGATAAAGGTTTGGCGTTCAGCCAACCGAAATATTGGCAAATAAATATTTTATTGAATCCAATATATGGCTATTTATTATCTAATATTCACTTTTATTCTCTGTTTGAAAACTGTTTAGCTTTTGTATCTATATGAGAATATTTTTCATCGGAGTTGATTTAGTTGAAAATATTTTATTGTGTGTGTACTGTGTGTTTTTTCCCTGTGTATTGTGTTGTGATTTATAAATTGTATTCCCTTGGTAATTTCTATAAGGATCAATAGAAAAATATAATTTCCACCCCAGTCATAATTCCCAATAACATAGTTCTCTTTTCAATCAGGCCACAGAACATACATATTAATTATACCAGTTAACGTCACATGTAATTTAATTTTCTAAAGGCAATATAGAATTTTCTCAGATATTTTAAAGTTATCTATATAATAATCTGTTTAGAAAAATATGACGTTTGGAAAAGGAATGGATCACTGAAGGATTTTAATTAACAAGGACTTTGGATTCAAAGAGTCATGATAATCAACCTCACACTAAAAGGAACCACAGAGTGGCAAGTCACTGGTCAAATAATATTATATATATATTCATTTTATTTCTCGAGCTTTTGGGCCAACATGCCTTTCAACATTTCAGCATGTTAGCCCAAAGGCTTGAGAAATAAAAGAAATAAGAAAAGAAACGAAACCCTTGATTATTTTGTGTAAAAGCAGGGGAGAATCTATATTATAATCGTATATATGATAAAGCTCAATTCACGTCTAGCCTATACACGCCAAAATAATTAATTTTCCTTTGTTTATTCATTTATTTTTATTTTCTAAATAGCATCATTTTGTTTTCACAATTTTTATTATTTACCCGTAGAACATAAAATTTATCGACCCCTTGCAACACTTAAAAATAAACAGAAGATACTCTCACCCAAAAGCCAATTTTTACTTATTAAAAAAATCCATTGTTTCAACGCTTTTTTAAAAGAGGACTTACCTGTTTTAGATCTATATATTTATTTTAACAACAATCTATAAAAATACAACTAAAAGCTATATAATAATGCTATATTTGCTTATATCATTCTCATCTATTTAAATTTTATATTCATATAAAGTCTTATAAATTCATATATTTGCACTTCTCTCTCTCTCTCTCTGATTATTATTAATATATTTTAAATATTATAATGAATTCATCTATTATTAAAAATAGTGAAATTTATGATTCATATAATATTATATAAAAAACATGAGAGATAGAGCTGGAAACCTGATTCAATGTTATATAATATATGTGTTGTTGGTCAAAAATAAATGAATTTAATCATAGAACACTGGTCCCCCGGTCAAAGTAATTATCGTAATGACCTGACACATGGGTATTGTTGCCCTAGCGTTACCAGATAAATATTGCAACTCTTCCCAAGATAAGAAACTTGTAATCGCAACACCAGTGTTTTATCATGTATATATGAAGTTAAATATATATTTTAGATTCTTATTTTTACATATTTACATATTCCACAGTAAATCTATTTATTAATAATTAATGTTGAATAGATCATTTAAAACAGTAGTTTTTAATATTTCTGAAAAAACGGTAATATAGGATTTAAGAAAATAGGAATTTCATGATAGTTTTATATTAAATATGAGCAAATATACATATACCAATAAATCTATTGATTAACAATCAATGTTGAATTGATCATTTAGAATATAAGTTTATAATATTTCTCTGACCAAACGGTAATATGAGAATTGATAGAATAGGAAATTTATGGTAGTTTTATATTAAATATGAGCAAATATATGTAGTATATTCTGAGTTAAGATAGGTCACAATCTTCTTATAATATTTATCATAACCCCATATCTATATAAAATATGTATCGACCTTGTATAACAATAGAAATGACAAATAAAACAAAGAGGTAAAAGGTAGACCAGACGACAAAGGCCAGACGTGATATAAACAACCCAGAGATAATGAGTTCAATTACCCCGTCAACAGGTGGCCAGACATAATAAATAACCCAGCGCTTGACAGGTGGCGTGATTACGGGAGCCAATCAGAACTCGCCGCCATCTGCGAGCGTGCAATATAAAAGTCCCCCAAGATGGGACAAAAGTTAGTAGTTGGTTAGTTGATAGTTGTTCAGTTAGTTGTTTTCAGAGCGACGCCGTCATACGGTCGGGTCTCTCACCCCTATCCGCGATGTAGGGCATCCGTGACGCCCGTGGTCCGACTGTCTTCGTCCGTGGTCTACCTCTACCTTCTTGGAGTTACCATCTAGACCTGCCTCTGTCTCTTGCTGTCCCAGTGCGGGAATCCCATCACGCACCCACTACCACGACTGCCCAGTACATTCCACCTCGGGATTACTACATATACATATACCAGTAAATCTATTTATTAACAAAAATTATTATTTATTCTTTATTTCGACTTAGAGCGCTATGTCTCCCTAGGTACACTTGTACTATAAAGATAAACAAAATTTTGAAAGAAAAGAAAGATATTTTAAATATGTACAGAATTAGTATGCAGGTTAGTTAGATGAAAAAGAGAAAAAATATCAACGCAATTTATATATGTACAATGGGTTGATATGCAGATTTAGCTAAATGAAATCAAATTGTAAAGTATATAAGTAAATCTATTGATTAACAATCAATATTGAATTGATCAATTAAAACCATAATGTCTAATATTTCTGACCAAACGGTAATATAAATATTGAGAAAATAGGAATTATATGATAGTTTTATATTGAATATTAACAAATTAACATATATCAGTAAATCTATTAATTTATAATCAATGTTGAATTGATCATTTAAAACAATAGTGTCTAATATTTCTGACCAAACGGTAAAATAAGAATTGAGAAAATAAGAATTTAATGATAGTTTTCTATTAAATATATACATATAACAGTAAACTATATTGCTTTGTATTCAATATAGAATTGATTATTTAAAACAGCAGGTTCTAATATTTCAGACCAAACGATAATATAAGAATTGAGAAAATAGGAACTCCATGATAGTTTGATATTAAATATGAACAAATTAACAATATTTATATGATTGATTTATTTGCTGTGTGTTGATCATTTCTTTCATGTGTTATTAATTACTTCTGTCTAAATAAATGACTTGTTGGTATAATAAGTCCTGTAAGCGCTCAAGAAGTCGTATTAATTTCTATTTACAGAAAAGTAAGATTTATAAGTAATTGTGTATTATTGTATATATCTGATGCTTAGAATTCATATTAAAATTTTGGGTTTATTATATTTTATACGTGGTTTTAAAATAAAGTTTCTTAGAATAAATAAATACTCGCAAAAAAGAATTTTTGTGATATTACCTTCTCGTTTCATAATTGTGAGCTCGTT
The DNA here is from genome assembly GCA_030710605.1 of Cordylochernes scorpioides. Taxonomy (NCBI): domain Eukaryota; kingdom Metazoa; phylum Arthropoda; class Arachnida; order Pseudoscorpiones; family Chernetidae; genus Cordylochernes; species Cordylochernes scorpioides. The sequence goes on from CP092878.1 coordinate 43,976,340, forward strand.
TTCCGTTTTCTCTGTATTAATTTAATATTCTATATTCTGATTATACAGTAGAACTTCCATGTAAAGGACTGAGAATTGTAGAGTCAAAATGTCCTTTAGGGAAAGATTTACTCTTACCAGAGAATTGCTAAATTGGTAACATTTTGCAAAAATAATACTCTCTTCTGTGGAGAGGTGTCTGCTAAAGGGAGTTTCTACTGTATATATAAATAAACTATTATTACACTAAATAAATATATTTGCAAGGTAATTTTATAAAGGAAAACTGTCCTTTGTAGAGAGGTGTCCTTTACGCTACTTTCCTCTCATTGAGGGTTTACTGTATAAATATTTATTCTGCATTTAATTATTATGATTCAATTTATCTAAATTTGTAAAATAACATTCTTGAGAGAGAAAAATATGAAAAATTAAAGTAAAAGTTTGAAAATTTCTTTAGATTAATCTGTCTCCATCATCAGATTTCTTTTCTTTTCAAATATTCACACCAACACAGGGGTTTTCCCATATCATTTTTCTATTCTTTGTTCACCTCAAATACTCTGGACACTAAATATTGAATCAACTATAAACAATTTAGTGAAATTTCAGAAGATTCGTATACTTAAGAACATTATGACATGTGAATGATCAATTTTCTGAAACCGTAGCTAGAATACAAGTGCATAAATATAGCCTTCTTTATTAATAAAAGAGTATTTAAATTAGGCTCCTAGTGTATCAATTTTCCCTTTATTATGATACATTTGCGCTTCATCTGTAATGAAAATTCCAAACTATTATAGATGCGTATGATTCTTTTAAAATTCAAACAATTTTACTGCCCTTTCAGCAATGGAATTAATTATTTTTTCCATTACAGTAAGGACAGTAGCAATTGTGTAAATTTTAAAAGAGTCATACGCGTCTATAATAGTTTCTATTTTATTTTTATTATTCGTAATATCATACAAGCAAAAATCTGATAGGAATTTGTTTTATTTGCCTTACATTTGTTTCATCTTTAAAATATAATGGAATTTTAACTGGAATTAATAAACATCAGCTTGTTCCCACGTCGCTCGTGATATCATAAATCTTTCAGGTTTTTTAAACAAAACAAATTTCTTCAGAAACTTTACGAAACTTTCATTCGTATATATTCACTCTTATAGGAATCATACTTTCCTTCAGATGATGTCATCTAGGAGCTGACTTTATAAATCGGAGAGCTATGAAATAAGCTCTAAAGTCAAATTTAATTGATTCAAGTGAATAATAGCTCCTAGAGAGTTTTATTGACAATGCCATATAATATTATAAAAAGTAAAAAGGTTATGGGATATAACACTTAATTGTTGGAAAATATCAAGCGTTATCACAAAGTTATCGACATACAAAAGCTCAAAGCGTTCCAAAAGCGAAAGAAGCAACTATACAAGCTAAAACTAAAATGAACCACAAAACTTGGGAAGATTTTTCATTTCCATTTTTGATAATTTTATTGATGATTACAATCATCTTAGGGATTTGGATGATATACAAGCTACTATCATCTGCCATTTGGAAGGAACGAAAGACATGTCGCCCGAGCCAGCAAGGACCCGAACTGGTCTAGTCGCCGAAGTCCCACCACCCAGCCGAGAACCTCTCCAGAAGAGAAATAAAATCATGATCCTGGAGAATTTTGATTTTTCATTTAATCATTATAATTGAAGGGCACCTCCTAATATCATATATATGAATGTCGCTAATAGATTACCGCTATCTATCGAAAGAAAAAACAACTAGCTATTTTTTTTTTCTAGAAAATTAGCCAATAATCTTGTTTTGTGAATTATCGCTATTGTATATAAGTAGAGATAATTTTTAAATATAGCATATTGACGGTATAGATAGGACTAAAATTATATCAAATGAATAAAGGTTTTCACTCACTTCAAAAGTGACGATTAAACTCAACGCCATCTATTGACCTTCCCCGCAAACTAGTAAACTCAGGTCGATTAAAAAGCCACGATCAGCTATGGAAAATTGAAGCATCCATCCGGAGACAATGGTTCGGGCTAATTGCTCTCATCAGTCCAGTGCGGATTTTATTCCATTAGATCCATACGGGATCAAATGATATCTTCATAATCTGTCAAAGATATATTTTGATGGTAAAATTTCTAGGCGAAATCCATGGCCAAAATATGGATGGAATTTTCCCTGGGAAGATATTGTTCTATAAATATTAAGAAAATTTCATTTGATCTCAATTAGTTCTCATGAAATAAGGTCCGACCTGGACTGACGTGGATTATTAGATCAAAATGATGGTCTCTTGGTAGACGTTTCTCAGTTTTCAGAAGCTGTGTGATTGTCACCGACCTGAGTCCGCTAGTTTACTGAGAGATGGTCAATAGGAGTTCAGTTTTTGATCAGGAAAAATGTAATTTTCCACCTAAACAATGTTCCTGAAAACCAGTTAAGAGCTGCGATGACAGATAAAATTCTAAATATGATAAAATAATTTACTTCTAAAAATTTCAGTTAATTAAATAACAATATTTATCAATGTAAGATAAGTTTTTTTATATAAAATCGTCATATTTTGGTAATCTATTTTGAAAAAAAGTCGCCTCTCCAGTCAAAATGTACGCTTAGGTCTTTTTTGTGCATATTAAATAATCAAATATTACAGAAGCCTTGAAATATGTACATTAGTAATTGTTCTCGGTAACTTTAAACATGTTTATATACCCCCCAAATAATGTGATCATTTTGGGGCAGGTTTTTCACCAATCTCCCACGCTGCCGATCTAAAGCATACAAGAAACATATTCATGCAGAAGTTGTTAATTGAAACATTGTAAACTCAGACGAACTTACCATTGATGAGGTAAGCCCTCCTAATATTTTTTCATCGCAGTAGGGACAGTAGAAAAGTCTGATTTTTTTTGTGAAAGAAACCTTAGCGTCTTAATGTTTTCATTTTTAAATATAGATTTTGCGTTATTGATTTTTTAATTTAGGCCTAACTGGCCTTGTTCTTATTGTTTTAGGAAGATAATTGATGGATGCGAATATTTAAATGTATTTCTACTGTTCTAAATGCTTATGTCCATAGTTTGCTTGTAAATACCATTTCTAAGATTCCACAATTCAGTGATGCATATATAAGAAGAATGATCCAATACAGTAATAGAGCTCTAAGAAGCGGTCTCGTAGATTAAATGATGAGCCAAGCCCTACCAACATTTTTTTCATCGAAGTAATGGCAGTAGAAGTTTGATTTATTTGTTAGAGAAATATTCGCCTATCATTTTTTTTTTCATTTGTTAAATAGAAACAATTATAGAAACGTATGATTATTTTTGAAAATAAAAAAAAAATTCTACTGCACTTACTGCAATGGAAAAATTAATGGGAGGGCATGGCTCATCAGTATCACTATAAAAGGAAAGGTAGAAAAGCAATTTAACAATGGTAAGGTAGATGAAACTGGAGAAACCGCTGGGAGGATTCATCACTGAAGAACCAGGCCCTCCCATTAATTTTTCAATTTCAGTAAGGGCATTAGAAATTGTTTAATTTTTAAAAAGGATCATACGCGTATATAATAATTTCGAATTTTCATAACAGATGGCGCGCTAATGCTTCATAATACATTAATTATTAAATATATTTTTGAAGTTTTTAAGACGTTTAATTTGCTCTTTGAACAAAGTAATTGTGGATAACGGTTGAATATACGAGGGCCATCCAATAAATAAGTTTCCCTATTTTTTTTTCTGCGAACGAAACGTTGTAAAAAATTAGTTAGTAGTGTAAGAAATGTCACTAGGATGTGTTGGAAGCGCGTGACCTTCAAAATCACGCTACTCGTACGCGAAAGTCCGTAGCGCTTCAGTTTCCATGGAGCTACCACTGGTGAACGTGTCAACTTGCGAACTCCGTTTTGTAATTCGTTTTTTCACGGCCAAAAATGAAACTGCGGTCAATATTCATCGCAATTTAGTGTCAGTGTATGGTGAAGGATGTATGAGCATCCAAATGGTTCGCCGATGGCGTTCATGGTTCTTGGAATGACGGCAAAACCTGCATGATGACGAGCGAAGCGGCAGGCCCGTTACTGCTACGGACAATGCAGCGGTTGCTGCTGTTCGGAATGTGATGGAAGCAGATCGCTGCGTCACCATTGACGAAATAATGATTCGACTGCCTCCTGGAATCGAAATTGGACGCTCTTAGATTGGAACAATCATGTTAGATGTTTTGAATTTTCGCAAAGTCTGCGCAATATGGTTCCCGCGTTTGCTCTCGGAAAATCACAAGCAACAACGGATGGAGACAGCCCGAGCTTTCCTTGAAATTCATCGAAGAGATGGAGATCAACTGTTTTCCCCTATTGTCACTGGAGATGAAAGCTGAGTGCATCAATCAACTCCAGAAACAAAACGACAAAGAAATTTGACAAAGCGAAAAGAAATTTCATTTGATACAAATATCATTTCTTATCATTTTTTCGCGATAAAGGGCATTAATGGAAGATGAGATTATTTGTCAATCAGTTTGATATAAAATTATTGTATTCTTAAAGGAGCGGAGTTCCATGAGAATAATTTATGAAGCAAATTTTATAATTGTTTCAAATTACTTGGAAAATGGATTACAATTTTATTTTTTAAATTTAGAAACGATTCGAAAGAAAATATTATGAATGCTATGAAAGTTGATTTATGAAAATAGGATAACAACAATGGTTTCCCTTTCACAAAGTATTCAACAAATGAAGAATAAAGTTCAAAACGTATAAAAAGCGAAAAATCTAGGAAATATAAAACAAAACAATTTGGAAGATTTTTCATTTCCATTTCTAATTATTTTACTGCTTATTACAATCCTGTTTGAATTATGGTAAATTTATAAATTGGTTACCTCTTCTGCCTTGAGAAATAATAAGACTGTTCTTCCAAGTCCATCCGGACCTGATCTGGTCTAATGGCCCAAAATCTCTCCCCCGCGCCTCCTCCCCCTCCCTCCAAACTGACCTGGCTCGGCGATCTATTCCAAAAATAGATTGTAACGATTTTTGGAAAATTTTGATATTATTGTTATCTAAATTTTATTTAATTTATTCATTCATTTATTTCAAATTAATGAGCTATGTACCCCTAGGGACATTTGCGCTTTCATACATGTATGCCTTTACACTTGTCTATACTTATTTGCAATAATAATTTTAGGCCATAAAGAGAATAGTCATATGATATTAACAAGGAAAAAGAGATAAATCAAACATTTCTATCAAATATTTATATCAAAATTGTTCAATTATCACTATTATTATTAAGAGAGAAGAGAAAAATGTATGTAAGAGCTTAAACATTCTAAGGACAAATGGAGCTATTAAATATTAACGAGAACAGAGAACTGTGTACAATATAAAGAAATTTCTGGCAATATCTACAACTAACATAATATAAAATATCGGTTTCCTAAAATATATTTGTTGCTATATAATTGAAAATATATCTTCAAAGGGTATTGAATTTATAATACGTTTTTTTTATTGAAAATTAAAATACCTAGATCTAATACTAGGGTCTATATTTTTTGTCAGCCTAAACGTCAAGATATATTTGTGTATTAGGAATATTTATGAGTAAATAATACCAGATCTGTGGCATAATGCACAGACATATGTAACTTGTAATATTACACCAAATACAAAGTTTTCCTAAAAGTTCGTAAACACTTTCAAAAAAATTGAAATACCAATATTATTCGCCGGTATGTATAATGTCTCTGTTTTATGCATAAAGTAATTGTATTATGTATTATTATACATTCGCCGCAATAATATTATACGCCAGGTAATTAGTAAACAATGTTTTACGAGAAATACAAACTTTTGGGACAACCTTATAGTTAAAATTCCCGTACATCTTTCATAAATAAAATGGCCAAGCGCTCAAAGATGTTAGGAGACAATGGATAGCATTGCATTATATATGATGCTTTTCTGAGAAAAAGATCAAGAAGATCGACATTTCCCAGCACAAAAAATACACCTGCAGCCTTTTCGGAAATAATGCTTTGAAGAGGAAATATGTTGGAATCTGGAACTGCCGAGCCTGATCCAAGACTGTCTCAGGTGGAGCTTATGTCCCAATCACTTAAATCGTCCATTCCATCAGGAACGCTATCAGTAGGCTGAGGAAGAAACAGTAATCCTGTATCACATCTCACGCATATAGCACGGGCTAATGGCACTCGGCAGTCCAGTGCGACTTTATTCCATGAGAGATTCACAGTGGATCAAATTAAATCTTCATAATATGTTAAAGAGGTTTTTAGAGATTTTAAAGTTTTTATTCGAAATCTATGGTAAAAATATGGTTGGAAATTTTTATGGAAGGATATTTATCTATTAATATCGATAAGATTTCTTATGTTACTATTCGGATCTCATGAAATTACAGTTCACCTTGGACTCACGAGGGTCATTATCCCGAAAACATAGTCTCTAGGTTTTGTTTCTACAGAGTCCGTTAGTTTGCGGAGACGGTCAACATAAGAGGCGTATAGTTTTAGCGTCTATTTTAACGGAAAAGAATATCCTAATTTATATATTAAACGATATGTAATTCTGAGTTCATCCATACAAATCCTTGTTGTACCTTGACATAGTTTCGCGTTATCCAACTGAAATATTGAAAGTTCAAAATTTTTAGTCAACGAAGCTGTCAACCCATTTGTAGAAGCATCATTTTGGTTGAAAATTAGATTTTTCCTCACCAAAAATATTGCCTTTTCATTCATATTAATTCATAAAATTCACAGCAGCCTGCAATATAAACAACAGTTTGTTTCTTCAAGAGAAAATTTTAAAAAAATGTTCCATCTATCCTCCCAATAATGTGATCAGTGTGGCGAAGAATTTCCATCCATAACCTATACTTTCTAGAAAAGGATTGACTATAGTGTATAGTGTATGCTGTATCCATGTTTTCTATACAATTTTAAACAATTTTTCAAATCCACCCATGTGATACAGAAGTGATACATGTCAAATGAAACGTTCAATTGCTAAAGATGCTCCCTAAAGACAATAATCAGATTTTTTCGCCTTCAAAATGTTTTTGTAAGTTGTAATGTATCCATTCAGAAATCTTTCATATTGGTGGTTATAACTTGAGCTCGTTCACAATCTCTCGTGATATTGAAAACACAGAAAAATCATTTCATAGAATGTATTTCATATTATATTTCTTCGCGATAAAATGCATCAGTTATTCTGAAAGATCAGCTCAATTGTCAACCAACTTGATATAAAATTATTGTATTCTCAAACAGTGGTTCCAGAGAATAGTTTATAAAGGCAAAAAAAAAAAAAAACTCAAAGTTAATTTAAAACATGGCCTCAAGAAAGTTATTCAAAGATATATCTTTCAACGATAAAATGCATCAGTTATGCTGAAGATTGGATCAATTGTCACCCAACTTGATATAAAATTATTGTATTTTTAAATAGCGATTCCAAAGAATACTCTATGAAGGCAACTCAGCTCCAAAATTTGTTTCGAGAAAGGTATTTAACTAGAAAATGATTCACGAGAAAAAAATTTGATTTTTATAAATTTTTTTTTTCAATTATTGAAATACAACAATCGGTACCTTTTCACAAAGTACTAAACAAAAAGTCGATAAAGTTCAAAGCGTATATAAAAGCAAAAAAGCAATCTCATAAATATGAACAACAACTCTTGGGAAGAATTTTCACTTCCTTTTCTAATTATTTTATTGATAATAGCAATCCTCTTTGGATTGTGGACCATTCACAAGTTGGTATCCTCTTCGATGAGGGAAAAAAAATACGTTTCGCTCAATTCCGCCCGGACCTGATCTGGTCAAATGCCTCAAAAACGCATCCATAGCATCGCCTCCCCCTGCGCCCACATTGACCTGGCTCGTCAATATCCCAACAAGAAAATAAAAAACGAATTTGGAGAAATTTGTGCTAGTATAGTTAAAATCTTACGTCGATAGTTTGCATAAATACCATTTTTAAGATTTCACCCTTCAGTGCAGCATATGAAAGCAGAATGATCCAATACAGTATTAGAGCTCTAAAGAAGCGGTCTGGTAGATTAAATTGACCAAACCGCTGGAAGAGTTCACCACCGACGAGCCAAGCCCTTCCAATATTTTTTTAACCGCTGTAAGGACAGTAGAGGTTTTATTCATTTGTGAGAATAAAATTCTCGTATTTATGTCTTCATCCGTTATAGTTATATCTATATTTTAATGAATAGATTTGATATTTCCATAAGCCGAGAGAGAAAAAACTGAAGATTGGCCTTTCTAATTCAGATAAACCCTATAACATCGCAAAAATATTAAAGTGATAATTAATTAGAAAATACCTATTACTAGAACTGGTATAGTGCATAGACCTCTGTAACTTGTGAAATATAGTAAATAAATAAACAACACATATAATTTGTTACAATTCAATCATTATATTTTGATTTTAGAAGTATATAATATATTTAATATTTATAAAATGAAAAGACAAAGGTCTAAGAGATGAGTTCATATTAATAAAATAACCTAATTCAATTTCTTGCCAAGCCAATTTATTGATAAATCATGAAAATCCAACCAGGAAGGTGTTTCGGGCTTTTGGACCTCGTCAGCGTGGTGCAGGTTTTACCTTAACGACCTGAAATATAGTCAAAGAGGATTCCTGATAAATCAAGAAATGGTTATTTGAGGCCAAATTCTTTATGTTATTCCAAAAAGCTCCTATCTCCCCGGCATTAAAACCCTGCACTTTACATAGCGCGAAATTTGGAACATCCACACAAGAGCCAAACTTTAAAAGATAATTTTGGGTTATATTACTCTTCAATAAAAGGTTGTTTCGATTTCATTATATAATAGGGGGATCGGTGGAAGGATGGTCTAAACCGTTTGTTTCCGAACGCTACGACCCGAGTATAATTCCTGTATTGGGCATTTTGGCCCCCGATTCTTGCAAGAATTCAACCCCTCCATCGAGTGCAAGTACTCAAACGGGGCTCTGGCACATTTGTAAGTGCAAAGATGAACTGAATTTTCACATGTGGTGGACATGGACATGTGGAGCATTTACAGTAGAAGCAGTCGCCTTCTTCTAAACACCATTATAATCATGTCCTGTACTACGTGTACTAGGAATTAGCAAAAAATATATATATAATAGGTTTTATGAAATCGATTGAGTTTGCTGGAGAGGTGTGTAGTCTGATTATCATATACACTCTATGACAAATAAATCGAACATCTTTTACTTGAATGTCCTGTTTTTCAAGACTACAGAATTAAAAATAATTTAATAGTAACAGATCCAAATATTTTCATTTCCAGTAAAGAAATTTATATTAAATTCAATACCTTTTGCAGATATATTCTAAATTATATAGCAACAAATATCTTTAAGGAAACTGATTATTTATATTTGTCTGATTGTACATATTGCCAGACACTTCTTTCTTTTGTAAACAGGTTTTTTTTCTCTCTCTTTCTCATTGTTAATCTATTTATGGACAAAAATTATCATATATATATGAGATATGATCCTGTCGACTTTTTCTGTGATAATGTCCTGTCGATTCTCGATGTGGAATTAGAGTGATAATAATGTGGTGAGTGAGAAATAAGGAAACAACAATAAGAGAAACAAGTTTGGAAGATGGAACCCAGCAAACCGAGGGAGAGACGGAGCGCTAGCGGCTGCCACCGCGGAAAAAGCACGTCTTGTGTGTCACCACCCCCTCCCGACTGAGTAAACATAGAACTGAGGTTCCAAGAAAAGGCCCTGCGGTCGCCCCCTTGGAATGTGACTGCTATATCAAGTGACCGGCCTTAGCTGCGTTCTCTCTCTCTCTCTGGTCGACTGTAGATTTGTTTCATTAATCCTGGAAGAGCATATATTATGACATATGGCCCCCGTTGAAGAAGGCTAAACATGGTTTAAGTATATTTAAAGCTGGAGAAGCCAGGAATAGAGAAAATAATTTACAGTTAAAATTAGTTAAGGTAATGGTGACATAGGTTTATGTAAATAAAATATTGTATAGTACACAAGTAAATATTATTTACAAGCAGTTTTACAACACCGGGGAGTTTGACATTTAATGAAATCTTTAAAAATATCCAGGTTATAAAAGGCTATATACAACAAAATCTAATGTACTATAAGGGAAGAGATATGGAGGAGTGTGAACAACGAGAAGAAGAGTCAAATACATATGGTGAAATTCTGAAGATCATTAAGACTGGAGAACTCTACACTTTAAGATATTTTTCAGGCGGACATGGCAAGGGGAAACTTGTCATGGGTTTTCTATGCTATAAGTGTAGAGAACTAGAAATGAGATTGAGGTTGACAATTGTGTGAGCTCAGGACTGAGGTAAATATAAAACAACATACAATGTTAGAACCTCGGCGAACAGGGCGAGGGGAGACTTGCCCTGGGCCAATCTAACTTATCTATGCAGTTACTTGTGTAGCGAGTCCGAGGGGAAAAGTCCCGTGTGTAGGTGAGGAAGTCGAACGGACTTGTATTTAATTTGCGGAAAGTATGCGCGCACAGTGCCAAAAATTGGGACGAGGACTGCGTTGTCCGTTACAAGTGACAAGCTGCTCGGACACGAGGTGTTTGAACCGTCGTGGGAGCTTGTGCAAGGCGATGATTTCGCGGTGGGTTGAAAGTAAGACCCATGTCTGCGCGAAATGATGACGGACCGGACAAAATCAGCGACGATGTTTAGCGTACCTCCGTGGGAAATATCGGAGGTAGGCTATATCGTGCTGGTTTGGACAATGGACAAACATAGATTTGAAGACAGGGTCCGTGTGGCGAACGTGTGGCGCGAGAAGAAGAAGCGAACTGTGTCGTTCGATGCAGATTGTTCAAGTGCGAACAAAAAGGGGTTGATAAATATCTAGCAGTTAGTCAATCTGCACCCTGTGACGAACACACCATTGGCTAGATGGTGTGGGTCGGTGGATAGGCTAGAGATGAACTACGAAATAAATTATCATAAATGAAGGGCGAAGGTTAGGATTTTGAAATGACAATATAGAAGTTCGATAATTGATTAATCAATAATTCTCTATAAAGATCCTGAGCTGGTATAAAGTTAACAAAGTTGTAAGAATGTGAGGGTCATTCAGGGGAAGATAGATAAGAGTCACCAAGGGTTGGTTTTAAGCAAGGCTCACGTGATAGTTGAAATTCTTCGACGCCTGACTTACAGGGTGAATTTTGAGTCGTTTAGGGAAAGAAATTATTTTTCGTGAGCCGTGCTTACAAGTAGGAGAGGTCATATACAAAAGTTTAGGTGCTGGAGGCATATTTTTATAAATAATTTGATTATGAAAATCTATTGTTAATAATAAAAATCGTAAAGCGTTAATAGGTAGAATTCTTTTTTTTATGATTTTTTTTTAAAGAGTTACGTTAAAATGGAAATTATTTAATTAAAATGACGATTGTAACATCTACTGGTAAGGTAACTAATTGAATGGATTTCACATAGCTAGATATAATATGGATAATAAGATCACTGTTAATAGGGGTGGAGAGATAAATGGAAATATTAAATATTTTTACATATTCACACATATTGAGCTAATTATGGAAATATTGGGACAATCTACAAGGAATGACTTATTTAAAGAATGAATGGTAGGAGTTAAGACAATTACACTCACGAGTTATGTTGGTATAGGGCGCAGGTAAGTTCATTGAGCTTCGGGAGAGTTCTGTCTGTGACACTGTGCGTACCAGTGTTGTACATCACAGTAGCGGTAGGGAGATGGCGGAGTCTTGTCCATGATGGCGGGAGGTGTCCTGCTCTGGCACGGCGATCGTTCTTGAATAGATCTAGTGCTGGAAGAAGTGCGTGGCAGCTCCATCTCCGTCGTAGGTGAATACTTCTTCGGGATCACGGTTCAAAGGTTGGCGAGGAAGGGGTTGAGGGCTCGAAGAGGAGTGGTTACAGTTGAGTTGGGTTTGGTTGATCATCGTGGCTTGGCTTCTTGTTTCTTCATACTCCGGTTTATGAGGGATTTGCTTCCCGGCCAGGTCTTATCCTGTCGACTCTTCTGAGATATTGTCCTGTCGACTTTTTCTGTGATAATGTCCTGTCGATTCTAGATGTGGAATTAGAGTGATAATAATGTGGTGTGTGAAAAATAAGGAAACAACAAGTTTGAAAGATGGAACTCAGCAAACCGAGGGAGAGAGGGAGCGCTAGCGGCTGCCACCGCGGAAAAAGCACGTCTTGTGTGTCCACCACCCCCCCCCCCCGACTGAGTAAACATAGAACTGAGGTTCCAAGAAAAGGCCCTGCGGTCGCCCCCTTGGAATGTGACTGCTATATCAAGTGACCGGCCTTAGCTGCGTTCTCTCTCTCTCTGGTCGACTGTAGATTTGTTTTATTAATCCTGGAAGAGCATATATTATGACATATATGTATAGACAAATGTAAAGGCTTTCATGTATGACAGCGTAAGTGTCGCTAGGGAGACATAGGGTTTTAAATTGAAAATTGAAAATTTAAATTGAAATTAAAACGAAAATAAATCGACGCAACAAGGAGCCGTCAAATAAGGACATAATTTGATGCATTTTAAGAAAATATTTGAGAAAAATGGATTGATAATAAGGAACCATTTGAGAAATTCATGTCGTTGAGCCCTCACTGGTTTGGATGCTGACTGTCATCCGGCTTGTCATACACTGATAAACATTCCAAAAGGCATCACGCTTATAAATCTACTTGGATTAATTTATTATATTATTGGTTGTAAAATAAAGCTTAATTTTAATATCCTCTTTCCTTTTTTTTTCTTTAAACTCTACTCAATCCTTGTAATTATTCTATTGTTTATGTAATATAGCATCCGAATTTAGTGTATTTTCTTGACGCAAGCATCACTTTTGGGAATATCGCGTCTGATTAATAAAGAATAATAAATATTATATACACATTCATGGAGACAAAACTTGAAGGTGAAGGTACCTAATTTCGCCAGTTATCTGTTTTTTAGACAAAGGTAATTTTTTTCACACTTGGTTATATCGTGTGTATTTAATAAAGATAACTGTATATCTAATATATTTTAATGTCTGAATGCGGATATACGAGCTTAAAGATAAAACGTCCTTGGGTGATATTAAAACATCTGTGATAATATTTGAAAATAATTATGATGCATTAGCGCGCCATCTGTTATTAACATTCGAAACTATTATTGACGAGTATGATTCTTTAAAAATTAAACAATTTATACTACCCTTACTGCATATAACGATTCCCCCTCATTCCATCACGGGATTTCCCCCCTCATACCTCATGAACGGCTCCCTGCCGAAAGAACTGTCACAACATCTAGATTCTTATCCATCAGTCACTGAATCTAGACGCCTAGCGTTACAGAGAACGAAATAACGTCATAAGATAGATAAGATCCGATTTGATAACAATCACAGGTCCCCCGACTTTGAGGTAGGCGATATAGTCCTTACCAAAATTTACTAACACCCCAAAACGGGAAAATTAGTGCCTTACTTCAGTGGACCATATGAGATAATTGAAGTTATATCTCCCTATACAGTTAAATTCAATAGACCTAATCAAGCTCAAAACTTAGACGCATAAATTATCCACGTAAACAAATTGAAACACTATTCCGAAGACACTAAGTACATCTTCACACCTCACTCAACGAACAACAATAGAGCGCCAAAATCACATTTCATTTACCATCATTTCCCACCTGAAATATTTCATGATGATTATAGGAATTTTGCATCTACATTAAGTAACCCATTTAATCACATGAACCCCGATATTTTCTTAGATAATGATGAACCAACATCAACAGCCAGATACATTTCTACTCCTGAAACCATCCCAAAGACTGATATCCAAATAGAACCTTCCCCGGCAACGGAGATAAAGCTCCCATCCTCACCAACACGTAATCATACTCCGCAAATTGGTCCTCAATTAAGTGCTCTCCTTATTAACTATGACAATGCGAAATCAGAAAATAGGTCAGTTATAAGGAAGGATACGTTAGTACCGTTGCCCATATTTAAATATTTTAATTGGATTGAGCAATTCCTATTTTTCATTCTATCCCTCTTTACAATGGCGTTTATTAACTCAAACGTCTCCATGACGATTATACATTTGCTGATTCATGTATTGCCGTCGTCCCGAATAAGACAAATTCAATCAATCATGATGCATTGTCTTGAAAAGCTTTCGATAGTCCTTTGGAACACCTTCAAAGTCTTCATTAAAAACTCAGAAAAAGATGGTAACCATGACATTAAGACTGATCACCCCACATAAGATCCTGTGATCAGAGAATTCCTATATAAAATGGCAGAAATCTATTTTGAATTAGAAAAACACCCCCTGCGTTGCCCATTAACCACCCCGAACTGATAGGTTTTCCCAAATTCATTTCCTTTTAAGGTGTCAGCAAGATTACTCATAGTCACAGACCCGTCTTGAAACGATCCGCTCAGGATGTACGTCACAGAATTCAGTACGTTGCCTCTGACCATTTACAATAAGCTATTATAAAGTAGAATAATTCTTCCTGGAGTGAACTTATACGATAATAACAAGGCAAAGGAAGACGAGTATCTTTATTGGTGCATAAGAGCAAGCTTTCGGGCAAAAGCCCTTCGACTGGCAAGATATAACGACACTATGTGTCGTTATATCTTGCCAGTCGAAGGGCTTTTGCCCGAAAGCTTGCTCTTATGCACCAATAAAGATACTCGTCTTCCTTTGCCTTCTTATTATCGTATAAATAAGCTATTATGTTCCTACACCAACATCAAGAGATATTCACCTTGTGCTACTTCATTGACATTACAACCGTTCCCTTTTATCTCCATCCCAAACGAGGAACCTACCGAGGACTCCAATGGCCAATTTGGATGATCCTACCTAATTGTTCGCCACGACCCAAGTCTTCATTACTTTTTATATCTGAGCACCTTTTCAACCCCCCTTTTCTTACGTTCCCTATGGAAAGTACGGTACAGAGAAGGATGCTCAGCCCATCACCAATCCACCAACACTCCAGCGCAGGAGATCCTCGCACGCACAGAACACTCCCATAAACAGATACACAGTCGTAGCCACATCACAGAGGTTCGTATCCTGCTACATTTAAAACTTGATTATCTTATGTATTATATATCAGACAAATTGCTGTGTTTATATCTACTTGTTTATATTTGTTAGCATAATATCCCACAATTTTTAAAATTTTTGTACCATAGTATCAGAATTCAATTTATAAAATTGCCTCCTAATCTAAACTAAATAATTTTAAATTCATTTTAAATTTATTTATCCCACACAGGTTCCATCTGTCATAATTTGTATAATGCCCAAAATATATAATTTATTTTGGCCATATTTAGTATGTAAAATGTAAATACAAATTAATCCATCTAAAAATCTGTACAAAATAAACTTGGGAGCCAACGCGCTCACGAGTGTGGAACAAGTTATTTTTCGAAGCATACATGCACAACGGCTGCTGGCCCACGACGGATACGAAAAGTAAGAGTCGAAAGAAATTAGAATCTCAAGGGGATGAGCAAGGCAAAGAGTCAAGAAGGCCAGAAAGAGGCCGAGTTAGCTCAAGAGAATAAGTCGATGATAGATTCACTAACAGCGAAG
>CP092878.1:43992177-44076184 GCA_030710605.1 Cordylochernes scorpioides
ATACAATATAAAATAATAATTAAAGCTTTATCAATCGATTGGCCTTAATGTTACTATTATTTTATAGAGCTAGTATCGATATTTTCTTGGGAAGAATAATGCGTTGGTTTGCTCTTTGCATTCCGCATTTAAAAACCATATATCTTTATAGGTCTAGTAGTTCTACTGGATAAATCAATAAATTAGTGCTTGAAGCCCTTACTACTCTAATTTTATTAATATCAAAGTAACTAAATAAAATTATAAATATATATATAATTAATTTAATGGGGAGAAAAAGAAAATTGATATAAAATTTATATATCAATATTTTTGTTTCTCTCCATTGAATATAAGCAAAATTATTTTAAAAGTTAATTCTATTCACGTTATGTGGGGCTGAGGTTGTTGTTGACCCACATTGAAATGTTATAATACCTTGATAAAGGTTGGCGTTTAGCCAACTGAAATATTGGTAAAATAAATGATATTTTGATCCAATATATGCCTTTTTATTTGAAAATTTATTTATGGATTGCTCTATTTTAAAAATATATAAATATACAAGTATATTTAATAAAATAAGTATACTTGTATATTTAAAATTGTGCAGACGGGGCACTTTTGCATGTATTGACAAAATGTCAATAAAATTATTTCAATTGTCGATATAAGTACACGGAGTGGAAGTACCATTCAAATAAGGGAAGATGCTTCAAACCAAATTTCTATGTTCGCCAGGCTATTGTGTGAGAGGGTTTAAATTTCCAGTTAATATTATCCTAGAGAGAGTGATCTGAATGGACAGCCGTTGGACAGGATCAATCCATCAGCTCCAGGACATAATGGAGGATGTTATGATTGGAATGATGTTTCTATCAGCGGGGATCTTTGCTAATTTACTCCACTGCATTGGAAGCATTTTCGATTAACCTTTTCAACCTCTTTAAGCGAGAGAACTTCACTGTCAACTACGTACAATATTCTTTTATCTAAACCTTTATATGAATATTTTAGCATTTTTTATCAATTAAATTTTGTATTTAGATAAGTTTCAATTAACTACTGTGATATCACTGGAAAAATTGCAATGTGTATCAGAAGAAATGCAATATTAGTTAATGGTGGTGGTGTCTTGTCCATGGTGCAGATCAGATCGGAAGTTTCTATCAGCGGAGATCTTTGCTAATTTTCTCCACTGAATTTTACATTAATGTTTTCAGATTCTTTAAAAGAAAGAACTTCACTGTCAACTACGTACAATATTTTATTATATAAACCTCTTCATAAATTTTGTTGAAATTTTTATTGATCAAATTTTAAATTTAGAGTGGTTTCAATTATCTATACTGTTATATTAATATAGTTTCAATTATAGACTGTTATCGATTTAAAAACGCTATGTAAAGTAGAATAAATTTAATAATAGTTAATAGTAAATATAATAATACCTTAGTGCGTCTTCTGTTATGAAAATTCGAAACTATTATAGACGCTTATGATTAATATTTTCAGTGCTGTAAGGACAATATAAATTGTTTAATTTTTAAGCCCTCTCATTAAATTATTCATTTCAGTAAAGGCAGTAGAAATTGTTTAATTTTTAAAAGAATCATACGCGTCTATATTAGTTTCGAATTTTCATAATAGTAAATATAAAATTCAATTCAGGTAATGAGTTTTTTTTAATTTCTGTTTTGATAAGCTTTCAACCAAATATACTGCTCTTCAACGGGAAATAATTAATGTAAAATCTATAAATTAGATTGAACATAAAGTATTTTCCCGTTGAAGAGCAGTATATTTGCTTGAAAGTTTGCAAAACCAAAATCAAAAGAATTTTTACTTGAATTTTATCTTTCTTTTTCAAATAATTTCTGGGTAACTATAGCTCACATACAATTCAATGGTTTTATAGGAATATTGATACAATAGGTTGAAGGTTAATTCATATTGATACAATTTTTGCTTTGAAAATTTTTACAGTATTTTTTTTTTATTGTCCCAGGTCTGGACTTCAAGTCTAGACCAGATCCTGAATGCCATGCCTCTTTATCGCCACGGTGACCACAGCTGGATCGGTGTAAATGTCTGTTCGGCAATGCCCGATACATTGCATGATGTGTACTGGGCTTGCTGGAGAATCCTGACATTTGGTGCAATTTGGAAAGATTTTCGATCCACTTGTGAAAATCATTGGACGTAGATGGCTTGTTCTAAGACGGGAGAGCATGGTGAAGTCTGATCTGTTAAGTTGTGAGTTGGTTTTCAGGAGGGAACAGTATTTATAACATCACTGAACGAACATGAATAAAGTTTAATATATGAATTCTCTTAAGAATGATAAACCTTACCATAAATTTCGCAAATTCTATTTATAAGATTCACACAATTAGTGTATTGTTCATTGGTTATATATAGATTCTCCATAAAAGAGACCCCAATAATATTATATAATTACAGAGCCCCATCTGTTATAAGGAGAGAAGTCCAACCACGCCAGTCCCTCCTGGACCCTTGGAATATTTGACCAAATTCTGAACCAGGATGACTAACGTGGCAATGGCACCTATTTTCCAACCCAAGATAGAAGACATTGCGACTGATGTGATAGAGGTTCATGGAGACATTTGAGGCTCTTCTTTGAACACAACAACAACAACAATTTTTGACGCTAATGATTTTTTTTTATGAATCAATTTTCTACCGTCCTTACTCTAAATATAAAAATGGGAGTGCCTGACTCATCAATGATGAATCCTCTCAGCACTTACGCCAGTTTAATTTACCATGCGCTATAATATTTAATTTTTCGATTTTATTTTTATACTGATGCTAAAACTAGAGTCTATGAAATAAAATAAATATATGAAAATTGTCAGGTGTTGATATTAAAAACAAAAAAGGCATATAATGACATTTAACTAGAAAGGCATTCTGCTATATAAAATGCTCATTTGAGCGGTCAGGATATGCCACTTCAAATTCTAGTTGAAAAATAAATACATGGTTATATTGTTAGAACTACTCACTGTTATATATTTTATTCTCATTTTACTCTAACTTACCTTTTTTGTTGTTCTTTTGACACCAATTATCATAAACTCAGAATTATTAGCTTTTTTGTGTATTTCGTTGTAAAAATGAACCATTTGTACATAAAATTTACATATTCTAACACTTCCTGTATATTTAAAAGACAATCTTAATACATTTGTTCGTTTAGAACAATCAACTTCAAATACAATTTTGTTAAAAGGTACTTTATATGTTTTATCCAAGCTCCCAAATCTACCATCACATTGATATTTGCATATAAACGCGCTTGAAATGATATTATCAAGGGAAATATAATGAAAATATACCTACGTCTTTGTATTTTAAATATATTAAGTTTACAGCTCGTGCTTTTTTGACCCAAATAAATATATTTTGCCTTATTTTATTTTTAACAATTTTCTATAAATGAATAGATACATATACAAAATGCTTCTACAAATAGATACATATACAAATGAATTGATTTTAAACGTTTCTAATTCTCTGCAATTTATCTTTATAGGCGCTCTATCATTTATTAAATAAATATACCACTCTATAATATATTTTGTATATTAACCTAAACATAATACATCTATCATTTAAACTATTCAACTCGTCTTATTTTTACAATAAAAAAATAACTTCCTACAGTTCTTACCAAGTTATAAAAATATTGGAAATGCATGGTTTACTAGTGTTAAACCCTGCCAGCGGTTCTAGAGGAAGCAATATTAGTTTAAAGAACGCACTGCGGAATCTAAACGCCGAGGATGGAATTATATATTTATTATGTAATGAATCAAAATAAAGTTTTGAAGAATATAATGAAATTGCACTCAGTAATTCGTTTTTTAACATATAGATGGCGTCATTGGTTTTTGTTGGAAATTCAATGGAGGAAGAACTCTGCAATATTCTTTTAAGCGAATACCTCCTTGTAATTTTATAAAGTATATCGAAATTAAAATTGAAGATGAAATTAATTCATAAGAATTATATACAGGCTAAAACATTGAACGTTGTAGGTTTAACTTCTAAACTTGATCTGTGGCTCACACACACGACGACAAAAACAAAATTTTCTTATCATTCCAGTGCAAACTAAATTTGAAAAATTCAGACAAAAACCCTAACCTATTATAGCTATTTCGTGGTAGGGCCCTCATCAATATAGGATAGGGGCTTCGAGTTCATAACATTCTGAAAGGTTTTATAAAATATTTCTAGAAATAATGATTAATGTAGCGATTTCATAATTCATTTTCAGAATGTTGTAATATCGCTCGATTATTTTTTAAATGTATTTAAACTGTTGAAGTATTGTAGCCGATTTTCAAAATACTAAGTAAATTAGTTAAATGTACCAAGTTATTTAGGCCAGAATACTAAGTAACTTGTGAGAAGATGGTATATGTAGGCATTTGGTGTACTTAGAGAAGAAGAATTCGCTAACTAACTAGCATAATCATCAAGTCTTGAAAAAAAAGTACTTGGTATATGCGTTTAAGATCATTTGTAGAAATTTTGATGTCATCTAAGGTCTCATAAACATTCTCATTCTCTGTTATTCGACTCTAGTGACGCACAATCATGTTAATAGTATTATTCTCCTCATAATATTTCAGCATCCAGGAATCCAGATTCATCAAATTTCTCAAACTGCATAAATTTCTACTGGAATTCGTTCACCTCGATAGTGAATTATCATCAAATTAATACTGAAACATTTATTTATAATTATTATCAATGAAATAATGCAATAATTCTCAAATATTAACTATTTATTAAAAATAAACTCAATTTTCTTAGCGAAATTAAATAAAAATTTTGTAATTTGGTCAGATGCCAAAAATACATAGATACATGGTTCGATATGCAATCAATATTCAGGAAATCTTCAAATTGAAATTCTATAATTTAAACTGAATATAAAATAGAAGAACAAGTATATTTCATAAAATCTTTCAACTCTCTCTTGATCTCGTCAGAATAAAATTTTATTCTATATTTTCATAGTTACATTTCTCATACATATAATTCGAGAGCTTCATATATTATATTATATATGCAATTGTATAATATATATAAACTACTTTATATACATATTCACAGTTGAGTTTTGTGTTGAAGAAACAAAATAAGTAAAAAAGGCATACATTTAGAAATACACTGATTATTAAAATGTATACAAACAGTTTTAATGGTTTAAGCCATTGTTATTGCTGTTTATCTTACAATGTGCTACCCAGTAAAAATGTTTAAAGATTATAATAAATAAAATAAGATAATTTATCCTTCTAACATCTACCATTATCATTATAATTTTCATTCGAATATACACAGAAGAAGATGCATTAATTCCTTAAATAGTTCTAGAAAGAAAGATAGAAACTTATCTTATAGCAAACGTAATAACTATTCTAATATAGCATACATAATTAATTTATAAATTTTAATATAAAAATTTACATTTGAAAAGAGAAATATAGAATAAATATACAAAATTATATCTATGATGAAATAAATGAATATCTATTTGAACAAAAGACTTTCACAATAAATGCAAATATTAATTCAGAGAAAATTCCTTTTGTTCCTATTCATATGAATTACTCGATAACCGTTTCAGAAGGAAGTTATTGGAAAATTAGGGTTTACTTGAGATCTCCTCTTACAAATCACTTACAATTGTTCCCAGAACAATACAGGACGTGGCATATTAGACATTTAGATTTCTATTAAATCCTCTTACTTATATAAATCCGGGATTTATATCTTGATGTGTTAATCTACAAAGTTTTGTATTATGCATCAATATAGATTATAACGCGCTTTTATGAAATTTAGAAGAATTCTAGGATAAGAGAATCAACTATCTTTGTGAATATCTGAGAATTCTATTGATAGATACCATTTTATCGATTGTCTTTTTAAATTTTATAATATTTTTAACGAATATATATAGTCTTTGTACGTTTACGTTAGTAAATTGATGTCACACTAAGCAAACATAATATTGGCTCTAACTATTTAATTCATAAGCCTGAACCACGCTTGTGATTCTAGTATTTTCATTCTACGGCTATTTGAAAGGAAAAAATGTTATGGCTCTTTAAAAACTTTGAAAATTTGTAAATTGTATTTTTTGACGACTCCTGGCCTAGACGATTCACTTGAACGCAACAACGAAGAACTCATCGAAAGCCATCATCGGTACGCAGGGTATTTCATCTTTTCGTTTAGCTGAACGAAAGTTTCGTTACAAATGAATATAATATTTAACTAACTAAACGGTATTATTAATTCCAATTTTATATATTCAATTATATTCATGGCGATTCAAACGATGCATCCTCCAAAAATTTTCTATATTTAATTATTTTACCTACAAAACAACAATGAACCATTCCTACTTAGAAATAAAATCATTAAAGCCCTAATGTCTCTTTTACACACAAATCATTTGTTCAATTGATAACGAATTTCATTGATTAATAAAGTCACCTAACTCAACTAATTTAAAATTGAAGACTATTCACTTTTGAGATTTCGAGATATTTAACTTACTCTGTTTGTAACTTTTATAATAATTTTTGTCACGCACAAATTTTCCCCACCTACTATATATTTTTCAAAATTATTTCTACTGTGATATTATAACACTATACGACGCTGAGTTTGTTTACACAAAAATGTAAGGCCTTGATAAAGGTTTGGCGTTCAGCCAACCGAAATATTGGCAAATAAATATTTTATTAAATACAATATATGCCATTTTATTATCTAATATTCACTTTTATTCGCTTTTTGAAAACTGTTCAACTTTTGTATCTATTTGAGGATATTTTTCATCGGAGTTTATCTAGTTGAAACCAATTTATTGTGTGTGTACTGTGTCTTGTATCCTTGTGTATTGTGTTGTGATTTATAAATTTTATTTCTTTGATAATATTTCTATAAATTTCAATAGAAAAATAATTATTCCAACCTATACATAATTCCCAACAACATAATTTTCTTTTCAATCTGTCTTACATAATATATTTATTAATTATACCAGTAAATTTACATGTAAATCAATTTTTAAAGTCAATTGCATTTATAGTTTGCAATTATTTTAAAATTATCTATATAATCTCTAAGGGAATATAGGACGTTTGGAGAAGGAATGGATCACTGAAGGATTTTAATTAACAAGGACTTTAGACTCAAATAGTCACGATAAACAACCTCACACTAAAAGGAAGATAGCGCACACCACAGAGTGGCAAGTCACTATTCAAATAATAATGGAATTATTGTCATACTAAGAAATGCGCATGGAATTTCAATATTTCAACATAATCGTATATTTTGATTCAATCAATTAGGAATCAAGGGTTTCTTTTCTTATTTATTTTATTTCTCGAACCTTTGGGCAAACATGCCCTTCAACACTTCAACATGTTAGTCCAAAAGCATGAGAAATAAAAGAAATGAAAAAAGGTAACCTGGCACTTGAACCTTTTTGATCAAATCAAAGTGTAAAAGCAGAAAAGTCCATGCCTATACACTCCAAAATCATTTATTTTTCTTTGTTTATTATTATTATTTTTTGTAAATAGCATCGTTTTGTTGTCATAATTTTTATTATTTATCCGCAGAATAGAAAATTGATCGAAACCTTGCAACACTTAAAAAATAAACAGAAGATACTCTGTATTCATCTAACGTTTTTAAAGGACTCGCCTGTTTCAGAACTATATATTTATTTTAACAACAATTAATAAAAATACAACTAACCGTTATATCATAATGGTATATTTGCTTATATCATTCTTATATATTGATATTTTATATTCATATATAGTCTCATAAATTCATATATTTGCACTTCTCTCTCTCTGTTTGTTTATAATATATTTTCAAATATTATATAATACATTGATATATTATTAAAAACAGTGCAATTTATAATTCATATGATATTATATGAAAAACATGAGAAATAGAGCTGGAAACCTGATTCAATATTATATAATATATGTGTTGTCGGTCAAAAATAAATAAATTTAATCATAGAACACTGGTCCCCCGGTCAAAGTAATTATCGTAATGACCAGACACATGGGTATTGTTGCCCTAGCGTTACCAGATAAATATTGCAACTCTTCCCAAGATAAGAAACTTGTAATCGCAACACCAGTGTTTTATCATGTATATATAAAGTTAAATATATATTATTAATTCTTATTTACACATTTAAATATACCAGTAAATCTATTTATTAATAATCAATGTTGAATTGATCATTTAAAACAGTAGTTTCTAATATTTCTGATCAAACGATAATATAAGAATTGAGAAAATAGGAATTTCAGGATAGTTTTATATTAAATATGAGGAAATAAACATATTCCAGTTATTATATTGATTTATAATCAATGTTGAATTGATCATTTAAAACAGTATTTTCTAATATTCCTGACCGAACGAAAACATAAGAATTGAGAAAATAGGAATTTCATGGTATTTTTATATTAAATATGAGCAAATAAACATATATCAGTAAATCTATTAATTTATAATCAACGTTGAATGTATCATTTAAAACAATAGTGTCTAATATTTCTGACCAAACGGTAATATAAGAATTGAGAGAATAGGAATTTTATGATAATTTCTATTTAATATGAGAAAATTGACATATACCAGTAAATATATTGATTTATAATCAATGTTGAATCGATCATTTGTAACAGAGGTTTCTAATATCTATGACCAAGCGGTAATATAAGAATTTAGAAAATAGGAATTTTACACTAGTTTTATATTAAATATGAGAAAATTGACATATACCAGTAAATATATTTATTAACAATCAATATTCTTTTTTCTTTATTTCGACTTAGAGCGCTATATCCCCCTAGGTACACTTGTACTTTAAAGATAAACAAAATTTTGAAAAAAAGAATGATATTTAAAATATCTACAGAATTAATATGCAGGTTAGATGAAAAAGAGAAAAATATCAACACAATTAATATATGTAGAAAGGGTTGATATGAAAATTTAGCTGATTGAAATCAAATTGTAAATTATATAAGTATATCTATTGATTAACAATCAATATTGAATTGATTATTTGAAACAATAGTTTCTAATATTTCTGACCAAACGGTAATATAAGAATTGAGAAAATTGCAATTTTATGATTGTTTCTATATTAAATATGAACAAATTAACATATTTTAGAAAATCTATTAATTTATAAACATTTGAAACAATAGTGTCTAATATTTCTGACTTGACGGTAAAAAAAGAATTGAGGAAATAGTAATTTCATGATAGATTTCTATTATATATTAACAAATTAACATATAACAATAAATCTATTGCTTTATATTCAATATAGAATTGATCATTTAGAACAGAAGATTATAATATTTCAGACCAAACGATAATATAAGAATTGAGAAAATAGAAATTCCATGATACTATTGTATTAAATATGAACAATTTAACAATATTTATATGATTGATTTATTTGCTGTGTGTTGATCATTTCTTTCATGTGTTATTAATTGCTTCTTTCTAAATAAATGACTTGTTGGTATAATAAGTCCTGTAAGCGCTCAAGAAGTCGTATTAATTTCTGTTTATAGAAAAGTAAGATTTATAAGTAATTGTGTATTATTCTATATATCTGATATATAGTTGAAATTATATTTAATTTATTATTTTATATAAGGTTTTGAAATATATAGTTTTATAGAATAAAAAAAACTCGCAAAAAAGGTGTGGTTGATTTTATCTTCTCGTTTTATAGATGAAAACTCGTTTTACGTTTTCTAAATATTTATTTAATATTCTGTATTTTGATTAAACAGTAGAACTTCAATGTAGAGGACTGAGAATTGCAGAGTCAAAGTGTCCTTTAGGGAAAGATGTCCTCTTACCGGAGAGTTTGTAAATTGTTAAAATTTTGAAAATGAATGCTGTCTTCTGTGGAGAGGTGTCCGCTAGCGGCGGTTCCGCTAAAAGGAGGTTCTACTGTGTATATGAATAAACTATTATTACATTGCATATATATGCAATGTAATTTTGTAAAGGAAAAGTGTCCTTTGTAGAGAGGTGTCCTTTACGCTACTTTCATCTCATTGAGGGTTTACTGTATAAATATTTATTCTGTATCAATTATCATTATTCAATTTATCTAAATTTGTAAAATAACATTCTTGAGAGAGAAAAATATGAAAAATCAAAGTAAAAGTTTGAATATTTCTTTAGATTATTCTGTCTAAATCTTCAGTTTTTTTTTTCAATATTCACACCAACACAGGGTTTTTTTCCGATATCATTTTACTATTCTTTGTTCACCTCAAATACTCTGGACACTAAATATTGAATCAACTATAAACAATTTTGTGATTTTTGATTTGTATACTTAAGAACATTATGACATGTAAATGATCAATTTTCTGAAACCGTAGCTAGAATATAAGTGCATAAATATCGCCTTGTTATTATTAATGAAATAGTATTTAAATAGCCTTCAAGTGTATCAATAATTAAATTTCCTTTTTTTATGATACATTTGCGCTTCATCTGTTATTAAAATTCGAAACTATTATAGACGCGTATGATTCTTTTAAAATGCAAACAATTTTTATGCCCTTACATCAATGGAATTAATTATTTTTTTCTATTGCAGTAAGGGCAGTAAAAACTGCTTAAATTTTGAAAGTCATACGCGTCTTTAACAGTTTCTATTTTCCTTCTATTATTCGTAAAAGCTCATCTCTATAATATGCCAAGGTAGAGAAAAAGACGTCATATAAGCAAACTGATATGATGAGAAGCATTTGTTTTGTTTGCAATACATTTGTTTAAGCCTGTAAATACGAATATAATGCAATTTCTACTCGGATTAATAAGCATTAGCTTGTGCCCGCGCCGCTCGAGATATCATAAATCTTTCAGTTTTTTTTTCTAACAAAACCCATATTTAGATACGAAACATTCATTCCTATATATAAACTCTTAAATGAATCAAATTTCATTCAGATGAAGTCATTTAGGAGCAAACATTATGAAATTTATTGTTTTCTCGAAATCGCGTTGCAAAGAAATAAGCCGTGAAGCTTTTGAAGCAATTGTGCAAAAGTGAAGCAATTGATTTGAGTGAATTATGGTTCCTAAAGAGATATCTTCACACTGCCATATAATATTATGAGAAGTAAAAACGTTATGGGATATAACACTCAATTGTTGGAAAATATCAAGCGTTATTCATACAAAATCTAAAAGCGTTCCAAAAGCGAAAGAAGCATCTATACAAGTTGAAACCAAAATGAACCACAACACTTGGGAAGATTTTTCACTTCCATTTTTAATCGTTTTATTGATGATCATAATCATCTTAGGGATCTGGATGATCTACAAGCTACTATCTTCTGCTACGTGGAAGGAAGAGAAGAAGTGTCGCCCGAGCCAGCCTGGACCCGATCTTGTCTAGTCGCCGAAGTCCCACCACCCAGCTGACCACATCTCTGAAGGAGAAATAAAAAGCACTAACCAGAATAATTTTGAAATTATATTTTTTAAATTTATTTGAAGAGCACCAAATAATTTTGAAAATTATAAAATTTCTCCGATTTCTCATCCCCATATGTTTATTTATTTCAATTTAAAGCGCTATGTCCCTCTAGGGATACTTGTGCTGTCATACATGTATGCCTTTACATTTATTTATATATATATATATTTATAATAAATTTAGGTCGTGAATAATAGTCATATGATATTAACAAGTAAAATATAGAGATTTTAAAATTACAAATATATTCTCACAATGAGTATCTTTTTATTTAAAAAACGCTAGCTTTCAAGCGTTAAGCATCTAAAGAGAGTATATAGAAACAAATTCATTCTCCATTATTCTAAATGTAATGAAAAATAGCCCACATTCTTCGCAGACAAGGAATTCAAACGTATTTCAGTAACCATCAATCCATAGGTCAACTTCTTAGAAATCCCATAACTAAATCTGGAAAAAACAACTGGAACCTAAAATTCAAACCAATGCAATTTAATCAATTCAATGCCAAGACTGCAATGCTACCTACATAGGTGAGACAGGAAGATCGATACAAGTTAGACTTAACGAACATTAACAGAAAAAGACCAACGTGCAATGATTTATCAACATATTGCACAGACCGGTCACAAATTTAACATAACACAAACGAAATGCCACTACAAAAACATTAAGAAAAAAATGCAACGGTTACTTTTAGAATCTCTCGTTTCCAATGAATATAACAGCATAAACAGAAAAATAGATTTACCATCACAATGCCGATATCTCAGAAGAAATCAATAGATCAATTTTATAGGTTCTGTATGCCCAAAAATTAAAATAGACATATTCCATTAAATAGTTAAATTACAAACCAATTTAAAATTTTCAGTTATAAAAGATGTTCATTTATGAATATCCACGCTTGGCGCGTTTGTTTTTGTAAATATTTCTGGTGGGATAAAGTCGATATTATAGAAAGCCGGTTGAAGAGCGATTAACGCTTGAAAGCTAGCGTTTTTTAAATAAAATAATACTCATTCTGAGAATATATTTGTAATTTTAAAACTTTTTTCACAATTTTATCATGAATGAAAATATAGAGAGGAAAAATAATTTTCATCAAATATTTACATCAAAATTGTTTATTTATCATTATCATTAAAATAAAATAAAAAAATATTATGCAAGAGTGTAAACATTCTAAGGACAAATGAAGTTCTTAAATCTTAACGAGAAAAGAGAACTGTGTGCCATGTGACGACCAAAAATATATTTTACAAATTTACAAATTGGTCGCATCTGCTTCCTGGAGAGAAAAAAAGACAGTTCCCCCAAGTCTGTCCGGACCTGATCTGGTCTAATGACCCAAAATCTCTCCCCCGTGTCTCCTCTCTCCTGCCCCCACACTGACCTGGCTCGGCGATCTCTCCTAAAAAAAAAAAAGAGATTTTCAGAAAATTTTGATATTATCGTAATCTATATTTTAATTAATTAATTCATATATTTTTATATATAACGCCATGTCATGTAGGGGCACTTGCGCTGTCATAAATGTGTGGCAACCACACTTTGCTTCAGCAAGCGCGGACAAAGCTTCAATACACATACTACGGGCGTTAGTGTGGCGTCCTCACTACGCCTCGGCAAGCGCAAGCTGGGAGAACACGTCACTACTCATGCGCGCGGGGCGTCATCCAGGACTTTTCTGGCCACTGGCGTTATAAAAAACAAGGCCTGCTTCAAACGGCCGTTACTTCGGCCGTTACTTCTTTTCTCTTTATATTTCTGGCTTTAAATAAATTATTTTATTTTAATAAAAATAATCATAATTTTATCAGCGGCCTTTCCACAAGCCACACCAACACGCACGCAACCACCATCCCACAAATGTATGCCTCTACATTTGTATATTTACAATCATTTTAGGCCGTAAAGAGAATAGTCATATGATATTAAAAAGGAGAAGGAAATAAAAATAAAACGTTTCCATCAAATATCCACGTCAAAATTGTTCCAAATATCATTATTATTATTGATATAGAAGAGGAAAATTATGCAAGAGTGTAAACCTTCTAAGAACAAATGAAGCTCTTATATTTTAACGAGGAAATAGAAGTGTGTAGAAAAAATAAATGTCTGGCAATATTTACAATGTTTATATATAATACAAAATATATCTGCAAAAGGTATTGAATTTCATATACGTTTCGTTACCAGAAATTAAAATACTTGGATCTAATACTAGGTTTTCAATTTTTATCAGCCTAAGCGTCTAGATTAACCTTTCAAATACAGATGCGATAATCTCTATAACATCGCATGGTTTTGTTAGAAATTTAAAATAATTACTAATACCAAAACTTTATATTTGAGGAATATTACTAAGTAAGTAATACCAGATCTGGCATAATGTACAGACCTTTTCTTACTAGATATAAATAGACTACATCAAATAGTTTTAAAAAAATATTTCCGCAAAATATTACATAAATAAAATGGCAAAGCGCACAAATAAGGTTGGAATCGTTGGAAAGCACGGCACTAGGTAATTGTGCTTCTCTGAGAAAAAAAAAAAGATAAAGAAGATCGACATTTCCCAGCACAAAATGTACACCTGCAGCCTTTGCGAAAAGAATGTTTTGAAGAGGAAATGTGTCGGACCCTGGAACTGCCAACCTGAAACAAGACTGTATCAGGTGACGCCCAATTCCCAATCACTAACGTCGCACCATTCCGTCAAGAACGTTATCAGTAGGCTGAGAAAGAAACGGTAATCCTGTACTATAACTCACGCACATATTACGGGCTAATGGCTCTCGTCAGTCCAGTACGGACACTATTCCTTGAGAGATCTATAAGGGATCAAATGAAATCATAATCTTTCAAAGAGGTTTTCAGATGGTAAGGATTTTAGGCCAAATCTATGGCCAAAATATGCAAGGAAATTCTGATGGGAGGATATTTATCTATAAATATCGAGAAGATTTTATATATGATCCCATTTGAATCTCATTAAATAAGGTTCACCCTGGACTCACAGGTATCAATAGCCTGAAAACATAGTCACCAAGTTTTGTTTCCAGACTGAGCCTGTATAGTTTTAGCGTCTATATCAACGGGAAAGGAGACCCTTATTTTTATATATATATAAGTTATGTAGTTCTGAACTAATTCATACAAATACTTGTTGTATCTTGATATATAGTTTCGCGTTATCCAACTGGAATATTGAAAATGAATTAATCGATAATGTTTAAAATTTTCAGTCATCAAAGCTGTCAACACATTTGTAGATGCATCGTTTTGGTGAAAATTACATTTTCTCACTCAAAAATATGGTCCTTTTATTTATATTAATCCATAAAATTTCACAGCAGCTTGCAATATAAGCTACAGCAAATTCTCTCTGTTTCTTCAAGATAAAATTTTAGAAAATGTTCCATCTATCCTCCCAATAATGTGATCAGTTCGGCGGAGAATTTCCGCCCATAACCTTATCTTTCTAGAATAGGATTTACTCTAGTGTATATTGTATGCTGTATCCATGTTTCCTATACAATTTTAAAAAAATTTCAAACCACCCATGGGATACAGGAGCCAATCTGTCAAATGAAACGTGCAATTACCAAAGATGTTCCCAAAAGACAATAATCATATTTTTTCGCCTTCAAAATGTTTTTGTAATGTATCCCTTCAGAAAATTTTCATATTGGTGTTTGTAACTTGAGTTCGTTCACAATATCTCGTGATATCAAGTATTCATGTCAGTTTGTTGAAAACATTAAAAAAATCATTTCATAGAATTAATTTCTTATTGAATCTCTTCGCGATAAAATGCATCAGTTATTCTGAAAGATCAGCTCAATTGTCAACCAACTTGATTAAAAATTATTGTATTCTCAAACAGCGGTTCCAGAGAATTGTTTTTGAAGGCAACCTAAAGTTGATTCAAAACATGGCCTCAAGAAAGTTATTCAAATGGAAAACGATTCATGAGAAATTTCACTTCAAATTCAATAAATTTTATTTTTAATGATTGAAATACAACAATCGTTTCCAAGTTTCCAAGTTGGTATCCTCCTGGGCGAGAAAAGAGAAAGAGACGTTTCGCCCAAGTCCGGTCGGACCTGATATGGTCTAATGCCCCAAAGACTTGGTGTCCCTGCATCTCCTCCCTCTGCCTCCACATTTACCTGGCTCTGCGATCTCTGCCAAAAAGAAATTAAAAAACGAATTTGGAGAAAGTTGTGCTATTATATGTAGTTAGAAGCTTATGTCCATAGTTTGCTTAAATTACATTTTTAAGATTTCACCTTCAGTGTAGCATTTAAAAGCAGAATGAAATAATATATTATTAGAGTTCTAAAGATGCAGTCTGGTCGATTAAATTAGCGAAAGCGCTGGGAGGGTTCACCACTGATGAGCCAAGCCCTTCCAATTTTTTTTATTCGAAGTAAGGACAGTAGAGGTTTTATTCATTTGTTAGAATTAAATTTCTCGTCTTTATGTCTTCATTTGTTATAATTATATATATATTTTAATGAATATATTTGATATTTTTATCAACCGAGTGAGAGAAAGAAAACTCAAGATTGACTTTTCTAATTCAGATAATCCCTATAATACCGCAGGAATTTCTTAGAAGTGTTATAAACACTGAGCTATATATCACTACACTTCATATTTAAAAAAATAAATTATAAAAGTGATAATTAATTAGAAATTACCTAGTACTAGAACTGGCATAGTGCATAGACCTCTGTAACTTGACGAAAATATAGTAAATATATAAACAACACATATAATTGGTTACAATTTCATCATTAAAAATAAAGAAGGCATCTCCTGACCACGAGCACATGTGCTTTTTAGATGGCAGAGCGCCATCTAGTGGAGCAAAAATAAACTAAACGTTTTTTAGCTTGCTCCGTGATATTTGGCCAACCCAATTTCTTGATAAATCAAGAAAAGCCATCCACGAATGCGTTTCGCGCTGTTGGCGATCGTGAGCGTGGAGAAGGCTGTAACCATTGCGACCAAAAATATTTTTGGTCCGAATGGCTACCCGAAAAATCAAGAAATGAGTATTTAAGACCAAATTTGCGTAAAGACGCTTAACACATAAATTATTATATATCATCATTATATTTTGATTTTAGAAGGATATAATATCTATATTTATAAAATGAAAAGACAAAGCTCTAAGAGATGAGTTTATATTAATAAAATAAATAACCTAATTCAATTTCTTGCCAAGCCAATTTATTGATAAATCATGAAAATCCAACCAGGAACGCGTTTCGGGCTTTTGGACCTCGTCGGCGTGGTGCAGGTTGTAGCTTAACGACCTGAAATATAGTCAAAGAGGATTCCTGATAAATCAAGAAATGGTTATTTGAGGCCACATTCTTTATCATTATTCCAAAATGCTCCTTTCTCCCCGGCATTAATACCCTGCACATTACATAGCGCGAACTTTTGAACATCGACACAAGAGCCAAACTTTAAACGATGGTTTTGGGTTATATTCCTCTTCAATAGAAGGATGTTTCAATTTCATAATATAATAGGGGGATCGGTGGAAGGATGGTCTAAACCGTTTGTTTTCGACCGCTACGACCCGAGTATAATTCCTGTATTGGGCATTTTGGCCCCCGATTCTTGCAAGAGTTCAACCCCTCCATCGAGTGCAAGTACTCAAACGGGGCTCTGGCACATTTGTAAGTGCAAAGTTGAACTGAATTTTCACATGTGGTGGACATGGACATGTGGAGCACTTACAGTAGAAGCAGTCGCCTTCTTCTAAACACCATGATAATCATGTCCTGTACCACGTGTACTAGGGATTAGCAAAAAATATATATATAATAGGTTTTATGAAATCGATTGAGTTTGCTGGAAAGGTGTGTAGTCTGATTAACATATACACTCTATGACAAATAAATCGAACATCTTTTACTGGAATGTCCTGTTTTTCAAGATTACAGAATTAAAAATAATTTAATAGTAACAGATCCAAATATTTTCATTTCCAGTAAAGAAATTTATATTAAATTCAATACCCTTTGTAGATATATTCTAAATTATATAGCAACAAATATCTTTAAGGAAACTGATTATTTATATTTTTCTGATTGTACATATTGCCAGACACTTCTTTCTTTTGTAAACAGGTTTTTTTTTCTATCTCTTTCTCATTGTTAATCTATTTACGAACAAAAATTACCATATATATATATATATATATATATATTATATATATATAATAATAAATATTTTATACACATTCATGGAGACAAAACATGAAGGTGAAAGTACTTAATTTCGCCAGTTATCTGTTTTTTAGACAAAGGTATTTTTTTCACACTTGGTTAAATCTTGTGTATTCAATAAAGATAACTGTATATCTAATATATTTTAATGTCTGAATGCGGATATACGAGCTTAAAGATAAAACTTCCTTCGGTGATATTAAAATATGTGAAAATATTTGATAATAATTTTGATGGATTAGCGCCATCTGTTATTAACATTCGAAACTATTATAGACGAGTATGATTCTTTAAAAATTAAACAATTTCTACTGCCCTTACTGCATATAAAGATACCTCTCATTCCGTCACGGGATTCCCCCCCTCATGAATGGCTCCCTGCCGAAAGAACTTTCAGAACATCTAGATCCTTATCCATCAGTCACTGAATCTAGACGCCTATCGTTACAAAGAACGAAAGAACGTCATAAGCTAGTTAAGATCAGATTTGATAAAAATCACAGGTCCCCCGACTTTATGGTAGGCGATCTAGTCCTTACCAAAATTTACTAACACCCCAATACGGGAAAATTAGTACCTTACTTCAGTGGACCATATGAGATATTTGAGGTGATATCTCCCTATACAGTTAAAATCAATAGACCTAATCAAGCTCTAAACTTAGACAAGGAAACTATACACTTAAATAAATTGAAACACTATTCCGAAGACACTAAGTACATCTCTACACCTCAGTCAACGAACAACAATAACTCGCCAAAATCACATTTTATATACCATCATTTTCCACTTGAAATAATTCATGATGGTCATAAGAATTTTGCATCTATATTAAGTAACCCATTTAATCACATGAACCCCGATATTTACTTAGATAATGACGAACCAACCTTAACAGCCAGATACATTTCTACTTCTGACACCATTCCAAAGATTGATATCCAATTAGAACCTTCCCCTACAGCGAAAATAATGCTCCCATCCTCACCAACACATAATCATACTCCGAAAATTGGTCCTCAATTAAGTGCTCTCCTTATTAACTGTGACAATACGAAATCAGAAAATAGGTCAGTTATAAGGAAAGATACGTTAGTACCGTTTCTCATATTTAAATATTTTAATTGGATTAACCAATTCTCAATTTTTATTCTATCCCTCCTTACAATGGCGTGTATTAACCTGAACATCTCCATAACGAATATACATTTGCTGATTTAATTATTGCCGTCGTCCCGAATAAGACAAATTCAATCAATATTGATGCATTGTCTTGAAGAGCTTTCGATAGTCCTTTGGAACACCTTCAAAGTCTCCATTAAAAACTCAGAAAAAGATGGTGACCATGACATTAAGACTGATGACCCCACATAAGATCCTGTGATCAGAAAATTCCTATATAAAATGGCAAAAATATATTTTGATTTAGAACAACACCCCCTGCGTTGCCCATTAACCACCCCAAACTGATAGGTTTTCCCAAATTCATTTACTTTTTAGGTGTCAGCAAGATTACTCATAGTCACAGACCCGTCTTGAAACGATCCGTTCAGGATGTACGTCACAGAATTCAGTACGTTGCCTCTGACCATTTATACAATAAGCCATTATGTTTCCACACCAACATCAAGAGATATTCTCCTTGCGCTACTTCATTGACATGACCACCGTCTCCTTTTTCTCTCCACCCCAAACGAAGAACCTTCCGAGGACTCCAATTGCCCAATTTGGATGATCCTACCGAATTGTTCGCCATGACTCAAGTCTTCATTCCTTTTCATCCCTGAGCACCTTATAGACACCCCTTTTCTTACGTTCCCTATGGAAAGTACGGTACAGAGGAGGATGCTCAGCCCACCACCAATCCACCAACACTCCAGCGTAGGAGATCCTCTCACGCACAGAACACTCCCACAAACAGATACACAGTCGTTGCCACATCACAGAGGTTCGTATCCTGCTACATTTAAAACTTGATTATCTTATGTATTATATATCAGACTAATTGCTGTGTTTATTTCTACTTGTTTATATTTGTTAGCATAATATCCCACAAATTTTTAAATTTTGTACCATAGTATCAGAATTCAATTTATAAAATTACCTCCCAATCTCAACTAAATAATTTTGAAAATAATTTTACATTTATTTATCCCACACAGGTACCATCTGTCATAATTTGTATAGTACCCAAAAGATATAATTTATTTTTGCCATATTTAATATGTAAAATGTAAATACAAATTAATCCATCTATAAATCTGTACAAAATAAACGTGGGAGCCAGCGCGCTCACGAGTGTGGAACAAGAGCCTTTTCGAAGCATACATGCACAACGGCTGCTCCCTTCCATTCGACCACGACCGATACGATAAGAAAGAGTCGACAGAAATAAGAATCTCAAAAGAATGAGCAAGGCAAAGAAGCAAGAAGGCCAGTAAGAGGCCTAGTTAGCTCACGAAAATAAGTCGGTGATAGATTCACTAACAGCGAAGATGAGAAGACTAGGGCTGGACGCGCCCACCGCCGCATCCAGATTTGACGGATCAAGTTCCGCGCAATCGTTCTTAAGGGAACTAGAGAGGTCCCCGGAATTCCAAAACAGCAGCTGTGACGAACAAGGTCGCATGGTAGTGGCAGCGCTAGAAGGAGAGCTCCGGAGGACGTTCCAATCCATGGACTACCTCCACGAACCCTACTGGAGGATCAAACAAGTCCTTGAGGTTATGTACTCCCCACCCGAGACTCCGACACACCAAGAGTTCTATCAACTACGTTGCGGGCCTCAAGGCTTAAAATCATACTATACAAAGAAGGTACGCATGGGTACGCAGCTCGACATCGACCGCAAAGAAATGGTCAATGCTCTCACTCAAGGAATGCCCATCTACAGTCGCAATCTCCTACTGATTGCAACACCCAGCAGCCCTTCGGAATGGCTCACTCTGGCCAGGAGAATCTATGGGATCGGCCGATATCCGAGTCGTCCCGGCATTTCCTCTCCCACAGAACGTTCATCTCCGCGCCAATCCGGTAGACAAACAATCAATCCGTTAAGGCGTTCATCCGAGGATGTGCCTCAAACTCACTCCACCCCGCCTACACCCTGCAAGCACTGCTAAGGGCCCCACTGGAACACGAATGAAGTCTTTAAGACACGAATGTTTCTTTCCACAAATAAATCAAATTGCTACTATCTTTACTGCGATGAAAAATATTGAGAGGGCTTGGCTTATCAGTGGTGAACCCTCCCAGCGCTTTCGCCAATTTAATCTACCAGACCTCTTCTTTAGAGCTCTAATACTTTATTTGATCATTCTGCTTTATATGCTTTATTGAAAGGTGGAATATTTGAAATGGTAATTAAACAAACTATGAACATAAGCTTTTAGGAGAGTAGAATCTAACCACGTACTCGTTTCGGGCAATATTGATATTTTTTCCGATAGATGGCGCATCCATCATCAACTTCCAGTTGCACGGAGATCCCTGCAAAGGAGATCCCTTTTTCTTGAATAGAAATATGTTATAATCAATTTTTCAGGCTAATTTTATATTAATTATTCTGAAATGGAAATGTAATTGTTTGCTGGTTTTTTGGGACAAGAACATTATGCAGTCGAAGTAAAATATAAGAGTTTTAATCCTAATTTGTTTTAATTGTTCTGATAGACATAATTGAGGAAGAAATAATGGATGACATAAGGCGCGAAGCATAAATGATAGATTTTTATAAATACAATTCAACTGGTTTCAAAGAAATTAATAATCATAAAAAATACAGACTTTATGCCATTGATCATATTTTATTATTCTTTGTACAAGTGGTACAGGTCATGCCAATCATGTTTAGTTGAAGTAAACGACTGCCTATACTAAAAGTGCACCACATATCTACACATGTAAAAAATAGCTAGATTTCTACATTTATGAATGCGCCAAAGACCCGTTTGGTTGATTACAGTCACTTGAAGTTACTTGCAATAATGGGATTGGATTTTTGAAAAATTCGGGAGTTATTAAAACTAATATTTATTCAGAAAAAAAGTTGCCATTGCGGATTTCAAACTCGGGTCTGGCTGTATGAATTCGACGGTTTTTTACAATCGTCCACTTTCCTCTTTATCTTTATACAATTCTCAGTTCATTACAAATCATGGCAATTTTGGAGAATTTCAAGCGAAATTCGGGGCAACTGATGATCCTAGCTACGTCTGAGGAAAACAAAACCAAATCTCAATACATTCATTGATAGAATGTCCATTCTTTCAGCTACAGAAGTAATTATTTTTATCCCATCGAAGCAATGTGTGAATTTGTATTTAACAAAGACACTTATGTAAAGTTCAATGGTTTTTGTATATTTATTTTAGATTTTCTTTTCTAATTTGAGAAAACCAACCTTTCTGTTTTTTGTTTCTAGTCTTCTTTATTGAATTGTATATAAGCTGTTGAAATGTATTTAGAAGCAAGTATCCCAATTTGGGATATCGCGTCTCATATGTCAAATAAATAAATAAAATATTGAAATAAAAGGCGAATCTTTGTAAATATTTTAATCTATTGATGACTATATTCAGACTAAAGAACTTATAATAGAAGAAGAAGAATCCGAAGAGAGAAACTAGATAAATTACTAATAAGGTATATCAATTATTGAGATATCCTTTTTTTATCTTCCTTTTATAGTGATACTGATGTCCTTTGGAATGGGATTTTAGATGAACTATGGACATAAGCTTTGAGGACAGTAGAATTATATATAATTATAAATATATAATATGCCTCGAGCAATCGCTCTTCCGCAAATATCAAATTGAGTCTTTAATGAGAAAATTTATATTATGATGCATTAGATCGCCATCTGTTTTGAAAATTCGAAACTATTATAGACGCGTTTGATGCTTTTTTTTTAAACTTTTTCTACTGCCCTTACTGCAATTTAATGGGAGATATATATATATATATGACGCTTATAGTTTTAGCGTCTATTTTAATGGGAAAGGCGACCCTTATTTTTATATATTGGAATATTTAATGCTGAGTTCAACCATACATATCCTTGTTTTACCTTGATATAGTTTCGCGCTAACCAACTGAAATATTTAAAAATGAATTATTTGAAGATGTTTGACATTTCTAGTTATCAAAGCTGTCAACTCGTTTGTAGATGCATCCTTTTGGTGGTAATTACATTTTTTTCTCACCAAAATTATATGGTCCATTCATTAATATCAATTCATCAAATTTCATAGCAGACTGCATTATAAACATCAGTAATTGTTTTTAGTTTCTTCGAAGCTAAAATTAAAAAAAAATGTTTCAACTACAATCCCATTAAAGAGATTATTGTAGCGCAGGATTTCCGCTCATTTCCCATATATCTTCAAGAATACGACACTCTCTAGGGTATAGTGTGTGCTGTATACATGTTTTCTCTATACTATTATGAACCATTTTTCAAATCTACTCATGAGATTCAGAAGTCAATTTGCCAATTGAAACGTGCAATTGATAAAGATGTTCCCTAAAGTCAATAATCAGATTTTTTCGCGTTCAAATCCTTTAATTATAATATATATATATGATATATATATATTTTTTGTATATAGTAATCTTTTATTTTTGTCCGAATTGTTTCACAAATTGCCAAATACATTTTTAAACATGTAAATTCATTGTTGTTTTCTTCTGGCCGGCACGGAACATTTTGCAAATATGTAAATTTAACCAAGAATATTTTTGTCTACGCCCCTCACGTCAG
Source organism: Cordylochernes scorpioides (assembly GCA_030710605.1). NCBI lineage: Eukaryota > Metazoa > Arthropoda > Arachnida > Pseudoscorpiones > Chernetidae > Cordylochernes > Cordylochernes scorpioides. Next base: position 44,015,798 of record CP092878.1, read on the forward strand.
TCGCTTCTCAAGTCACAGTGTGTGTGGCCTCGCGCTGATTGCTTATAATAAAGAAGTAGGAAAAAGGCCTAACGACTGCTTAATTGTCATTTCCAGATATTGAAACTTTGAAAAAATTTACTATACGACAAATAGTCGACAGGATTCAAACTTGTTCGCGGAAATTTTACTTATTCTCAAGGCATGGGAAAGAGGAAGGCAAGCCCAAAAAATACTTCATTTATTAATAAAACTGATCTCAAAGAAAATTCGAATATGGAATATTGCCCTAAAGATTTGATACCAAGCTTTAACCCTGAAGAAGGGCTTAAATACTCACAATGGCTGAAGGTTTTCAACCAACAAATCAAGCTCCGGAATATCAAACAAGAAGATGCTCTTTTCATGATACCCACTCTTTTTAAGGGCAATGCTCTTGAGATTTATGCCACAATTTGTGACGAAATTGACACCTTGGAAGATTTACATTCTAGGATGATGACCTTCTTCCCAGAGTTGGAACGCGGGCTACATAAAAAGTTCTGGCAACTAACTAAGCAAGAGACGCAATCAGTTCGTGGTTATTATTTTGAAAAGGTAAAAATTGGCACACAACTACACATGCCAAAGGATTTAGTCTTGGAATCTCTTACATCTGGTGCCGGCCCACTCGAGAAGTTTCTGATTGCTTCCTCGCCACATTCCTTAGAGGACTGGCTTCGTATTGCCGAATCTTTGGAGCACACAACTCAACAAAGAGACTGAAGATGGAATAACGGACGGTGGAACAACTTTGCTGGAGGAAATCGCCCCAACATGGCCTCGCGGTGGCGATCTATCACTCCGCAGCATGGAGATGTCAACGCCGGCCAACTCCACGAACCTGGCCATCCTGGGACTTCATCCATCGGCCTACAAAGTGCGTCGAACCCCGGTAATCAAGGCCAAGTGGGATATTGACGGTGCCCGGGGATCAGAGCGGATGTGGGGGCAGCAGACTCATGGTTCCTGGGTATGTTTATGATTCTTTTTGATTCAGGTAGTGAGATTAATATTTTACCTACTCATCTTTTGCCCAAGAATCTTTCAAATAACATAAAATATTTCTAGTTACGACAAAATAAGTACTGTATCTAATAATGTTAACATAAAAGGCCAGATTTGTTTGAATATAAAAATTGGAATTATAACTAAAAATATTTTGTTTTATATTATTGATAATCCTAATTTGAACTGTTTGATAATGTCCACAAAGTACCTAAAATATTTTAAACTAAAGATTGATTTTGATAAAAATGTTATTATACAAAATGATGGTGTTTTATCTAATTTTGATTATACTTTTTCTAAAGAAGAACTTGATGCCTTACAATATGATAATTCTAAAAATTATTTAAGTCTTGTTAGATCTGCTAAATATTGCAACAAACATAATTATTGTTTAAGACTATCAGGGAAATGTAATCGTATAAAAATGTACATGCCATAGGTAAAACTATAAATCAATCTAACATATATTTTCCTTCTTGTTTTAAATCGAGACCTATTTATCAACCAAACTTCCGACCTTTGCCTTTACCAAACTCAGAAGATAGTTATATACATAATGACGTCAGACTTGGAAATAATTTCCATGTTTTGATGAATGACTATGATGATATTTTTGGTGAAAATAAGTATAATGTTAGACCTTTAAAGGTAGATCCCCCGAGATTAACACTCAGAGATAAGACTCCTGTTTGTCTCAGACCTTATAGACATAATCTAAAGGATAACGAAACAATTAAAGAACAAATTAGTCAGTTGTTGAAATATGGCATAATTAAGCCTGCTTCATCACCATACAGTTCGCCAGTAACCCTAGCCCGTAAAAAAGGAGAAAGTGATAAGACTAGACTATGTATTGACTTTAGAAAATTAAATTCAAAATTAATAGGTGACAGTTTTCCAATTCCGTTAATTGAAAATAACATCCAGAAGGTTCAAGGGTCGAAAGTATTCTCATGTCTTGACATTTTAAGTGCCTACTGGACTGTTTCCTTGCATGAAAAGGATCAATACATGACATGTTTTACCACCACAGAAGGTTCCTATCAAGGGTGTAGACTACCATTTGGTCTACGTACAGCTCCCGCCATCTTTAATAGGATACTTAGTTCAATATTACAAAAATATGACCTTAAAAATGTAATTTCTTATTTTGATGATATATTGGTTTTTTCAAACGATACGCAATCCCATTTGGAACATCTTAAGGAAATATTTGAAATTCTACAAAAAGAGGGTATCCAACTTAGGAAGGAAAAGTGTTTATTTTTTATGAAAAAGATAAATTATTTAGGTTATGAATTTTTTGGAGACCAAATGTCTCCCTCAGGCATTAATGTTGATATAATTAAATCATTGCCACCTCCTCGTAATGTTAGGTGCTTAAGATCATTTTTAGGAAGCGTTACACATTATGCTAAGTTTATAAATCATTTTAATAAATTAAGAGCTCCCTTAAATAATCTTTTGAAAAAAGATATGAAATTTACATGGACTGACGAATGCCAAAAAAGTTTTGAGGCTCTTAAAGAAGCATTAGTTTCAAAACCAATCCTCCAAATTTATAATCCGTTATTAACTACGCATATCTTTTGTGATGCTAGTACTGCAGGTTTAGGAGGCGTGCTCAAACAGGAGTATCCTGATGGCACAATGAAACCCGTAGCGTTTTATAGTAGGGCCTTAAGGGGGGCAGAATCCAAATATACCATCACAGAGCTGGAATTATTAGCAATAATAGAAACGTGCAAGAGATACCATCCCTACATTTCAGGTCAGCGGGTAATAGTTCACACTGACCATAAAGCATTAATTTGGTTAAATAATTTCAAGCATACAAATGGTAGACTATTTCGATGGTCATTAAGATTATCAGAATATGATTTAGAATTCAAATATAATAAAGGATGTGAGAATTATGAAGCTGACATGTTGTCCCGCTTACCATATTCTTGCTTCCTATCCATACAAGACTTAAAAGAAGGACAAGAATCCTTAGCTAAGCCTTCATCTAAATTATATTTCAATAAAGACAATATCACTTATATTCGATTAAAAAATAAAGATAGAGTAGTAGTACCACCATCCTTACAACAAGAATTGATAATTAAGGCCCATGAAAGTTTAGGACACCCAGGTATCAGTGCAATGGCTAGGGTAATATCAACACAATATTATTTTAAAGGTATGATAGGTAAAATAAAAAAATATATTTTGAAATGCAAAACATGTCAATCTGTAAAGAAGCCGACTACACCTTCATATGGACTCATGGGTACTTTACCGCTGGCTGAGAAACCATTTGATGTAGTTGCTCTTGACAGTATTTTAGGCTTAGGAGAATATAATAGTACAAAAAATTGCCTTCATGTAGTAGTGGATCATCACTCTAGATACATTTGGGCTTTTCCTTCTAAAAGTACCTCGATAGCAACGTATATGAATATTATAAATCAATTATTAAGTATAGGTAAGCCAAAGATTATTGTTACCGACAGACATCCCTCATTTGTCTCCAAAAGATTCAATAAATTCATACAGGAAAAAGGCATAAAATACGTTATGACGTCCCCTTCTCATCCACAATGTAATGGGCTGGTAGAAAGGGCTAATGCCACTATCATTTCGAAGTTAAGACTCCACCATCAACAAAATCCCAGAATTCCATGGCACAAACTATTACAAAAAGCATTAGAAGAATATAGGAATACTCCCCATTCAATAACTACAATTCCTCCCGTTTATTTACTTTTCGGCATTGATCCATTTTATACCAGTGACCTAACAATAGCCTATCCCCCCATAGAAGAAGCTAGGAAAACCGCCAATGATAACACAAAAAAACTGCATCTTAAATTAGTCAAAAGATATAATGAATCCCATAAAGCGCCCAATTTAAAAATAGGAGATAAGGTACTGTATAAGATCCCTTACCAATCAGGCCAAGGTAAACTTATGCCAGCTTTTTACCCAGAACCTTATACGATAATTTCCATACCTTCCCCCCAAACAATAGAAATAGATAAGCCATGTCAACCCGAAAATAAACGTACAACAATAATTAATATTTCTAAAATAAGACTCTGGGAACCAGTATTTGAAGATACCGAGGAAAACCTAAAAACAATTTTTCCATTTCAAGAAGAGGACCTGGAACAATGCTTGGGCACTTAGCTTAACAAGCAAGTTTTTCCACTACTAACCCTAAATTTTGCATACTTCCATTCAGCAATAAAAGTTGCTATTGAATGGGATTATACCTATGTGTATGAGGGTATGTAAACATGTAGTGCTTGATATTCAGAAATTTTTCCCCAGTTATCTGCATTATGTTAGTTAAGTTTTTGGGCACCTTTTCTGTGATCCCAACTAACAGAACTTTGGTCATCCTAACACATCTAACATCTTTTCTTGTATATAAAATTATTGTATGTATAGTTTTTTTCCTCTCTTTTTCTCTCTTTTTTCTTTGTTGTTCAAAATATATCTTGTCCTTTACCATCCTTCCCCTCCCAGCCACCATTGTAAAAAAAAAAAAAAAAAAAAAAAAAAAAGGGAAGTTTTTTTTTGTATTGTTTTTTTTTTTCTCTTCGTGGGGGGTAGTGATATATATATTTTTTGTATATAGTAATCTTTTATTTTTGTCCGAATTGTTTCACAAATTGCCAAATACATTTTTAAACATGTAAATTCATTGTTGTTTTCTTCTGGCCGGCACTGAACATTTTGCAAATATGTAAATTTAACCAAGAATATTTTTGTCTACGCCCCTCACGTCAGTCGCTTCTCAAGTCACAGTGTGTGTGGCCTCGCGCTGATTGCTTATAATAAAGAAGTAGGAAAAAGGCCTAACGACTGCTTAATTGTCATTTCCAGATATTGAAACTTTGAAAAAATTTACTATACGACATATATATATATATTTATAATAATTATTATTATCCTCTTTAATAAAAACAAAATAATTTCATAGGATTCATTTCTTATCATATATTTTGTGATAAAATGCATCAGTTATGCTGAGGATTGGTTCAATTGTCACCCACTTTATATAAAATTATTGTATTCCAAAACAGCGATTCCAAATAATAGTGTATGAAGGCAACTCAGCTCCAAAATTAGCTTCAAGAAAGGTATTTACTTAGAAAATGATTCACGAGAAAAAATTAAAATTATATGAAATTTTATTTTAAATGATTGAAATACAACAATTTCCTTTTCACAAAGTACTAAAAAAAAGTCGATAAAGTTCAGAGCGTATATAAAAGCGAAAAAACAATCTCATTTTCTATCTATATTAGCCGAATTTAATGTATTTTTACAAGATAAAAAAAAGCTAGTTCACGCGCTTTTAGATTTCAAGTATCATTTCAGTTTCTTGAATGCGAAAAGAAATTTCATTTGATACAAATATCATTTCTTATATTTTTTTTGCGATAAAGGACATCAATGCAAGATGAGAATATTTGTCAACCAGTTTGATATAAAATTATTGTATTATCAAAGGAGCGGAATTCCATGAGAATAATTATTGAAGCAAATTTTATAATTGTTTCAAATTACTTGGAAACATGGATTACAATTTTATTTTTTAAACTTAGAAAAGATTCGAAAGAAAATATTATGAATGCTCTGAAGGTTGATTTATGAAAATAGGATAACAACAATGATTCCCTTTCACAAAGTATTCACCAAATGAAGAATAAAATTCAAAACGTATAAAAAAGCGAAAAATCTAGGAAATATAAACCACAACAATTTGGAAGATTTTTTCATTTCCATTTCTAATTATTTTACAGCTTATTACAATCCTGTTTGAATTATGGTAAATATAATAATAGGTTACCTCTTCTGCCTGGAGAAATAATAAGACAGTTCATCCAAGTCCGTCCGGACCTGATCTGGTCTAATTGCCCAAAATCTCTCCCCCGCGTCTCCTCGCCCTCTTTCCAAACTGACCGGGCTCGGCGATCTATTCCAAAAAAAAATAGATTGTAACGATTTTTGGAAAATTTTGATATTATCGTTATCTAAATTGTATTTAATTTATTCATTCATTTATTTCAAATTAATGAGCTATGTACCCCTAGAGACATTTGCGCTTTTATACATGTATGCCTTTACACTTGTCTATACGTTTTACAATAATATTAGGCCATGAAGAGAATAGTCATATGATATTAACAAGGAAAAAAAGAGAAAACAAACATTTCTATCAAATATTTATATCAAAATTGTTCATTTAACACTATTATTATTAAGATAGAAGACAAAAATGTATGTAAGAGCTTAAACATTCTAAGGACAAATGAAGCTATCAAATATTAACGAGAATAGAGAACTGTGTACAAAATAAAGAAATTTCTGGCAATATCTACAACTAACATAATATAAATTATCGGTTTCCTAAAATATATTTGTTGCTATATAATTGAAAATATATCTTCAAAGGGTATTGAATTTATAATACGTTTTTTTTTATTGAAAATGAAAATACCTAGATCTAATACTAGGGTCTATATTTTTTGTCAGCCTAAACGTCAAGATATATTTGTGTATTAGGAATATTTATGAGTAAATAATACCAGATCTGTGGCATAATGCACAGACATATGTAACTTGTAATATTACACCAAATACAAAGTTTTCCTAAAAGTTCGTAAACACTTTCAAAAAAATTGAAATACCAATATTATTCGCCGGTATGTATAATGTCTCTGTTTTATGCATAAAGTAATTGTATTATGTATTATTATACATTCGCCGCAATAATATTATACGCCAGGTAATTAGTAAACAATGTTTTACGAGAAATACAAACTTTTGGGACAACCTTATAGTTAAAATTCCCGTACATCTTTCATAAATAAAATGGCCAAGCGCACAAAGATGTTAGGAGACATTGGATAGCATTGCATTATATATGATGCTTTTCCGAGAAAAAGATCAAGAAGATCGACATTTCCCAGCACAAAAAATACACCTGCAGCCTTTTCGGAAATAATGCTTTGAAGAGGAAATATGTTGGAATCTGGAACTGCCGAGCCTGATCCAAGACTGTCTCAGGTGGAGCTTATGTCCCAATCACTAAAATCGTCCATTCCATCAGGAACGCTATCAGTAGGCTGAGGAAGAAACAGTAATCCTGTATTACATCTCACGCATATAGGACGGGCTAATGGCACTTGTCAGTCCAGGGCGGACTTTATTCCATGAGAGATTCACAAAGGATCAAATTAAATCTTCATAATTTGTTAAAGAGGTTTTTAGATTTTAAAGTTTTTATTCGAAATATATGGTAAAAATATAGAGGGAAATTTTGATGGGAGGATATTTATTTATTAATATCGATAAGATTTCTTATGTTACTATTCGGATCTCATGAAATACAGTTCATCTTGGACTCACGAGGGTCATTATCCCGAAAACATAGTCTCTAGGTTTTGTTTCTACAGAGTCCGTTAGTTTGCGGAGACGGTCAACGTATAAGGCGTATAGTTTTAGAGTCTATTTTAACGGAAAAGAATATCCTAATTTATATATTAACGGTATGTAATTCTGAGTTCATCCATACAAATCCTTGTTGTACCTTGACATATAGTTTCGCGTTATCCAACTGAAATATTGAAAGTTCAAAATATTTAGTCAACGAAGCTGTCAACCCATTTGTAGAAGCATCATTTTGGTTGAAAATTAGATTTTTCCTCACCAAAAATATTGCCTTTTCATTCATATTAATTCATAAAATTCACAGCAGCCTGCAATATAAACAATAGTTTGTTTTCATGGTAATCATGGTAAACGGTTTGCGGATTTCGACAAATTAGAAGGAAGAATCATATATCGCCGCAACTCTTTTTATTATTATAGCGGTTAAGGAAGCTTTCGGGCAAGCCCTTATATATGCGGCGATATATGATTCTTCCTTCTAATAGTTTGTTTCTTCAAGAAAAAATAATAAAAAATGTTCCATCTATCCTCCCAATAATGTGATCAGTGTGGCGAAGAATTTCCGCCCATAACCTATACTTTCTAGAATAGTATTGACTCTAGTGTATAGTGTATGCTGTATCCATGTTTTCTATACAATTTTAAACAATTTTTCAAATCCACCCATGTGATACAGAAGCTAATCTGTCAAATGAAACGTTAAATTGCTAAAGATGTTCCCTAAAGACAGTAATCATATTTTCTCGCCTTCAAAATGTTTTTGTAAGTTGTAATGTACCCATTCAGAAATCTTTCATATTGGTGGTTATAACTTGAGCTCGTTCACAATCTCTCGTGATATCAAGTATTCATGTAAGTTTGTTGAAAACACAGAAAAATCATTTCATAGAATGTATTTCATATTATATCTCTTCGTGATTAATGCATCAGTTTTTCTGAAAGATCAGCTCAATTGTCAACCAACTTGATTTAAAATTATTGTATTCTCAAACAGTGGTTCCAGAGAATAGGTTATAAAGGCAACTCAAAGTTAATTCAAAACATGGCCTCAAGAAAGTTATTCAAAGATATATCTTTCAACGATAAAATGCATCAGTTATGCTGAAGATTGGATCAATTGTCACCCAACTTGATATAAAATTATTGTATTCTTAAATAGCGATACCAAAGAATAGTCTATCAAGGCAACTCAGCTCCAAAATTTGCTACAAGAAAGGTATTTAACTCGAAAATGATTCACGAGAATAAATTTGATTTTCATGAAATTTTATTTCGAATTATTGAAATACAACAATCGTTACCTTTTCACAAAGTACTCAACAAAAAGTCGATAAATTTCAAAGCGTATATAAAAGCGAAAAAGCAATCTCAGAAATATGAACTACAACTCTTGGGAAGAATTTTCACTTCCTATTCTAATTATTTTATTGATAATAGCAATCCTCTTTGGATTGTGGACAATTCACAAGTTGGTATCCTCTTCGGTGAGGAAAAAGAAAAAGACGTTTCGCCCAAGTCCGTCCGGACCTGATCTGGTTTAGTAACTCAGAGACGCCCCCTCCCCCCGCGCCCTCAAACTTACCTGCCTCTGCGATCTCTCCCAAAAAGATAATAAAAAACAAATTTGAAGAAAGTTATGCTATTTTAGATGTAATCTTATGTCGATAATTGGCTTAAATACCATTTCTAAGATTCCTCCCTTCAGTGCAGCATATAAAATCAGAATGATCCAATACAGTATTGGAACTCTAAAGAAGCAGTCTGGTAGATTAAATTTGCGAAACGGATGGGAGGGTTCGCCACTGATGAGCCAAGCCCTCCTAATATTTTTTTCATCGCAGTTAAGACAGTGGAGGTTTGATTAATTTGTGAGAAGAAACATTCGCGTCTTGTTATAGTTATATCTATATTTTAATTCAATATATTTGATATTTATATCCGCCGAAAGAGAGAGAAAGAATAGAAAACTCAAAATTGACCTTTCTAAATCAGATAACCTCTATAATATCGCAGGGTTTTCTTAGAAAGGTTATAAACACTGAGATATATCCCAACGCTTCATATTTCGAAAAAAATCTGAAAGTGATATTTACTGAGAATATCTAGTTCCAGACCTAGCATAATGTATAGACCCCTGTAACCTGATACAAATATAGTAAATATATAAACAACAATATAATTGGTTTTACAATTTCATTATTATATTTAATTTAAAATAAATAACCTAATTCAATTTCTTGCCAAGCCGATTTATTGATAAATCATGAAAATCCAACCAGGAACGCGTTTTCGGGCTTTTGAACCTCGTCAGCGTGGTGCAGATTGTACCTTAACGACCTGATAGGGAGTCAAAGAGGATTCCTGATAAATCAAGAAATGATTATTTGAGACCACATTCTTTATCATTATTCCAAAAGGCTCTTATCTCCCCGACATTAAAACCCTGTACTTTACATAGCGCGAAATTTAGAAAATTCACACAAGAACCAAACTTTAAAAGATGGTTTTAGGTTATATTACTCTTCAATAAAAGGGTGTTTCAATTTCATAATATAATAGGGGGATCGGTGGAAGGATGGTCTAAACCGTTTGTTTTCGACCGCAACGACCCGAGTATAATTCCTGTATTGGGCATTTTGGCCCCCGATTCTTGCAAGAGTTCAACCCCTCCATCGAGTGCAAGTAATCAAACGGGGCTCTGGCACATTTGTAAGTGCAAAGTTGAACTGAATTTTCACATGTGGTGGACATGGACATGTGGAGCACTTACAGTAGAAGCAGTCGCCTTCTACTAAACACCATTATAATCATGTCCTGTACCACGTGTACTAGGGATTAGCAAAAAATATATATATAATAGGTTTTATGAAATCGATTGAGTTTGCTGGAAAGGTGTGTAGTCTGATTAACATATACACTCTATGACAAATAAATCGAACATCTTCTACTGGAATGTCCTGTTTTTCAAGACTACAGAATTAAAAATAATTTAATAGTAACAGATCCAAATATTTTAATTTCCAGTAAAGAAATTTATATTAAATTCAATACCTTTTGTAGATATATTCTAAATCGTGATGCCTTTTGGAATGTTTATCAGTCTATGACAAGCCGGGTGACAGCCATCATCCAAGCCAGTAAGGGTTCAACGACATGACTTTCTCAAATGGTGTTCCTGATTATCAATCCTTTTTTCCCAAATATTTTCTTAAAATGCATCAAATAATGTCCTTATTTGACGGCTCCTTGTTGCGTCGTTGTTAAGGAAACTGATTATTTATATTTTTCTGATTGTACATATTGCCAGACACTTCTTTCTTTTGTAAACAGGTTTTTTCTCTCCCTTTCTTATTGTTAATCTATTTACGGACAAAAATTATCATATATATATGTATAGACAAATGTAAAGGCTTTCATGTATGACAGCGTAAGTGTCCCTAGGGAGACATATCGCTTTAAATTGAAATTGAAAATTTAAATTGAAATTAATATGAAAATAAATCGACGCAACAAGGAGCCGTCAAATAATGACATTATTTGATGCATTTTAAGAAAATATTTGGGAAAAAAAGGATTGATAATCAGGAACACCATTTGAGAAAGTCATGTCGTTGAACCCTCACTGGCTTGTATAATGGCTGTCACCCGGCTTGTCATAGACTGATAAACATTCCAAAAGGCATCACGCTTATAGATCTACTTGGATTCATTTATTATATTATTTGTTGTAAAATCAAGCATGATTTTAATATCCTCTTTCCTTTATTTCCTTTAAACTCTACTCAAACCTTGTAATTATTCAATTGTTTATGTAATATAGCATCCGAATTTAGTGTTGGAAAAGAAGACGTCCGAAGCAGCCAATGGGAGGCCGGCGGAAGCGGCTACGGGGATGCAGCGGCAAAAATGAGGAAACAATAATAAAAGAACTTGTAAACAACTTTCGAACGCTAGAATTTGCCCTGATCTCCGATTCTCTTAGTGTAAATATTTAAATATATAATTAATTAAATAATACTTTACTTATTTTCCTAAATTCTAATAAATATAATTTTCCCTCCTGTTTTCGTCGTATATTTTAAAAGTGTTATAAACAGCGACGCCTTAATTTTGAACCTTCAACCCCGCCGACCAAGAATAGAGGTGAGTGACTACCTCTATAGAACTTAGATCGTCGTCACAACACAGAGTGGCGGTGAAAACGCAATATTTTTGGCATCCCAGCCGGGACTGTTGAAGGTAAATTCCTGAAGAAAAAGGAAGCATTTTAAGCTGACCATTTTGGAACTCGCTAGCTAACCCTACTTGCTGCTTTGTTTACAAGATGGCGGAAGAATTAATTCTACGTTTAAAAAAGAAGCGTGCTATTAACAGATCATATTTAACGAAAACATGCAATAAGATTGAAAGTGGACTTGACACGCTAATTAGAATTGATCTTGAAGAATTATTAGAACAATTGAATGAATCATTTAACGAACTTAAATTAGTGGATCACGAAATAGAAACGCTTCTTGAAACTGACGATTTAGAGAAGGAATTACAGGGCGTAGAGGAATATCGAGAGAAATATATTACTTGGAGATTTAGGGCAAATAAAAAGATTCGCCAATCAGATTTTCATGGCGAAAATATACCGAATTCGAACTCACGAATAGATGAAAATGAAATGAGACATTATGTACCTTCCTGCACGACTGTGAAACTTCCGAAATTGATGATATCGAAATTTTATGGAAACTTTAGTGAATGGCTGACGTTCTGGAATTCTTTTGATGCAGCTATACACCAGAACAACTCACTGAACCCGATCGATAAATTTAACTATCTGAAGTCACATCTCGGCGGAACTGCACTAAACACAGTCGAAGGTTTCGCTTTATCTGCGGACAATTATGAGAAAGCTATAAAATTGCTTAAAGACAGATTTGGGCGAGAAGACATTTTGATTAGCCGACATATGAACAATTTGTTGTCAATGAGACCACTCAAAACGTCAAGCGATGTAAGAACCTTCCGCGAACTTTTTGACAACCTTTCTGTTCAAATAAGAAGTCTCGAGTCACTAAACGTGTCCATTGATGTTTACGGACAACTGTTGTGCCCGATAATAATAAAGCTTCTACCTGCAGACCTTAATTTGGAATTGAACAAAGAACTCCCGACAGGTTACGTAATTAATGACTTGATTACCTTTCTAGAAAGACAATTAACTGCACGGGAGAGGAGTTTTAGAAACGAAATCGGTACCGGGAATGAATCAACTTCTAAACCAAAGACAAGATTCTACAATGAAAAATCAATTGCGACAGCTTCAGACCTTTTGAATTCAGTTCACAAATCGAATGAATGTGTATTTTGTGGTAAAGACAACCATGGAAGCCCTAAGTGTGACTTTGCAGCTAATATGAGTTTAAACGAAAAGAGATCACTCATGAGGAAAAAAGGCGTTTGTTATAAATGTCTTCGGCCTTCTCATTTAAGTAAATTTTGCAGAAATGTAGTCCGTTGTTCAATCTGCAACATGTCTTCCCACCTGGATGTCATGTGCACAAAACTGATTTTAGATAGAGGTGGATCTTCCAAGTCTCCAACGGTGCAAGATGAAACTCTCGCCAACTTATCAACCTCCCCAGACGTCTTGTTACCTACTTTGAGAGTGACCCTCAAAGGGAACACAACGGAGAAGACGGCACGGGCTATAATAGACACCGGATCCCAAAGATCATATATTTTACATAGTACAGCAATGGAAATGGAATACGAACAATCTAGGAGAGAGTTCTTCCGGCATTCCTTGTTTGGAGGATCGAGTACCGACTTAGTTGAACATGAGGTCTATACCATTCATTTATCTGACATCAATAATTCCTATCGCTGTGAGATTGAAGCACTAGGTCAACCCCTTATCTGTGGAAGCATAACCCCGGTGTGTCCAAGATCATTTTTAGAAGGGAGTGAAGAACTCGACGTGTCTGATTTGATTAGAGACCGTATAGAAGTCCTTATAGGGGCGGACATCTCCGGGAGATTGATAACCGATGCTCAGAGAAGAATCTCATCTGGACTGATAGCAATCCGTACCAAACTAGGATGGACTGTGATGGGAAAGATTCCTCCAACGGAGGTGAGAGATGACACCAGCTCCCTTTGCGTGACCACACTTCTATCTTTGGATCTAGAAAACTTATGGAAATTAGATGCAATTGGAGTCTCTGACGCGGAGGTTGAGAAGAAGAATCAGTCACTACAAGCTGAAATGGAGGAACATTTCGCCTACACCACGACGCAAGATATCGAGGGGCGCTATGAGGTAGCTCTACCCTGGGTGCAAGACAAGGAAAGGATTCCTTCGAATAGAGACCTAGCCGAAAACCAAGTAAGTTCTGTAAGAAGAAAACTTGAAGTTGGAGATATGAATGAGTATGGACAAATCTTTGAAGAATGGATGAAACAAGGGATAATCGAGTATACCAGAGAGGCTAAACTAGATGGTGTACACTACCTGCCACATCGACCAGTGTATAAAAGGAACAGTCAAACTTCTAGAATACGGCCAGTATTCAATGCGTCGGCCCGGAAGAGAGGTAAACTTTCCCTGAATGACTGTCTGGATAAGGGACCCAATTTGATAGAAATTATACCAAGACTTTTAAATAAATTCCGGAAATATGTAGTTTTTCCGATATTGAGAAAGCATTTTTACAAATTGGAATAAAGGAAGAAGACCGAGATGCTTCAGTTTTCGAAATAGCAGGAGTTGATCTAACTGGACATCTTATCTTAAAGAATAAGAAGAAGGCATGGATTGTCATCTTCACATGTGCAGTGTATAGAGGAGTTCATCTGGAACTTGTGACATCTTTGTCTATGGAAGCCTTCCTCCAAGCTTTCCGCCGATTTATTGCTCGAAGAGGCCGCCCATTGATTGTGTATTCGGATAATGGGACTAATTTCAAAGGTATGGCTAATGCTTTGAAGAATATTGATTTTTCGAGATTAAAATGTGATCCCACATTGAAAAACATCACCTGGAAATTCATACCGCCTGGTGCTCCTTGGTAGGGTGGATGGTGGGAGCGTTTGATTGGAATGATGAAACAATTGCTCTTTAGGATTCTCGGTCAAACCTCCTTGGGATATGAAGAACTTTCCACGGTAATGTGTGACGTCGAAAGCTTGATGAACACACGCCCACTGACCTACCTAACTGAAGAAAGTGAGGATCTCGCTCCATTGACACCTTCGTTGTTCTTACATGAGGTCAGAGAAGTTGGCGTTCCAGACCTGGACTTGATTGATAACCAGACCCTCTCCCGCAAATATCAATATATCAAACGTGTACGAGAAGATCTTAGAGAACGATTTCGTATCGAATATTTTGGATTCCTGAGACAAGAAACGAGACGCCTGAAGACTACCATACCATTCAAGGTGGGAGACATGGTACTCATTGGACAAGAGAGTATAAAGAGACTACACTGGCCGTTAGCCAGAATAATCCAACTCTATCCAGGAAAAGACGGACTTGTGAGGGTTGCGAAAGTGAAAACTTCATCAGGTGATAAAATACGACCTATTCAAAAACTCTACAATTTAAAGATATCGCCCGAGATAAGATGTCGAGACCCTCTAACGGAGCGATCTCCCACACCAGAAGTTCGATTGACAACTGAAGAAGACCCTTTGACTTCACAACAAGAGCAACATCACATTGAAACCCCGAATGTTGTGTCAAGTTACGGACGGCCCATCAAGAGACCCAACCGATTGGATCTACTGAACTTTTCCTTTCCATGTTTGAGTCGTCGAGACGTCAACTCAAAGGTGGGAGAAATGTTGGAAAAGAAGACGTCCGAAGCAGCCAATGGGAGGCCGGCGGAAGCGGCTACGGGGATGCAGCGGCAAAAATGAGGAAACAATAACAAAATAACTTGTAAACAACTTTCGAACGCTAGAATTTGCCCTGATCTCCGATTCTCTTAGTGTAAATATTTAAATATATAATTAATTAAATAATACTTTACCTATTTTCCTAAATTCTAATAAATATAATTTTCCCTCCTGTTTTCGTCGTATATTTTAAAAGTGTTATAAACAGCGACGCCTTAATTTTGAACCTTCAACCCCGCCGACCAAGAATAGAGGTGAGTGACTACCTCTATAGAACTTAGATCGTCGTCACAACACAGAGTGGCGGTGAAAACGCAATATTAGTGTATTTTCTTGACGAAAGCATGACTTTTTGGAATATCGCATCTGATTAATAAAGAATAGTGAATATTATATACACATTCATGGAGACAAAACTTGAAGGTGAAAGTACTTGGAGGATCAAACAAGTTGAGGTTATGTGCCCCCCACCCGAGACTCCGACACACCAAGAGTTCTATCAACTACGTTGCGGGCCTCAAAGCTTACAATCATACTATACAAAGAAGTTACACATAGATACGCAGCTCGAAATCGACCGCAAATAAATGGTCAATGCTCTCACTCTAGGAATGCCCATCTACAGTCGCAATCTCCTACTGATTGCAACACCCAGCAGCCCGTCGGAATGGTTCACTCTGGCCAGGATAATCTATGGGATCGGCGGAGACCCGAGTCGTCCCGGCATTTCCTCTCCCACAGAACGTTCATCTCCGCGCCAATCCGGTAGACAAACAAACAATCCGTTAAGACACTCATCCGAGGATGTGCCTCAAACCCAGAAGCGACCAGGAGGATCTCACTCCACCCCGCCTACACCCTGCAAGCACTGCCAGGGACCCCATTGGAACACGAATGAAGTCTTTAAGATATGAATGCTTCTTTTCACAAATAAATCAAATTGCTACTATCCTTACTGTGATGAAAAAATATTGGGAGGGCTTGGCTCATCAGTGGTGAACCCTCCTAGCGCTTTCGCCAATTTAATCTACCAGACCCCTTCTTTAGAGCTCTAATACTTTATTAGATCATTCTGCTTTTAAATTCTTTATTGAAAGGTGGAATATTTGAAATGGTAATTAAACAAACTATGAACATAAGCTTTTAGGAGAGTAGAATTACATTTAAATAATGCAACTTTATGCTTGTTCTATTACGTGAGTACCTTTATATTTGAAACACAAATATATACATAAATTGTTTTATGTGTTTGTGGTATTCCACTTAGGAAGAACGAGTTTAAGAAATTATGAGACGATTCTAATCAGTAGAAACTCTAACTTTATTACTTTTCCTAGCTATATATATACATCGCGCTTCTCGCGGACATGCAAATATATCATCCTTTCATAAGAAACAATATGTAAAAATATATAAAACAAAGCAATACTATGCAAATGTCGCGAGGTATGCGACAGTGTTTATATAAAAATAAAAATTGATAGATATTTATCGAATAATACATGTTTATATAGTGTCTGAGAGATTTCATTGTGTCAGAATAGCTAGCTATATATGAACTATCCTGGAGAAGATAATATTGAAAAGTTTAGATGATGAATGAGGTCTATTATTGCTCAAAAATAAATAAATGAATGTGAAATAAATAATTCCAAAGTGATATTATACTTGGATAAGGTGGATAAATTAAGAAAAAGGCATCTCTTAATCATGCAACTGAAAGTTGCTAATGACAATCGGCTAATGGGATAAACTATTCGTTGATTTTTAATATTCCAAAATTGTCAAAATGCCCATTTTCGATTAATTAAGAAAATCTAACCACGTACTCGTTTCGGGCAATATTGATATTTTTTCCGATAGATGGCGCATCTACAATTAACTTCCAGTTAAACGGAGATCCCTGCAAAGGAGATCCCTTTTCTTGAATATAAATATAAAATAATCAATTTTTCAGGTTAATATTACATTAATTATTCTGAAATAGAAATGTAATTGTTTGCTGTTTTTTTTTTTGATACAAGAACAAATGCAGTCGAAGTAAAATATAAGAGTTTCAATCCTAATTTGTTTTAATTGTTCTGATAGACATAATTGAGGATGAAATAATGGATGACATAAGGCGCGAAGAATAAATGATAGATTTTTATAAATACAATTCAACTGGTTTTAAAGAAATTAATATTAATACAAAATACAGACTTTATGCCATTGATCATGTTTTATTATTCTTTGTACAAGTGGTACAGATCCATGCCAATCATGTTTAGTTGAAGTAAACGACTGCCTATATTTATTTATTTATTTCCTCTACTGTAAGTGCACCACATATCTACACATTTAAAAATTAGCTAGATTTCTACATTTATAAATGCGCCAAAGAACCGTTTGGTTAGGTACAGTCACTTAAAGTTACTTGCAATAATGGGATTGAATTTTTGAAAAATTCAGTAGCTATTAAAACTAATATTTATTCAGAAAAAAGTTGCCATTCCTGATTTCAAACTCGGGTTTGGCTGTAAGAATTCGACGGTTTTTAATACTCGTCCACTTACCTCTTTATCTTTTTACAATTCTCAGGTCCTTACAAACCATAGCAATTTTGAAGAATTTCTAGCGAAAATCGGGGCAACTGATGATCCTAGCTACGTCTGAGGAAAAGAAAACCAAACCTCAATACATTTATTGATAGAATGTCCATTCTTTCAGCTACAGAAATAATTATTTTTATTCCATCGAAGCAATGTGTGAATTTGTATATTACAAAGACACTTATGTAAAGTTCAATGGTTTTTGTATATTTATTTTAGATTTTCTTTTCTATTTGAGAAAACCAACCTTTCTGTTTTAATTTTGTTTCTAGTCTTGTTTATTGAATTGTATATAAAATGAATTGTATATAAGCTGTTGAAATGTATTTAGAAGCAAGTATCCCAATTTGGGATATCGCGTCTCATATGTCAAATAAATAAATAAAATATTGAAATAAAAGGCGAATCTTTGTAAATATGTTATTCGATTGATGACTATATTCAGACTAAAGAACTTATAATAGAAGAATCCGAAGAGAGAAACTAGATAAATTACTAATAGGGCATATCAACTATTGAGATATCCTTTTTTTATCTTCCTTTTATAGTGATACTGATGTCCTTTGGAATGGGATTTTAGATGAACTATGGACATAAGCTTTGAGGACAGTAGAATTATATATAATTATAAATATATAATATGCCTCGAACAATCGCTCTTCCGCAAATATCAAATTGAGTCTTTCGTGAGAAAATTTATATTATGATGCATTAGAGCGCCATCTGTTTTGAAAATTCGAAACTATTATAGACGCGTTTGATGCTTTTTTTTAAACAATTTCAACTGCCCTTACTACAATTTAATGGGAGATATATATATGACGCTTATAGTTTTAGCGTCTATTTTAATGGGAAAGGCGACCCTTATTTTTATATATTGATGGTATGTAATGTTGAGTTCACCCATACAAATCCTTGTTGTACCTTGATTTAGTTTCGCGCTAACCAACTGAAATATTGAAAAAAAAAGTATTTTATGATGTTTGACATTTCTAGTTATCAAAGCTGTCAACTCGTTTGTAGATTCATCGTTTTGGTGGTAATTACATATTTTTTTCTTACCAAAATTATATGATCTATTCATTAATATCAATTCATCAAATTTCACAGCAGCCTGCATTATAAACATCAGTAATTGTTTTTAGTTTCTTCGAAGATAAAATAAAATAAAAATGTTTCAACTACAAAATCCCATTAAATAGATTATTGTAGAGCAGGATTCCCGCTCAATTCCCATATATCTTCAAGAATACGACCCTCTCTAGTGTATAGTGTGTGCTGTATACATGTTTTCTCTATACTATTATGAACGTATTTTCAAATCTATTCATGTGATTCAGAGGTCAATTTGTCAATTGAAACGTGCAATTGCTAAAGATGTTCCCTAAAGTCAATAATCAGATTTTTTCGCGATCAAATCCTTTAATTCATATATATATATAATTATAATAATTATTATTATCTTTTAATAAAAAAATAATAATTTCATATGATTCATTTCTTATCATATATCTTTTAATAAAATGCATCAATTATGCTGAAGTTTGGTTCAATTGTCACCCACTTTATATAAAATTATTGTATTCTTAAACAGCGATTCCAATTAATAGTGTATGAAGGCAACTCAGCTCAAAAATTAGCTTCAAGAAAGGTATTTACTTAGAAAATGATTCGCGAGAAAAAAATAAAATTATATGAAATTTTATTTTTAATTAATGAAATACAACAATCGTTTACTTTTAACAAAGTACTAAAAAAAGTCGATAAAGTTCAGAGCTTATATAAAAGCGAAAAAACAATCTCATTTTCTATCTATATCAGCCGAATTTTATGTATTTTACAAGATTAAAAAGAAATAAGCTAGTTCACGCGCTTTTAGATTTCAAGTATCATTTCAGTTTCTTGAGAGCGAAAAGAAATTTCATTTGATACAAATATCATTTCTTATCATTTTTTCGCGATAAAGGGCATTAATGGAAGATGAGATTATTTGTCAACCAGTTTGATATAAAATTATTGTATTATCAAAGGAGCGGAATTCCATGAGAATAATTATTGAAGCAAATTTTATAATTGTTTCAAATTACTTGGAAACATGGATTACAATTTTATTTTTTAAACTTAGAAACGATTTGAAAGAAAATATTATGAATTCTATGAAAGTGATTTATTAAAATGAGAATACAACAATGGTTTCCCTTTCACAAAGTATTCAACAAATGAAGAATAAAGTTCAAAACGTATAAAAAAGCGAAAAATCTAGGAAATATAAACCACAACAATTTGGAAGATTTTTCATTTCCATTTCTAATTATTTTACTGCTTATTACAATCCTGTTTGGATTAGGGAAAATTTACTAATTGGTTACCTCTTCTGCCTGGAGAAATAATAAGACAGTTCATCCAAGTCCGTCCGGACCTGATCTGGTCTAATTGCCCAAAATCTCTCCCCCGCGTCTCCTCGCCCTCCCTCCAAACTGACCTGGCTCGGAGATTTATTCCAAAAATAGATTGTAACGATTTTTGGAAAATTTTGATATTATTGTTATCTAAATTTTATTTAATTTATTCATTCATTTATTTCAAAATAATGAGCTATGTACCCCTAGGGACATTTGCGCTTTCATACATGTATGCCTTTACACTTGTCTATACTTATTTACAATAATAATTTTAGGCCATAAAGAGAATAGTCATATGATATTAACAAGGAAAAAGAGAGAAATCAAACATTTCTATCAAATATTTATATCAAAATTGTTCAATTATCACTATTATTATTAAGAGAGAAGAGAAAAATGTATGTAAGAGCTTAAACATTCTAAGGACAAATGAAGCTATCAAATATTAACGAGAATAGAGAACTGTGTACAAAATAAAGAAATTTCTGGCAATATCTACAACTAACATAATATAAATTATCGGTTTCCTAAAATATATTTGTTGCTATATAATTGAAAATATATCTTCAAAGGGTATTGAATTTATAATACGTTTTTTTTTATTGAAAATGAAAATACCTAGATCTAATACTAGGGTCTATATTTTTTGTCAGCCTAAACGTCAAGATATATTTGTGTATTAGGAATATTTATGAGTAAATAATACCAGATCTGTGGCATAATGCACAGACATATGTAACTTGTAATATTACACCAAATACAAAGTTTTCCTAAAAGTTCGTAAACACTTTCAAAAAAATTGAAATACCAATATTATTCGCCGGTATGTATAATGTCTCTGTTTTATGCATAAAGTAATTGTATTATGTATTATTATACATTCGCCGCAATAATATTATACGCCAGGTAATTAGTAAACAATGTTTTACGAGAAATACAAACTTTTGGGACAACCTTATAGTTAAAATTCCCGTACATCTTTCATAAATAAAATGGCCAAGCGCACAAAGATGTTAGGAGACATTGGATAGCATTGCATTATATATGATGCTTTTCTGAGAAAAAGATCAAGAAGATCGACATTTCCCAGCACAAAAAATACACCTGCAGCCTTTTCGGAAATAATGCTTTGAAGAGGAAATATGTTGGAATCTGGAACTGCCGAGCCTGATCCAAGACTGTCTCAGGTGGAGCTTATGTCCCAATCACTTAAATCGTCCATTCCATCAGGAACGCTA
Organism: Cordylochernes scorpioides; assembly: GCA_030710605.1. Taxonomy (NCBI): domain Eukaryota; kingdom Metazoa; phylum Arthropoda; class Arachnida; order Pseudoscorpiones; family Chernetidae; genus Cordylochernes; species Cordylochernes scorpioides. Next base: position 44,037,398 of record CP092878.1, read on the forward strand.
TCAGTAGGCTGAGGAAGAAACAGTAATCCTGTATCACATCTCACGCATATAGCACGGGCTAATGGCACTCGGCAGTCCAGTGCGGACTTTATTCCATGAGAGATTCACAGAGGATCAAATTAAATCTTCATAATTTGTTAAAGAGGTTTTTAGAGATTTTAAAGTTTTTATTCGAAATCTATGGTAAAAATATGGTTGAAAATTTTTATGGAAGGATATTTATCTATTAATATCGATAAGATTTCTTATGTTACTATTCGGATCTCATGAAATTACAGTTCACCTTGGACTCACGAGGGTCATTATCCCGAAAACATAGTCTCTAGGTTTTGTTTCTACAGAGTCCGTTAGTTTGCGGAGACGGTCAACATAAGAGGCGTATAGTTTTAGCGTCTATTTTAACGGAAAAGAATATCCTAATTTATATATATTAACGATATGTAATTCTGAATTCATCCATACAAATCCTTGTTGTACCTTTACATAGTTTCGCGTTATCCAACTGAAATATTGAAAGTTCAAAATTTTTAGTCAACGAAGCTGTCAACCCATTTGTAGAAGCATCATTTTGGTTGAAAATTAGATTTTTCCTCACCAAAAATATTGCCTTTTCATTCATATTAATTCATAAAATTCACAGCAGCCTGCAATATAAACAACAGTTCCTTTCTTCAAGATAAATTTTTTAAAAAATGTTCCATCTATCCTCCCAATAATGTGATCAGTGTGGCGAAGAATTTCCACCCATAACCTATACTTTCTAGAAAAGGATTGATTCTAGTGTATAGTGTATGCTGTATCCATGTTTTCTATACAATTTTAAACAATTTTTCAAATCCAGCCATGTGATACAGAAGTGATACATGTCAAATGAAACGTTCAATTGCTAAAGATGCTCCCTAAAGACAATAATCAGATTTTTTCGCCTTCAAAATGTTTTTGTAAGTTGTAATGTATCCATTCAGAAGTCTTTCATATTGGTGGTTATAACTTGAGCTCGTTCACAATCTCTCGTGATATTGAAAACACAGAAAAATCATTTCATAGAATGTATTTCATATTATATTTCTTCGCGATAAAATGCATCAGTTATTCTGAAAGATCAGCTCAATTGTCAACCAACTTGATATAAAATTATTGTATTCTCAAACAGTGGTTCCAGAGAATAGTTTATGAAGGCAAAAAAAAAAACTCAAAGTTAATTGAAAACATGGCCTCAAGAAAGTTATTCAAAGATATATCTTTCAACGATAAAATGCATCAGTTATGCTGAAGATTGGATCAATTGTCACCCAACTTGATATAAAATTATTGTATTTTTAAATAGCGATTCCAAAGAATACTCTATGAAGGCAACTCAGCTCCAAAATTTGTTTCGAGAAAGGTATTTAACTAGAAAATGATTCACGAGAAAAAAATTTGATTTTTATAAAATTTTCTTTTCAATTATTGAAATACAACAATCGATACCTTTTCACAAAGTACTAAACAAAAAGTCGATAAATTTCAAAGCGTATATAAAAGCGAAAAAGCAATCTCATAAATATGAACTACAACTCTTGGGAAGAATTTTCACTTCCTTTTCTAATTATTTTATTGATAATAGCAATCCTCTTTGGATTGTGGACCATTCACAAGTTGGTATCCTCTTCGATGAGGAAAAAGAAAAATACGTTTCGCTCAATTCCGCCCGGACCTGATCTGGTCTAATGCCTCAAAAACGCATCCATAGCATCGCCTCCCCCTGCGCCCACATTGACCTGGCTCGTCAATATCCCAACAAGAAAATAAAAAACGAATTTGGAGAAATTTGTGCTAGTATAGTTAAAATCTTACGTCGATAGTTTGAATAAATACCATTTTTAAGATTCCACCCTTCAGTGCAGCATATGAAAGCAGAATGATCCAATACAGTATTAGAGCTCTAAAGAAGCGGTCTGGTAGATTAAATTGACCAAACCGCTGGAAGAGTTCACCACCGACGAGCCAAGCCCTTCCAATATTTTTTTAACCGCTGTAAGGACAGTAGAGGCTTTATTCATTTGTGAGAATATAAATTCTCGTATTTATGTCTTCATCCGTTATAGTTATATCTATATTTTAATGAATAGATTTGATATTTCCATAAGCCGAGAGAGAAAAAACTGAAGATTGGCCTTTCTAATTCAGATAAACCCTATAACATCGCAGGGATTTCTTAGAAGGGTTATAAACACTGAATATATCACAACACTTCATATTTAAAAAAAATATTAAAGTGATAATTAATTAGAAAATACCTATTACTAGAACTGGTATAGTGCATAGACCTCTGTAACTTGCGAAATATAGTAAATAAATAAACAACACATATAATTTGTTACAATTCAATCATTATATTTTGATTTTAGAAGTATATAATATATTTAATATTTATAAAATGAAAAGACAAAGGTCTAAGAGATGAGTTCGTATTAATAAAATAACCTAATTCAATTTCTTGCCAAGCCAATTTATTGATAAATCATAAAAATCCAACCAGGAACGTGTTTCGGGCTTTTGGACCTCGTCAGCGTGGTGCAGGTTGTACCTTAACGACCTGAAATATAGTCAAAGAGGATTCCTGATAAATCAAGAAATGGTTATTTGAGGCCAAATTCTTTATGTTATTCCAAAAAGCTCCTATCTCCCCGGCATTAAAACCCTGCACTTTACATAGCGCGAAATTTGGAACATCCACACAAGAGCCAAACTTTAAAAGATGATTTTGGGTTATATTACTCTTCAATAAAAGGTTGTTTCTATTTCATTATATAATAGGGGGATCGGTGGAAGGATGGTCTAAACCGTTTGTTTCCAACCGCTACGACCCGAGTTCAATTCCCGTATTGGGCGTTTTTTTTTATTTGAAAAAATTCTCCAATGGCCCCCGATTATTTCAAGAGTTCAACCTCTCCATCGAATGCAAGTACTCAAACGGGGCTCTGGCACATTTGTAAGTGCAAAGTTGAACTGCTTTTTCACATGTGGTGGACATGGACATGTGGAGCACTTACAGTAGAAGCAGTCGCCTTCTTCTAAACACCATGATAATCATGTCCTGTATCACGTGTACTAGGGATTAGCAAAAAAATATATATAATAGGTTTTATGAAATCGATTGAGTTTTCTGGAAAGGTGTGTAGTCTGATTAACATATACACTCTATGACAAATAAATCGAACATATTTTACTGGAATGTCCTGTTTTTTCAAGACTACAGAATTGAAAATAATTTAATAGTAACAGATCCAAATATTTTCATTTCCAGTAAAGAAATTTATATTAAATTCAATACCTTTTGTAGATATATTCTGAATTATATAGCAACAAATATCTTTAAGGAAACTGATTATTTATATTTTTCTGATTGTACATATTGCCAGACACTTCTTTCTTTTGTAAACAGTTTTATTCTCTCTCTCTCTTTCTCATTGTTAATCTATTTACGGACAAAAAAAAATTATATATATATATGTATAGACAAATGTAAAGGCTTACATGTATGACAGCGTAAGTGTCCCTAGGGAGACATAGCACTTCAAATTGAAATAAAATAAAAAAGAAAATAAATCGACGCAACAAGGAGCCGTCAAATAAGGACATTATTTGATACAATTTAAGAAAATATTTGGGAAAAAAGGATTGATATTAAGAACCATTTGAGGAAGTCATGTCGTTAAACCCTCACTGGCTTGGATGCTGGCTGTCATCCGGCTTGTCATAGACTGATAAACATTCCAAAAGGCATCACGCTTATAAATCTACTTGGATTCATTTATTATATTATTGGTTGTAAATACAAGCATAATTTTAATATCCTATTTCCTTTTTTTCCTTTAAACTCTACTCAAACCTTGTAATTATTCAATTGTTTATGTAATATAGCATCCAAATTTTGCGTATTTTCTTGAGGCAAGCATCACTTTTGGGAATATCGCGTCTGATTAATAAATAATAATAAATATTATATACACATTCATAGAGACAAAACTTGAAGGTGAAAGTACTTAATTTCGCCAGTTATCTGTTTTTTTAGACAAAGGTAATTGTTTTCACACTTGGTTATATCGTGTGTATTCAATAAATATAACTGTATATCTAATATATTTTAATGTCTCAATGCGGATATACGAGCTTGAAGATAAAACTTACTTGGGAGATATTAAAACATCTGTGATAATATTTGATAATAATTATGATGCCTTAGCGCGCCATCTGTTATTAACATTCGAAACTATTATAGACGAGTATGATTCTTAAAAAATTAAACAATTTCTACTGCCCTTACTGCATATAACGATACCCCTCATTCCTTCACGGGATTTCACCCCCTTATGCCTCATGAACGGCTCCCTGCTGAAAGAACTTTCAGAACATCTAGATCCTTATCCATCAGTCACTGAATCTAGACGCCAAGCGTTACAGAGAACGAAAGAACATCATAAGCTAGATAAGATTAGATTTGATAAATATTACAGGTCCCCCGACTTTAAGGTAGGCGATCTAGTCCTTACCAAAATTTACCAACACCCCAATACGGGAAAATTAGTACCTTACTTCAGTTGACCATATGAGATATTTGAGGTGATATCTCCCTATACAGTTAAAATCAATAGACCTAATCAAGCTCAAAAAATAAGACAAGGAACCTATACACTTAAACAATTTGAAACACTATTCCGAAGGCACTAAGTACATCTCTACACCTCAGTCAACGAACAACAATAGCGCGTCAAAATCACATATTATTTACTGTCATTTCCAACTTGAAATATTTCATGATGGCCATAAGAATTATGCATCTACATTAAGTAACCCATTTAATCACATGAACCCAGATATTTTCTTAGATAATGACGAACCAACATTAACAGCCAGATACATTTCTACTCCTGAAACCATCCCAAAGATTGATATCCAATTAGAACCTTCCCCGCAACGAAGATAATGCTCCCATCCTCACCAACACGTAATCATACTCCGAAATTTTATCCCTCAATTAAGTTCCCTCCTTATTAACTGTGACAATGCGAAATCAAAAAATAGGTCAGTTATAAGCAAAATTACGTTAGTACCGTTTTACCGTTACCACCCCGAACTGAAAGTTTTTCCCAAATTCATTTCCTTTTGAGGTGTCAGCTAGATTACTCATAGTCACAGACCCGTCTTGAAACGATCCGTTCAGGATGTCCGTCACAGAATTCAGTACGTTGCCTCTGACCATTTACAATAAGCCATTATGTTCACACACCAACATCAAGAGATATTCTCCTTGCGCTACTTCATCAACATGACAACCGTCCCCTTTTCTCTTCATCCCAAACGAGGAACCTTCCGAAGACTCCAATGGCCCAATTTGGATGATCCTACCGAATTGTTCGCCACGACCCAAGTCTTCATTCCTTTTCATCCCTTAGCACCTTTTCAACACTCTTTTCTTACGTTCCCTTAGGAAGGTACGGTACAGAGGAGGATGCTCAGCCCATCACCAATCCACCAACACTCCAGCGCAGGAGATCCTCTCACGCACAGAACACTCCCAGAAACAGATACACAGTCGTAGCCACATCACAGAGGTTCGTATCCTGCTACATTTAAAACTTTATCATCTAATGTTTTATATATCAGACTAATTGTTATGTTTATTTCTACTTGCATATATTTGTGAGCCCCGGAGGACGCTCCAATCCATGGACTACCTCCACGAACCCAACTGGAAGATGAAACAAGTCCTTTAAATCTGTACCCTCCCACCCGAGATTCCGACATACCAAGAGTTCTATCAACTACGTTGCGGGCCTCAAGGCTTACAATCATACTATACAAAGAAGGTACGCATGGGTACGCAGCTCGACATCGACCGCAAAGAAATGGTCAATGCTCTCATTCAAGTAAAGCCCTCCTACAGTCGCAATCTCTAACTGATTGTAACACCCAGCAGCCCGTCGGAATGGTTCACTCTGGCCAAGAGAATCTATGGGATCGGCGGATATCCGAGTCGTCCCGGCATTTCCTCTCCCACAGAACGTTCATCTCCGCGCCAATCCGGTAGACAAACAATCAATCCGTTAAGGCGTTCATCCGAGGATGTGCCTCAAACCCAGAAGCGACCAGGAGGATCTCACTCCACCCCGCCTACACCCTGCAAGCACTGCCAGGGACCCCACTGGAACACGAATGAAGTCTTTAAGACACGAATGTTTCTTTCCACAAATAAATCAATTTGCTACTATCCTTACTGCGATGAAAAAATATTGGGAGGGCTTGGCTCATCAGTGCTGAACCCTCCCAGCGCTTTCGCCAATTTAATCTACCAGACCTCTTCTTTAGAGCTCTAATACTTTATTTGATCATTCTGCTTTTATATGCTTTATTGAAAGGTGGAATATTTGAAATGGTAATTAAATAAACTATGAACATAAGCTTTAATAGAGTAGAATTACATTTAAATAATGCAACTTTATGCTTGTTCTATTACGTGAGTACCTTCATATTTGAAAACACATATATACAGGGTGATCCAAAAGTCCCGCACAACTTTAAAAATTAATAACTCCGCGAATATTTGCGCTAGAGCAATGCGGTAAACACCATTGTGTTCAGGATGCAATGGGATTTTTTATGGCAAATAATGAAAAATACGAAATTGATTTTAGTTACAACTTTATTCGCTAGATGGCGCCCTACCAGAATCAGCGATTCAGCGGCCAAATTGTTTGATAAATTGAAAAATATAACTGAACTACACGTATTTTTACTTTTTGAATACCAGGAAAGAACCCTAATAATATCAAATGATGAATTAATAAAACACCATTTCGCCAAAAGTTAGAAGAAATGGTTAACGATTTTTAAATACAATCTGACATATGTAAAATAGGTATATGCAAATTAAAACATGTAGCCAAAAAAAAAACCTGATATTTTAGATGCGGTTTGCTGGAATCCTCTCAGCTATTTATATTTCGAAAATAATAATTTTCTATTTTTTTTAAAATTCAACTCTCTCTCAGTATCGATTATATTTATTTTAATTCATTTGAAAAATATTTATCTATCTCTGATGATTTATCTTACTCTGGAATGCCGTTGTTTTTTTTTTTTTGTCGTGTCCAATAAAGAGCCTCAGATTATTTTCGTTTGGCCAACAAAAAATGTCCAATTTATATACACATATATTCTTACATAATGAGACTTTAAAGAATGCAAATAATCTTCATCTATTTACATACACAACACATCTCCCCCCTTAATAATACTCCAGTCGGTCTAGGGGTTTCCTGGCTCTCTGAGATCTAGGACTGCGGACGGGCACTTGCACAGCGGCAGCCTCCGGTTTAGGAGTGCAAGAGGGTACGTGCACAGAAGCAGTCTCCTCCTTGTTTCCTGATGTGACCTCTGGAACCTCCTCTTCACTTTATTTCTGACTTCCACCTACAGGCTTCTCTCCTGATGTTCGAGGAAGTATCAAATTTCTTGTCCCCACTTGTTTCTTTCTCACAGGTCGCAATTGATTGATATGCCTCTTATACACGACGCCCCTCGCAACTTATAAGGTAGTGACGGTAGCTCAATAATTCCAAAATGGTACCTTTTTACCGTTTAGGTCCAGTTGCATAGTTGCGGAAATAAACCTCGCAACCTGTAGTAAACTGCTCCTGCCTTCTTACGGCCTCATGAAATACCTCTCGCGGATTTCCCATCTTGGTATTAAATTCGAGAATCTTGATCTTAAACTTCTCTTCATTAGCAGTTCCGCCGGGAAATTCCTTTATTACAGTTTGGGGGAATGCTCTATGAGCAAATAGGAAACTTTGTAGATTCGTCTCTAAATCATCCTTCCCATTATACTTTCTCAAAAGGTTTTTAAACTCTCTTACATATCTCTCAGCTAAACCATTTGTACTAGGATTATACGGACTGGTCTTAGTGTGCCGTATACCATTCATTTTGGTAAATTGCTCGAATTCACCAGAGACAAACTGTCTTCCGTTATCTGTAACAAAATATTAGGGCAATCCAATTCTGGTGAAAATTTCTCTAAGATGACTTATAATCGTTTTTCTGGTAATATCTTTGATGATAAAAATTTCTATCCACTTTGAGTATGCGTCCACGAGAACCAAAAACATTCTTCCCATGAACGGACCCGCTAGATCAAGATGAAGTCGAAGCCACGGTTTTTCGGGCCAAGTCTATTCCGAGATGGTAGCCGAGGGCATGCTTGCCGATTCTTGGCATACTATACATTCTCTAGTTAACTCCTCGATGTTAATGTCTATGCCTGGCCACCAGAAAATACCGTCTGGCAATCATCTTCATTTTAACAATCCCCATGTGTATTTCATGCAAGTCATTTAAAATTGAAGATCTTAATTTTTGGGGAATTACCACTCTTTCACGCCGCCATTGAAGACAACCAAACTCCAAACTTAATTCCTCATTGATCTTATAATGAGGAGCTAGTGGGTTTTCTCTCGGTACCCTTGTGAATTTCCACACACACACACAGTTGCCTTCTCTAACATTCCTTAATACTATAGACAGTATTTTATCTTGGGGCGTCTCATTAGCCACCTCCATAAAAGAGAACGATACCTCATTCGACTTCCTAAGAAGAAGTACCTGGTCTTCATCAAGAGACTCCCTGACACTCGATTCTAAAGGAAGACGTGACAATGCGTCAACATTGGAATTATCACTAGTTTTTCGAAATTCCACAGTATAATTAAAATATAGCTAATTTTAAGGACCATCTTTTAATTCTGGATGATGCACATATGGGAATTGGTTTATGAGGTGAAAATATATGAATTAAGGGTCGGTTATCTGTGACCAATACAAATTTTCGTCCCAGTAAGTATTGTCTGAATTTCTCAACGCCAAAAGTTATGCTCAACACTTTCTTTTCTAGTTGAGAGAAACGTTTTTCCGCTTCAGTTAATGTTCTAAAAGCAAAAGCCTTAGGGCATTCTTCCTTTCTATCATTTCTATGACTCAGTATTACGCCTAGTCCATAGTCCATTAATAAAGATTAAAATTTTTTAAATAACATTCGATATTTTTTCGTCCAATTCCATCTACAATTTTTATTCAAAAGTTGATAGAATAGCGCTAAAATGTTTGCTATATTCTTTATGAATCTATAATAATAAATTAAGAGTCCTATGAAAGATCTCAATTGCGAAACATTCTTTAGGTTCAGGCGCCTCTATCACTGCTTTAATTTTATTTTCTAAGGGATGCAGTCCATGTTTATCCATTTTAAACCCTAAATATTCCACCGATTTCTTTTTAAATTTACATTTATATCTGTTTAACTTTAAACCTTTTTCTAGCAATCATCTAAACACTAGATCCAACTTTTGTTCATGATCCTCAAAGTCTTTTCCTGCAACCAAAATATCATCTATGTAGCAGGCCACACCTGGCAAATCAGAAAATAGGCCTTCCATAATCCTCTGAAATTTATTTGGTGCTACCGCTACGTCATATGGTAGTCTTTTATAAGAAAACAACCTCTTTGTTGTGTTTATATCAACAACAGCTTTGGCTTCTTCCGCTAACATTACTTGTAAGTAAGCCTGTGATAGGTCTAGAGTCGAAAGTACGGGGCTTGTAGATAATTTTGAAAAGATCTCATCGATCGATGGAATGGGATACCTATCTAATTCTATTGCTTTATTAGCTGTACATCTAAAATCACCACATATCCTTACACTACCATCCTTTTTTGATGCCGGTACTATTGGAGCGGTCCAATATGCATGAACTATAGGTTATAAAATGCAAGAATTCACAAAACGATCAATTTCATTCTCTACTTTGTTTTTTAGAGAGAAAGGCAAACTTCTGGCCTTACAAAACACAGGAGTCACATCCTTTTTTAAATTAAAATTTATTCTAACGTCCTTTAGACAGCCCAAATCTTTGTTAAACAAATCTGCATACCTATCAATCAAATTTTTATATATATAAATATATTTCTATTATATTCATTATTTAAAATTTTAATGCTAAACAATATAGAACAATCAAGTTTCAACTGTTTAAGCCATTCTCTTCCTAATAAAATTACCTGGATTTTTTCATTTACAACTATTAATCGTAAATATTGGTTGGCTTCTTTTACAAAAACATATCTTTGATCTATAATCTCTATTGATTTACCACAAAAGGATTTTAATCTTAAATTTGTTGGAAATAATCTTTTACCTTGCCAATAATTCTTATAAATATCTTTAGGTATTAACGTAACTGGACTTCCTGTATCTATTGTAAAGCACAAAGAATAATCATCTACTGTTAAATTTATTGTGGCATCAGTTTCGCCCTGTACAGAATATATAGAGTCCTTTTGTACAAATTTACATCCCCACATTCTTTTACTAGCTTTGCAGACCCTACTTAAATGACTCAGTTTATTACATTTTAAAACAAGTCTTTGTTCTATGAGGTAAAACAGATGCCACGTGTGAATGTCTTTCACCCCATCTATAACACATTATTTCTCCCCTTTGCCTGATAGGCCTATGCTGCATCATACTATTATTGTACTCACCCTTTTTATATTTTCCATTCACAGGGGATATCATGGCCACTAATTTATCTTGTAATTCTCTTGTATTTATCTCCGCCAATTCGAACGAGATCGCCACTGCAAAAACTTTATCCAGGGTGACATCGTCGTCCTCTTGTGGTAGCTTCTTTGCAGGCTTTCCGACTTGATTCCAGCCACAAAACGGTCTCGCATCATGGTTCCCAACATATCGACGAAATTACAATTTATTGCCAAATGTTTCAATTCTCTAAGATATTCCGAAATTGATTCTCCTTCCTGTTGAATTATCTTTAAAAATCTGCATCGCTGTGGTATCACTTTCTTCTTTGGATCCAAATGCAGCTTAATTCTTTGAATGATAGTATCATAGGGTTGATCTTTCATTAGACCAGGAAGAAAATGTCGTTTTCCTGCTTCAAAGTTTCAGAATCTGGTAGCGAGGTAAAAATCAACACTTTAATCTCCTCCTTCAGATGCCAAAAAGTAAGCCTAAATTTTTGTACAAAAAGATCGAAGTGTCCTCCACTGAGCTATAGCATCTAAAAGGTACTATTAACTTTGAACTTGTCATGCTGATCTTTCTACTCCTTTGTTTTCTTGATCCAGATATTTTAAAAGATGTAATCTTAACCCATTTTCCTATTTTTCCTCTCCATAATCCGAGAGTCAGATTTGTTTAAAAGGTGTAGTTGTTATACTTGCATAGACGCCGTTTTCCTCAGCTTTTTACTGGTTCTGTAGATCGCGCATCCTCGTCGCCACTTTTATTGTCTCGTAATTAGACGTACAAGAGCTCAAACTTGACCATGGCCAACAACAAATGTCCAATTTATATATACATATATTTTTTTTACATAATGAGGCTTTAAATAATACAAATAATATTCATCTATTTACATAAACAACAGTCAATATATCGTCCCTACAACTGCAAACTATCGAATGTGAAAAATTCAATTTTGAAGGAGAGAGAAATGAAGAGACCATGTGGCCTACCCTCAGTAGAGGAAGGCATTGAAGGAGGGAGAAATGAAGAGACCATGACATGGTCTCTTCATTTCTCCCTCCTTCAATGCCTTCCTCTACTGAGGGTAGGCCACATGGTCTCTTCATTTCTCTCTCCTTCAAAATTGAATTTTTCACATTCGATAGTTTGCAGTTGTAGGGACGATATAGCGAGAAGAGTAGAGGAATGAGCACAGATCCCTGAGGTACACCAGCCCATGTTCTTCGGTCCTTGGAAAATGTTCCATTGACCCGAACCTTTATCCTTCTTCCCCTTAAGAAGTCTGCAATCCAGATTAAGGTTTTTTCCTCTTACTCCGATGTTGTGCAGCCTTTCAAATAATTTCTACACTCGATCAAAAGCTGAGGTCATATCCAGGAATACGGCAGTTGTCTTCTTTGGCGGTTTTTCATAGAAATCTATTATTGATTGACAGAAGCAGAACAGTTTATCAGTTGTACAGTGTCTGGATCTTTAGGCAGTTTGGTAGAAGTTTATTTTATTATTGTTAGTGAGCCAGACTATGAGCCTAGAGTGGATAATTCATTATGTTATTTTACAAAGTATGCTGGTAAGAGCAATTGGCCGATAGTTCTTGCATTCCTTAGCATCTTTGTTTGGTTTCAGTATTGGCACTATAATTGATATCTTCCAATTCTTTGGTAGTTTATCAATTTGCCATGAAATGTTCAGTATTCGTAGGAGTTGATTTTTAGCTTCGTCTCCAAAGTGTTTAATCATTTGACCAAATATTAGAGCATCTCCAGGTGACATCTTGGATTTAACTTTCCTATTGATGAATTTAGCTCATTCAGTGTGAAGTCTCTCGAGTAAATATATTGTTGATGGTAATTTCTTGCTTGTTTAACTAACTTGTTTATATTATTTTTTAGAGTTCTGTCTTCATTCGTATAGCTAAGTCTGGAAGTGCTTGAAAGATATTCAGCAATTATGTCAGCCATCTGTTTGTTCGTTCTCGCTGTTCATATCGGTTAGAGTATTGAAGGATTAGTGTTGGTTTTGATTGTTTTATAACACTAATTATATTCCAGTGATGGCTTTCCTTTTTTGGATCCATTTTTTTTTTGCAGAATTCTGCCCATTTTTCTTGTTTGAATATCCAAATTTCGTGTTCTATTTTGTGACTAATTTCAATGAGTTCCTTTATGATTTCTTCTGTTTTATTTGTTTTAAGAAGTTCATTTTTATTGTCTCTCTCTGCAATCATTGCCTCGATATTGTGGTCCTTCCAGTAAAGTATTCACAGGTCTTTACGTCTACCTCTAGGTATCGATACTTTTGCAGCTTTGGATATGTTCAAAGAAAATTTTTTCATTTTTTTGTCAATCGTTCTGTGATTTAATTCTTCGTTGCACAGTTCTTCAAGCTTTTCTGTAATTTTTTTTCCAGTGTTCTTTTATTCTGTTGAAAATTCTCAATTTTGAATTTTAGGGTTGTTAAAATTGGTCTGTGGTCACTGATTGCACATTTCAGAATTTTCCATTGTGTTGTGGGTGCGATGTTGTAATTTATCGCTGTGATGTCTATTGCGGATTCTGTGCCTGTGGTAAAGGACCAATGAGTTGCTACTCTCTAAAGCGATTGATTAAAAGTTTTGAGGAAACTGGATCTCTGGAAGCAAAACCTTGGAGTGGAAGACCATCGACATGCAAATCAGTGGCTGTTACGGTTTTGCAGAATGCTGAAGCTATTGAAACGTTATCCACGTATGGAGAAGTAAGTGCTAGACAAGTTTCTCGATAAACGGGGATTTCATATGGAACAGTTTGGAGAGAACACACATTTAGAATTTTTCTATAAAAATATCCTAACAAAATTCAAAGTTTTCACGAGTTGAAAGTTTGAGAAGCGTCAATAATTCGCTGCATGGGTTTTCCGGCAAATTGATATTGATAAAAACTGGCTGTCAAATGTTCTAAGAACAGATGATGCTCACTTTTATCTAAAGGGAGAATTTAACATTCAAAACTGCCTCATTTTGGCAACAGAAAACCCTAGGATTTTTACAGAAATACCACTTCATCAGCACAGAGTTACAGTTTTGTGTGGCTTCACTTCTTCTTTTATTATTGGGCCATTTTTCTTTGAAAAAATCAATGGAAGAACTTTTAAAACCGTTTTTGTAACTGTTGAACGTTATGTTCAACTTTTGAGAGAAAAGGTTATTCCCATATTGCAGGACAGACAAGCACTAAGCGAAATAACATTCATGCAAGATGGAGGACCTCCTCATATCTCCCGCGGTGCCAAACAATTGCTGAAGGATACGTTCGGTGGAATTCGTTGATAAGTCGCCACTTTATATACCAGTGGCCCCCAATATCACCTTGACGCCTTACAATTTCGATTATGGGGATACATTAAGTCGCGTTTTTATCGATGCCGGCCTACCACATTGGCCATGTTGAAAGCTTCTATTAGATGGCACGTTTTATAAATTTCAACTATTTAATTGTGACCATTTTGCAGCTCTTTGTTTTGGGTTATGGGAATAATAAACGCTGTCCTCACATCTTGACTCTTTTTTTCTGTAAACAGTATTTTTTTTTTGTTTGTCATTTGCCCACATTTTATATTATGTCGTGCAGGCCAAAGTGTTATAACTTCTCGAATAACACTGGTATACACGATTTTACCCCTTATGTTTAGTGTATCGCTTTTCGCTCATTAGAAGAAATAGCATAAGGAATAATCTCTATATCCCCCCCAACTTTAGATATTCTGCGCAAAAAATAATATAAAATGATTTTACTACCATGTTTTTCAACGCAAAAGGTAGATTTAAAGATGATTTTATTTTTTGAGGCGATACATTTTCAAAATTATGTATAGTATAATAAACAATGATAACATTTGACAAACCCATAGAATATTTGGAATAAAGTACGACAAATATATTTTGTCACTCCCCTCTATATTTCATTTTTTGGTCATGACAAATATCCAGTTAAATAGTCAAGTGTCGACAATTAGTCAAGAAACTATACATTCCTTATAGCACGAAATCCTATTAGTAGTGCCATCATAATTTTTGGTACTATATTAACATTTCAAAAATCGTGTATGATATCAGTAGTTATTTTCAAACATTCAATTTATTTCACAAAACTCCATCTAAAATATAAATATTTTTTGCTACATGTTTTAATTTGCATATTCCTATTTTACATATCTCAGATTGTATTTAAAAATCGTCAACCAATTCTTCTAACTTTTGGCGAAATGGTGTTTTATTAATTTATCATTTGATATTATTAGGGTTCTTTCCTGGTATTCAAAAAGGAAAAATACGTGTCGTTCAGTTATATTTTTCAATTTATCAAACAATTTGGCCGCTGAATCTCTGATTCTGGTAGAGCGCCATCTAGCGAATAAAGTTGTAACTAAAATCAATTTCGAATTTTTTCATTATTTGCCATAATAAATCCCATTGCATCCTGAACACAATGGTGTTTACCGCATTGCTCTAGCGCAAATATTCGCGGAGTTATTAATTTTTTAAGTTGTGCGGGACTTTTGGATCACCCTGTATATCTAAATTGTTTTATGTGTTTATATTTTAAAAAAATGATAGATATTCATCGAATAATAGATGTTTATATAGTTTCTGAAAGATTTCATTGTGTCAGAATAGCTAGCTATATATAAACTTACTGAAGATGATAATATTGGAAGGTTTTGATGATGAATGAGGTCTATTATTGACTAAAAATAATAAATGAATGTGAAAAATATAATTCCAAAGTGATATTATACTTGGATAAGGCGGAAAAATAAAGAAAATGGCATCTCTTAATCGTGCAACTGAAAGTTGCTGATGACAATCGGCTAATGGGATAAACTATTCGTTGATTTTTAATATTCCAAAATTGTTTAAATGCCCATTTTCGATTAATTATGAAAATCTAACCACGTACTCGTTTCGGGCAATATTGATATTTTTTCCGATAGATGGCGCATCCATCATCAACCTGCAGTTGAACGGAGATCCCGGCAAAGGAGATCCCTTTTTCTTGAATAGAAATATGTTATAATCATTTTTTCAGGTTAATATTATAATAATTATTCTGAAATGGAAATATAATTGTTTGCTGGTTTTTGGTACAAGAACATTATACAGTCGAAGTAAAATATAAGAGTTTCAATCCTAATTTGTTTTAATTGTTCTGATAGACATAATTGAGGATGAAATAATGGCTGACATAAGGCGCGAAGAATAAATGATAGATTTTTATAAATACAATTCAACTGGTTTCAAAGAAATTAATAAACAGACAAAATACAGACTTTATGCCATTGATCATATTCATTATTCTTTGTACAAGTGGTCAGTTCATGCCAATCATGTTGAATAAACGACTGCCTATACTGTAAGTGTAGTGTACATATCTACACATGTAAAAAATAGCTAGATTTCTACATTTATGAATGCGCCAAAGACCCGTTTGGTTAATTACAGACACTTGAAATTACTTGCAATAATGGGATTGGAATTCTGAAAAATTCGGGAGCTATTAAAACTAATATTTATTCAGAAAAAGTTGCAATTGCGGATTTCAAACTCGGGTCTGGCTGTAAGAATTCGACGGTTTTTAAAAATCGTCCACTTACCTCTTTATCTTTTTACAATTCTCAGGTCCTTACAAACCATAGCAATTTTGAAGAATTTCTAGCGAAATTCGGGGCAACTGATGATCCTAGCTACGTCTGAGGAAAAGAAAACCAAACCTCAATACATTTATTGAGAGAATGTCCATTCTTTCAGCTACAGAATTAATTATTTTTATCCCATCGAAGCAATGTGTGAATTTGTATATAACAAAGACACTTATGTAAAGTTCTATGGTTTTTGTATATTTATTTTAGATTTTCTTATCTATTTGAGAAAGCCAACCTTTCTGTTTTAATTTTGTTTCTAGTCTTCTTTGTTGAATTGTATATAAAGTGAATTGTATATAAGCTGTTAAAATGTATTTAGAAGCAAGTATCCCAATCTGGGATATCGCGTCTCATATGTCAAATAAATTAATAAAATCTTCATCTAAAAGGCGAATCCTTGTAAATATGTTAATCTATTGATGACTATATTCAGACTAAAGAACTTATTATAGAAGAATCCGAAGAAGAGAGAAACTAGATGAATTACTAAAATGGAACACCAATTTTGAGGTATCCTTTTTTATCTTCCTATTATAGTGATACTGATGACCTTTGAATGGGATTTTAGATGAACTATGGACATAAGCTTTGAGGACAGTAGAATTATATACAATTTTAAATATATAATATTCTTCGAGAAATCGCTCTTTCGCAAATATCAAATTGAGTCTTTCAAGAGAAAAATTATATTATGATGCATTAGAGCGCCATCTGTTATGAAAATTTGGAACTATTATAGAAGCGTTTGATTTTTTTTTAAACAAATATCTACTGCCCTTACTGCAATTTAATGGGAGATATATATATATGACGCTTATAGTTTTAGCGTCTATTTTAATGGAAGAGGCGGCCCTTATTTTTATATATTGAAGGTATTTAATGTTGAGTTCACCCATACAAATCCTTGTTGTACCTTGATATAGTTTCGCGCTAACCAACTGAAATATTTAAAAATGAATTATTTGAAGATGTTTGACATTTCTAGTTATCAATGCTGTCAACTCGTTTGTAGATTCATCGTTTTGGTTGTAATTACATTTATTTTCTCACCAAAATTATATGGTCCTTTCATTAATATCAATTCATCAAATTTCACAGCAGCCTGCATTAAAAACATCAGTAATTGTTTTTAGTTTCTTCGAATATAAATTTAAAAAAAAATGTTTCAACTACAATCCCATTAAAGAGATTATTGTAGAGCAGGATTCCCGCTCAATTCCCATATATCTTCAAGAATACGACCCTCTCTGGTGTATAGTTTGTGCTGTATACATGTTTTCTCTATACTATTATGAACGTATTTTCAAATCTATTCATGTGATTCAGAAGTCAATTTGTCAATTGAAACGTGCAATTGCTAAAGATGTTCCCATAAGTCAATAATCAGATTTTTTCGCGTTCAAATCCTTTAATTATAATGTATATATAGTGTAAAAACTATATAACAAAAATATAAAAGTGATTCCACATTTAAAACTCAAGGAGCAAACTGATAAGAATGATAAATCATATCAAGTAGATTTGGTTAGATTAGCAAGCTAAATCTAAATTAATTATAACAATAAATAGTTGTATATTTTTTAGTTAAGTTTTGTATTAAAATTATCTTCATTATTTTGATTATTTAAATTCAAATTATAAAATTTGTAAATTGTTATTATTTAGTATAGATAGAGAAAAAAAAAGTCCTTTACTTCTAAAACATCATCTAGTTAATTATATATTTATAATTAATAACAATAAAATTTAACAACGTAACGTCTTTTGCATCGGCTTTTACACGTCATTTAGACATACTCTAACCTATATATAGAATAATAGAAGTGAGAATATATATAATATTATAAATTTTAGTAGTTAGAGAAAAGAGAGAAAGACAGAACCATGCACTTTTAATCAAACTAATAATAAGAAAACAAAAGGTTTTGTAAAGAAGGTAGATAAGATTGTTAGTATATATATATATTTTTATAATTTTATATTTTATCCTTTTTTTTTTAAATGATTTTTTAAATTTTTTTTATTTTAAAATATGAATATAAATAGTTGTATTTAGTAATATATCTATACTATGAATTAACTTTTGTTATAAGTTTGGTTATTATGTTTTGAAACCCTAATGGTAGACCAGACATATACAAAAAAATTTAAATTGGAATAATTATTGGAAAAAGAGATCTGCTGGACCGGGAATTCTCAAATAGAAGTCCAGCGACATTTCATCCCTTCTCTATTATGTCATAGATCTCTTTTCAACCGGATTTTATGTGTTAATATAAAGTTACTTCAGTGAAACATTTATATGAACAGATATAACAAATATAAGTGTTAACAAATTCCAACTGTGAACCTACCTCGTCCGCGACACCCTCAACTGTAAACATCTATTTCTGGATGACACATGTTGTGGGGGGGGACAAAATTAGAACGCTTATTCTGAAGTTTTAGAACAACAAGACATCCAAAGAAGAAAGAAAAGATAGTTAAGGGAAGAAATCCAAACTTTATAATCTTTACAGCCAGTTATATTAATATAACTGATTCAACACTTATTCATCTTTCAATATTCCTTTAAAAAGGCAAATTATTAGAGTTTAATAAAGCTATTAATTGTGAAAATTCACTTTTATTTAATTTCCATTTTCCTCCCCAGAAAATGGAGATTAAACAAAATGAACTCTATACAATATTACTTTAAAAATCTTGTGAAAAAATCTTCAAATCAGCTATTTAATTTAAGTTTAACTAATTGTTAAAGATTATAAATTTGTATTAATTATTATTGAGAGAGAAATTATAGAAAGTTGATTTAATAAATGGATACTTCCATTTTTTTTAAAAGTATTTTATAATTGATATTCTGTTGAAATATTTTACTTGTCTGATACTAAATTTGTTTTTAATAAATTCCATGTTTAAATTTTTAACATCTTCTATGAAATTTTCTAATATATTATTTATTCTATAAAATCTTAGAAACTGACCAAAATATATACCTTTACAGCAATTTAATGATATATTAGAATTCATATTACAGTATTTTATAATATTGAAATTATAATTACTTTTTTTATTATAAATTTTAATAGCATTATTTGTAAGGTCTATATTTAGGTCTAAAAAGTTAACTTTTTTGTTTCTATAAATTTTTTCATTGTTCTTAAGTTTCAAGTATTTAGGATATATTTTAGGTATTAAGTTTTTGAACTGTGGATTATTAAATATTATGATGTCATCTACATAACGGAACATTTGCCAATTAACATTATTTTGTAGAAAGTATTCTCTTTCGTACCAGAATAATATTAGGTTTGCTAATAAAGGACTTGAAGAAGTTCCGATGGAAACGCCTTCTGATTGAATATATATTTTATTTTTAAATTCTATATAGTTAAAATTTAAAAATGTTTCCAGTAGAGTTTTTGCTGTTTTAAGATCTAATTTAATTGTTTTATATCTGTTATGAATAATTTTAATGTGGAAAGTTTTGTCATTAATGATTTCGTTAAATAAATTGGTTATTTTATTATTTAGATCTCTTAAATTTATTTTAGAATATAGGTCCTCAAAGTCAAATGTGTGTACTGTTTCAATGTTTGTCCAATTGTTCATTAAATAGTTAATGATTTTTTTATTTGAGTCGATAAATTTATAATTATATTTATTAGTTAATTTATTTATAATAAATTGTAGTGTTGAAGCTAATTGTATATCAATGTTTTTTATAACTGAATTTATACCAGATGTGATTGTTCTGAAGGAAATAGGTTTTTTGTGTAGTTTAGGAATTATATAGAACTTTGGTATGTTTGGATTTTTGTAGTGATTCTAAATTTTTAGTGAATTTTCAACGTTTTTGATGTCTTTTTTGATTTTTGTGGCTGTAGTTCTAGCAAAAGTGTATTTATGATTATTATCAATTTCCTTTTTTAGTATATCGTGGTATTGATTTTTACAAATTATAGATAAGTTATTGGAACATTCATCTATAGGAGTGATAATAAAGTCCTTCTGTAAATTAATTATATTTTCTTTAAAAAAAGGAATATCTGAATTAGGTTTTGTGTATTTAAGTGTATTATTATAATAATTTATAATTTCCTTTTTAATATTATGTTTCCATTCCAGAAAAGTAAATTCTGGAATACTGTATTTTATACTAGTTTTATTTATGAAAATATCTATATCTTTTAATATAGATTTAATTGTATTATTATAATTGTGTTTAATTTGAGGTATATATTTATACCCTTTATTTAAAATATCCTGATATTCTGGATTTAAAAAAGAAAAATTGCTAGTTAATATATGATCTGAGAACTTATATCTATCCATATAGTTGTTGCAATTACATTTAATTTTTTTAAAATTTGCCAAATTATTAATAAATTGGTTATAATTGCAAACTAAACTACCTATATTTTTGTTGAGAGAAATTATAATATAAATATAAATATATATATATGTAGTATATTTTGAGTTAAGATAGTCCACAACCTTCTTCTAATATTTATTATAAACCCATATCTATATAAAATATGTACCGAACAATGGAAGTGACAAATAAAACAAAGAGGACGAGTGTAGACTAGACGACGACAAAGGCCAGACTAACAGGTGTTTATGATAATGAGTTCAATCACCCCGTCAACAGGTGGCCAGACGTGATAAACAACCCGGCGCCTGACAGGTGGCGTGATTTTACAGGAACCAATCAGGACTCTCCGCCAAATGCGGGCGTCCAATATAAAAGAGCCCAGAAATGGGACAAAGTTAGTTGTTCAGTTAGTTGTTTTCAGAGTGACGTTTATACGGCCGGTCGGGTCTCTCACCCCTATCCGCCATGTAGGCATCCGTGGCGCCCGTGGTTCGACTGCCTTCGTCCGTGGTCTACCTCTACCTCTTGGAGTACCATCTAGACCTGCCTCTGTCTCTTGCTGTCCCAGTGCAGGAATCCCATCACACACCCACGACCACGACTGCCCAGTACATTCCACATCGGGATTACTACATATAATATATATATATATATATATATATATATATATATAGTGTAGAAACTATATAACAAAATTATAACAGTGATTCTAATTTTAAAACTTAAGGATCAAACTGATAATAATGATAACTTATATCAGTTAGATTTGATTAGATTAGCAAGCTAAATCTAAATTAATTATAATAATAAATAGTTATTTAATTTTATAGTCCAGTTTTGTATTAAGATTATCTTCACTATTATGATCATTTAAATTCAAATTATAAAATTTGTAAAATGTTATTAATTTGTAGATAGAGATAGAAAAAAAAATAAAAAAATCCTTTACTTCTACTACATCCTCAAGTTAATTATATATTTATAATTAATAACAATAAAAATTAACAACGTAACGTCTATTACATCGGCTTTTACACGTCATTCAGACATACTCTAATCCTATATATAGAATAATCGAAGAGAGAATATATATAATAGTTAGAAAAAAAGAGAGAAAGACAGAACCATGCACTTTTAATCAAACTAATAATAAGGAAAAAAAAAAAAAGAGTTTTATAAAGAAGGTAGATAAGATTGTTAGTATATATATATATATTTTTTATGATTTTATATTTTATCCTTTTTTTTTTTAAAGATTTTTAAAGGTTTTTTTATTTTATAATATGATTATAAATAGTTGTATTTAGTAATATATCTATAGTATGAATTAACATTTGTTATAAGTTTGGATATTATGTTTTGAAACCCTAATGGTAGACCAGACATACACAAAAAACTTTAAATTGAAATAAATTGGAAAAAGAGATCTGCTGGAACGGGGATCTTCAGATAAAAATTCCAGCGACATTTCACCCCTTCTTTATTATGTCATAGATCTCTTTTAAACCGGATTTTATGTGTTAATATTAAGTTGTTTCAGTGAAATATTTAAATGAACATATATAACAGATACAAGTGTTAACAAATTCAAACTGTAAACCTACCTCGGCCGCGGCGTCTTCCATTGTGAATATCTATTTCTGGCTGACACATGTCGCGGGAGGGGAATGTTCCCCCACATTTCAAATTTAGACCATTTATTCAGAATTTTTTTGAACAACAAGAAAATTAAAGAAGAAAGGAAAAATAGTTAAAGGAAGAAAGCTAAATTTCATAATCTTTACAGCTAGTTATATCAAAATAACTGATTTAACACTTATTCATCTTTTAATATTCCTTTAAAAAGGCAAATTATAAGAGTTTAATAAAGCTATTAATTGTGCAAATTCACCTTTATTTAACTTCCATTTTCCTCCCCAGAAATTGGAGATTAAACAAAAATGAACTATATACTTTAACACTTTAAAAATCTTGTGAAAAAATCTTTTAATCAGTTATTTAATCAAAGTTTAATTAACTGTTAAAGATTATAAATTTGTATTAGTTAATATTAAGAGAAATTATAGAAAGTTGATTTCATAAATGGATATTTCCATTTATTTTTTTTTAAATATTTTATAATTGATATACTGTTGAAATATTTTACTTGTTTGATACTAAATTTGTTTTTAATAAATTCCATGTTTAAATTTTTAACATCTTCTATGAAATTATCTAATATATTATTTATTCTATAAAATCTTAGAAACTGACCATAATATATACCTTTACAGCAATTTAATGATATATTAGAATTCATATTACAGTATTTTATAATATTGAAATTATAATTACTCTTTTTATTATAAACTCTAACAGCATTATTTGTAAGGTCTATATTCAAGTCTAAAAAGTTAACTTTTTTGTTTCTATAAATTTTTTCATTGTTCTTAAGTTTCAAGTATTTAGGATATATTTCAGGTATTAATTTTTTAAACAGTGGATTATTAAATATTATTATGTCATCTACATATCGGAATATTTGCCAATTAATATTATTTTGTAGAAAGTATTCTCTTTCGTACCAGAACAATATTAGATTTGCTAATAACGGACTAGAAGAAGTACCCATGGGAACGCCTTCTGATTGAATATATATTTTATTTTTAAATTCTATATAGTTAAAATTTAAAAATGTTTCCAGTAGAGTTTTTGCTGTTTTAAGATCTAATTTAAATGTTTTATATCTGTTATGAATAATTTTAATGTAGAAAGTTTTGTCATTAATGAATTCATTAAATAAATTGGTTATTTTATTATTTAGATCTCTTAAATTTATTTTAGAATATAGGTCCTCAAAGTCAAATGTGTGTACTGTTTCAATGTTTGTCCAATTGTTCATTAAATAATTAATGATTTTTTTATTTGAGTCGATAAATTTATAATTATATTTATTAGTTAATTTATTTATAATAAATTGTAGTGTTGAGGCTAATTGTATATCAATATTTTTTATGACTGAATTTATACCAGATGTGATTGTTCTGAAAGAAATAGGTTTTTTGTGTAGTTTAGGAATTATATAGAACTTTGGTATGTTTGGATTTTTGTGGTTATTATAAATTTTTAGTGAATTTTCAACATTTTTGATGTCTTTTTTGATTTTTGTGCCTGTAGTTCTAGCAAAAGTGTATTTATGATTATTATCAATTTCTTTTTTTAGTATATCGTGGTATAGATTTTTACAAATTAAAGATAAATTATTGGAACATTTATCTATAGGAGTGATAATATAGTCCTTCTGTAAATTAATTATATTTTCTTTAAAAAAAGGAATGTCTGAATTGGGTTTTGTGTATTTAAGTGTATTATTATAATAATTTATAATTTCCTTTTTAATATTATGTTTCCATTCCAGAAAAGTAAATTCTGGAATACTGTATTTTATACTAGTTTTATTTATGAAAATATCTATATCTTTTAAAATAGATTTAATTGTATTATTATAATTGTGTTTAATTTGAGGTATATATTTATACCCTTTATTTAAAATTTCTTGATATTCTGGATTTAAAAAAGAAAAGTTGCTAGTTAATATATGACCTGAGAACTTATATTTATCAATATAGTTGTTGCAATTACATTTAATTTTTTTAAAATTTGCCAAATTATTAATAAATTGGTTATAATTGCAAACTAAATTACCTATATTTTTGTTGTATCTCCAGATTGTTTTAAAATTTAAATTTTTTATAGGGAAAAGATTATTGATGATTTGGTTTTTAAAAATATCATTAAATTTAATATGATTAAATAAATTGTTATTAAATTTAATGATAATATTAATGTTATTAGTAGTTTGTTTAATTTTTCTGTATTTAAAGATGTCGTGTGTGATATCTATTAATCTGTTAGTCAGATTATGAATTTTAATATATTCTATGAGTTTGATAAATTTATTATTATTTAGTTTAAATAATGTTTTAATAAATTTATCGACGAAGTTGTTAGTGTACATTTGTTTTGGGTCCAGTAATTCTTCAAATTCAAAGTAACCTAATTTATTTGTAGTTTTACCTCTATTTTTATTAGGTTTAGTTTTAAATTCATTTTTTTTTGTATTTGCAACTGATTTCATAAGTTGAAATTTCTTCTGTTTGTGGTTTGTATGTGTAGTTTAATTCGTCGTTAAGTCCGTAGGGAATAATGTGTTGTGTTTATAAATGTAGTTGTTTTCTAATAATAGTCGTTGTTTTTTGTTTTGACATATGTCTAGTATTTCTATCTTAAAGTTGTTAAAAGTATGTAATTGATTGTGTTCTTTCATATATATATTACCAATTGATTTTTTAGCGTGGTTTCTATGTAGGTTTATTCGTATATTTAATGGATTACAAGTTTGTCCTATATATGATAGTTGACAAATTTGGCATGCTAATTTATAAATAGTATTCACTAATTTACAACTAGTTGTTTGAAAAGTGTCATGGTTCTTAAGAGAGGGACAAGTTTGACAATTTTTTCTTATGCAATTCTTAGCGAGTTTAAATTAACATAAAAGAGGTGCTAACACTAATATGTTTGTAGTTTTTTTTAGTTTTTTAGTTTGTTATTCTTATGAATTTTTAAATATATTTTACTTAATTGTTTTTGTGGTGATAAAATTTGTAATAAATTGAATAATTAATCTATAAAAATATAGATATTACTGTTTGTTATCTGTTATATTTTTAAGAATAACTAATAAAAAAAACATCTTTAAACTAACTAAACAATGAAAAAAACAAATGTTCTGAAATTATTTTTTCTAGAATTACTTTTATAATTTAATTTTTAATAATCAAACAATGAAAGATAATTAAAATTTGTATGAAGATTTATTCATATTAGAATATCTAATATAATTTAATTTGTATATTATGTTATATATAAAAAATATATCATAGAGCAAGCTCATATGAATTAATATAGTGTAGAAACTATATAACAAAATTATAACAGTGATTCTAATTTTAAAACTTAAGGATCAAACTGATAATAATGATAACTTATATCAGTTAGATTTGATTAGATTAGCAAGCTAAATCTAAATTAATTATAATAATAAATAGTTATTTAATTTTATAGTCCAGTTTTGTATTAAGATTATCTTCACTATTATGATCATTTAAATTCAAATTATAAAATTTGTAAAATGTTATTAATTTGTAGATAGAGATAGAAAAAAAAAATCCTTTACTTCTACTACATCCTCAAGTTAATTATATATTTATAATTAATAACAATAAAAATAAAAAACGTTGTTAATTTTTATTGTTATTAATTATAAATATTTAATTAACTTGAGGATGTAGTAGAAGTAAAGGATTTTTTTTTTTTTCTATCTCTATCTACAAATTAATAACATTTTACAAATTTTATAATTTGAATTTAAATGATCATAATAGTGAAGATAATCTTAATACAAAACTGGACTATAAAATTAAATAACTATTTATTATTATAATTAATTTAGATTTAGCTTGCTAATCTAATCAAATCTAACTGATATAAGTTATCATTATTTTCAGTTTGATCCTTAAGTTTTAAAATTAGAATCACTGTTATAATTTTGTTATATAGTTTCTACACTACTTACACTATAAAATTAAATAACTATTTATTATTATATATATATATAATAATTATTATTATCCTCTCTCTCTCTCTCTCTCTCTCTTTAATAAAAACAAAATAATTTCATAGGAATCATTTCTTATCATATATTTTGTGATAAATTGCATCAGTTATGCTGAAGTTTGGTTTAATTGGCACCCACTTTATATAAAATTATTGTCATCCTAAACAGCGATTTCTAATAATAGTGCATGAAATTATTGAAATACAACAATCGTTTTATTTTCACAAAGTACTAAACAAAAAGTCGATAAAGTTCAAAGCGTATATAAGAGCGAAAAAACAATCTCATTTTTTGTATATATTAGCCGAATTTTATGTATTTTTACAAGATAAAAAAATAAGCTAATTCACACGCTTTTAGATTTCAAGTATCATTTCAGTTTCTTGAAAGCGAAAATAAAATACATTTGATACAAATATCATTTCCTATATTTTTTTCGCGATAAAAGGCATCAATGCAAGATGAGATTATTTGTCAACCAGTTTGATATAAAATTATTATATTCTCAAAGGAGCGGAGTTCCATGAGAATAATTTATGAAGCAAATTTTATAATTGTTTCAAATTACTTGGAAACATGGATTACAATTTTATTTTTTAAACTTAGAAACGATTCGAAAGAAAATATTATGAATGCTATGAAAGCTGATTCATGAAAATAGGATAACAACAATGGTTTCCCTTTCAAAAAGTATTCAACAAATGAAGAATAAAGTTCAAAACATATAAAAAAGCGAAAAATCTAGGAAATATAAACCACAACAATTTGGAAGATTTTTCATTTCCATTTCTAATTATTTTACTGCTTATTACAATCCTGTTTGGATTATGGTAAATTTACAAATTGATAACCTCTTCTGCCTGGAGAAATAATAAGACTGTTCGTCCAAGTCCGTCCGGACCTGATCTGGCCTAATGGCCCAAAATCTCTCCCCCGCGTCTCCTCGCCCTCTTTCCAAACTGACCGGGCTCGGCGATCTATTCCAAAATTTATTCATTCATTTATTTCAAATTAATGAGCTATGTACTCCTAGGGACATTTGCCTTGGCATACATGTATGCCTTTACACTTGTCTATACATATTTACAATATTTTTAGGCCATAAAGAGAATAGTCATATTCTATTAACAAGGGAAAAGAAAGAAAACAAACATTTCTATCAAATATTTATATTAAAATTGTTCAATTATCACTATTATTATTAAGAGAGATGAGAAAATGTATATGAGTTTAAACATTCTAAGGACAAATGAAGCTATTAAATATTAAAGAGAACAGAGAACTGTGTACAAATTGAATGAATATCTGGCAATATATACAACTAACATAATATAAATTATCGGTTTCCTAAAAAATATTTGTTGCTATATAATTCAAAATATATCTTCAAAAGGTATTGTATTTATTATACGTTTTTTTAAATTGGAAATGAAAATACCTAGATCTAATACTAGGGTCTATATTTTTTGTCAGCCTAAACGTCAAGATATACCTATCAAATACAGATGCGATAATCCCTATAAGTTCGCATGGTTATCTTAATAGGGTTATAAACACTGACATCAAAACTTTGTGTCTTAAGGATATTTCTGAGTAACTAATTCCAGATCTGGCATAAGGCATAGAACTTTGAAACTTCATATATAAGATTACACCAAATATTTAAAATGTCCGTAAAATATTTCATAAATGATATGATCAAGCGTACAAAGAAGGTTGGAGTCATGGGAAAGTACGCCACTAGATATGGTGCTTCTGGGTGAAAAATAAATAAAAATACATAAATTTCCAAGCATAAAATGTAGATCTGCAGCTTTTCCAGAAAGAATGCCTTGAAAAGGAAAGGCGTATGAACCTGACATTACCGCGACAGCTTCAAGACTGTCTCAGGTGAAGTTTATGTCACAATCACCAACATCGCCCACTCTGTCAAGAACGCTATCAGTAGGCTGAGGAAGAAACAGTAATCCTGTACTACATCCCACGCACATGGAACGGGCTAATGGCTCTCATCAGTAGAGTGAGAACTTTATTCCATGAGAGATTCACAAAGGATCAAATGAAATCATAATCTTTCAAAGATGTTTTTAGATTTAAAGTTTCTATGCGAAAGCTATGGCCAAAATATAGATGAAAATTTTGATGGTTGGATATTGATCTATAAATATCGAGAATATTTCTTACGATCCCATTTTAATCTCATGAAATAAAGTTTACCCTGGACAAACAAAGGTTTATCAACGAAGGCAATTTAATCTCTCATCTTTAGTATGCCAAGGCATGAAAAAAGGTCGTCATACAAGCAAACATCTGATAGAAATGTTTTCATCTTATATATATAATGTAAATTTTACTGTAATTATTAAGCTTTAGCTTGTACCCGCGCCGCTCGCGAAAACATAAATCTTTCAAATTTTTTCAAACAAAAAACTTATTTAGATACGAAACATTCATTCATATATATAAGCTCTTAAACGAATTATAATTTCATTCAGATGAAGTCATTTAGGAGCAAACATTATGAAATTTATTGTTTTCTCGAAACCGCGTTGCAAAGAAATAAGCTGTGAAGCCTTTGATGCAATAGTGCAAATGTGAAGCCTTGATTTGGGTGAATTATGGTTCCTAGAGAGATATCTTCACACTGCCATATAATATTATCAAAAGTAAAAAGGTTATGCGAAAAACACAAAATTGTTGAAAAATACCAAGCGTTATCACAAAGTTATCGACATACAAAAGCTCAAAGCGTTCCAAAAGCGAAAGTAGCAACTATACAAGCTAAAACTAAAATGGACCACAATACTTTGGAAGAATTTTCACTTCCATTTTTGATCGTTTTATTGATGATCACAATCATCTTCGGGATCTGGATGATCTTCAAGCTACTATCTTCTGCCACGTGGAAGGAAGATAAGAAGTGTCGCCTGAGCCATCAATGACCTGATCTGGTCTAGTCGCCGAAGTCCCACCACACAGCTGACCACCTCTGAAGGAGAAATAAAAAGCACGAACCAGATTTCTCACACCCATATATTTATTTATTTTAATTTAAAGTGCTATGTCCCCCTAGGGATACTTGTGCTGTCATACATGTATGCCTCTATATTTGTTATTCATATATATTTTCAATAATTTTAGGCCGTGAATAATAGTCATATGGTATTAAAAAGGTAATAGAGAGAGAGGAAAAATCAATAATTCAAAATTGTTCATTTATCATTATTATTAAAAGAGAAAAAAATTAAACATTCAAGGGCAAATGAAAGTCATATCTCAACGAGAACAGAGAACTGTGTGCCATGTGACGACCAAAATAAAATTGAATGACAATATCTTCATTTTAATTTAAAAATTGTACTAATTCTGATTATTTAATCGTTCTACTGGATATAAGGTACATATATTAGCAAAGGTATTCAATTTTTAAGTTTAAAAATACGTTTGATTTGCTATGTGAACTAAGTAATTGTGGATAACCGTGGAATGTACAGAAGTCGACAACTACATGGGTAGACTGTCGATATTTTTCGAATATTATGCATTTTTACAAAAATCAATAACCTTCAGCTAGTTCACGTGCTTCTCATGATTTCAACTATCTTTCAGTTCATTGAAAACAAAAAATAAATATTCATTTGATACAAATCATTTCTTATAATCTTTTCGCGATAAAAGTCATCAATAATGCTGGAAGATCAGTACATATATCATAAGAGGCATTTGTTTTCTTTGCATTACATTTGTTTAATCCTATAAATATAATACAATTTTCACTGGGATTAATAAGCATTAGCTTGTTCCCGCGCCGCTCACGATACCATAAATCTTTCAGGTTTTTTTGAACAAAACAGATTTCTTCAGATACAAAACTTTCACTCGTATATATAAGCTCTTAAATGAATTAAATTTCATTCAGATGAAGTCATTTAGGAGCAAACATTATAAAATTTATTGTTTTCTCGAAACCGCGTTGAAAAGAAATAAGTTGTGAAGCTTTTGATGCAATTGTGCAAATGTGAAGCAATTAATTCAGGTGAATTATGGCTCCTAGAGTTATATCTTCACACTGCCATATAATATTATGAAAAGTAAAAGGGTTATGCGAAATAATACAATTGTTGGAAAATATCAAGCGTGATCTCAAAGTTATCGACGAGCAAAAGTTCAAAGCATTCTAAAAGCGAGAAAAGCATCTATACAAGCTAAAATGGACCAAAGGACATTGGAAGATTTTTCACCTTCTTTTTCAATCATTTTATTGATAATTACAATCATCTTCGGGATATGGATGATATACAAGCTACTATCTTCTTCCACGTGGAAGGAAGAGAATTTTCGTCAATGTCAGCAAGGACCCGAACTGGTCTAGTCGCCGAAATACCATCACCCACACGAGAAACTCTCCAGAAGAGAAATAAAATCATTATCCTGGAGAATTTAGATTTTTCATTTAATCACTATAATTGAATGGTCCCTCCTAATATCATATATATGAATGTCGCGCTAATATATTACCGCTATCTATCGAAAGAAAAAACAACTAGCTATTTTTTTTTTTTTAGAAAATTAGCCAATAATTCCGTTTTTGAATTATCTTTATTGTATATAAGCAGAGATAATTTTTAAATATAGCATATTGACGGTATAGATAGGACTAAAATTATATCAAATGAATAAAGATTTTCACTCACTTCAAAAGAGACGATTAAACTAAACGCCATCTATTGACCATCCCCGCAAACTAGTAGACTCAGGTCGATTAAAAAGCCACGATCAGCTATGGAAAATTGAAGCATCCATCCGGGGACAATGGTTCGGGCTAATTGCTCTCATCAGTCCAGTGCGGATTTTATTCCATTAGATCCATACGTGTTTCAAATGATATCTTCATAATCTGTCGAAGATATATTTTGATGGTAAAATTTCTAGGCGTAATCTATGGCCAAAATATGGATGGAAATTTTCCTGGAAAGATATTTTTCTATAAATATTAAGAACATTTCATTTGATCTCATTTAGTTCTTATGAAATAAGGTCCGACCTGGACTGACGTGGAATATTAGACCAAAATGATGGTCTCTAAGTGGACGTTTCTCAGTTCGCAGAAGTTGATTCTGTGTGATTGTCAACGACCTGAGTCCGCTAGTTTACTGAGAGATGGTCAATAGGCGCTCAGTTTTTGATCAGGAAAAATGTAATTTTCCATCTAAACTATATTCCTAAACACCAGTTAAGAGCTACTACGACGGAAAAAATTCTAAATATGATAAAATAATTTACTTCTAAATATTTCAGTTTATTAAATAACAATATTTATCAATGTACAATACGTTTTTTATATGAAATCATCGTCATATATTAGTATTATATTAAAAAAATAGTCGCCACTCCCGTCAAAATATACGCTCTAGTCTATTTTGTTCATATTAAATAATCAAATTTTGCAGTAGAACTGAAATATGTACCTCAGTAATTGTTCTCCGTGACTTTGAAGATAAAATAAAAACATGTTCATATACACTTCAAATAATTTGATCATCTTGGGCCATGTTTTCCACCAATCTCCCACCGTTTCAAAAATATAATTGAATTTGATGTATAGCATATGTTATATATATATATTTACACAACCGATCTAAAACATAGAAGAAAAAAGGTTATGCAGAAGTTAAGTTGTTAATTGAAACATTGCAAACGCAAACGAACCCACCATTGATGAGTCAAGCCCTCCCAATATTTTTTATCGCAGTAGGGACAGTAGAAAGGTTTGATTTAATTGTGAAAGAATCATTCCTGTCTTAATGTTTGCATTGTTGTATATAGATGTTTCGTTATTGATTTTTATAAATTTGCGCGTAACTGGCCTTGTTCTTATTGTTTGTGGAAGAGCATTGATTGAAGCAAATATTTAAATGTAATTCTACTGTTCTAAAACTTTATGTCCATAGTTTGCTTCAATTTCATTTCTGAGATTCCACCCTTCAGTGTTGAATTAATATTTTCATTCGTTATATATATTATTAAAATTCGAAACTATTATAGAAACGTATGATTATTTTAGGTCTTCCTTTTATAGTGATACTGATATGGTACGGTAGATTAAATTGGCGAAACCGCTGGGAGGGTTCATCACATATGAGCCAGGCCCTTCCATAATTTTTCCATTGCAGTAAGGGCAGTAGAAATTGTATAATATTTGAAAAGATTCATACGCGTCTATAATAGTGTAGAATTTTAATAACAGATTGTGTTAAGGTATCTTTTCCCCAGAGGACTGTAAATTATGAACTATCCAAAATGACATCCCAATGGTGTTTCCAACGCCTCTGCCAAAGAGAGAATAAAGGCACCAATACTATTCACACACACCTTTTATTTTCCAACCACACTATATATACAATAAATTACACACACGTGACCAGTCACTCCTGGTCAAATATAATACAAACAGAGTAATATTAAAAATAATAAAATAAACTCCAACATTCCTCCCCGAGTTGATGGGTCACATCAAGTTCCGGAGGGGCCACCAGAAGCAGCACCAGCCTCACCAAGGGTCTGCGGAGCACTCCAATCGATGTCCGCACCGAAACAACCCGCACCAGGCCGTCCTTCCCAGGATGTGTCTCCACCACTCTGCCCATAAGCCACCCTGCAGGGGGCATTCTTTCATCTTTTATATAGATTCCCACAGAACTCATCTTCCTCTGATTCCGTCGGCATTGAAGGGATTTCTTTAATTTCCCAAAATCGCTGTGGCAACCCATCAGGATGGTGGTCCTCATATTTGAGACGAGTACTATACACCAAATGAGGACTCGTCTGATCTTTTTTCGGCAATTCCCCAGAAATCACCCATCCCAATCTGGTGTTCTGGGCACATATATGGGTCCTGTCACAAAGCTTAAGGTCGGGGAGTAGTAATCTTCCATAGACATCCGCACCCAGGATGACATCCACTTTTCCACTATTCTCAAAATGGGGATCGGCCAGAGGTAGGACCTTCCAACTGGACGGTAGAGCCAGACATAGGTCCCTAGTTGGCAACAACCCTGTCATACTTCCCACCACTAATGCCGTCATCGGTAAGGTCCATCCTGGTTCTGTCAAAGATTCCAACGCAAACGAAGCCAGTTCTTTAACAAGTTCTCCTTTAGTATTATTTATTCCATAAACCTGGGCGTTTACTCCGCGTGTTGGAACACTCAAACGCTGCAGAAGATCTCTCTGTACAAAAGATGACTGAGATCCTTGATCCAGCAATGCTCGTACCACTACCCCCGTTTCCATTGGGATTTACAATCCGAATCGATGCGGTGGCCAAAAGTGCTCTAGGAATTGCTGTCTGTGTATGCATTCCGGTATATTCCACCTCTTGTTTATCGATCGATGCAGGCGGATCCTTGGGGCCAGTCATCTTCAGTTTATTTGGATCCTGATCTTCTTGAGACATTGTATTCGTTCGATGCAGGAATCTGTTATGGCCGCCTTGACATTGTGCACATCGTATAGCTCTCCTGCATGTTTTTCCTATATGTCCCACGCGTAAGCATTTAAAACATGCGTGCGCCTTCTTTAATGCCTCCACTCGCGCTGGGACCGACATTGAACGCCATCTTGGGCAAGATTGTATCCAATGGTTCCCCTGGCAGATTATACACCAGGGAACACTCTTTACGTCATTTTCTCTTATTTTTGCCATATGCGACCCCTAAACATAAGGCCCGGTGTCTCTTTTACGTGATGAATCCCCAAATCCATCCTTAAGGTAGGCAATTCTTTGTTCACCCTTAACTTCTCTTCGCACAAAAGCCAGCAGAGATGTCAGTCTCTGGTCCACCGATGGGATTAATTCCTTTTCATCCTGAGCATAGCCAGCCATGTCACTCCTCTGCCAGACTAATCAACTCCTCGGGCAAAATGGACTCCACGAGTGGATACAGAAAGGAAGAGTTCTGCTGCACATTCACACCCAGGGAATCCAAAGACCTTATGTGTGACTCAACCTGGTCATATAAACTTTCCAAGGATATATTCTGCTTTCTTACGTTATTAATGACTAGTTTTAACAACTGTCGTACATACACCTCGGTCAAGATCACCTTGTCGCCGAAGCGATCCTTGAGCGCCTCTATTACCTTGGGGTAGTTAGCCTCCGTCAACGGGTAGCTCTTGACCAGTCTTTCTGCTCTTGTTCCAACTTTCATAGCCTGTATCAAGTAATGGAATTTATCCACTTCCGACAGGCTTGGATTCTCATGAATGGCCTCAAACTGCGACCACCATCCCAGCCACTCGAGACTGGTGCCATCGAAAACTTTTAACGCGATCTTTGGCAGTTTGCAGGAGGTACTCCTCTCTGGGCTACTTCTAATTGAAGCCGCATCCCCTTGGCCTTGTTGGTCATTTCCCCTAGGATCGAGATATTCGGCTACTTTCTTCTCTATTAGCAGAAAGTTTCTTTCATACTGCTCGACCATATCCTGTTCTTTTCCAATTCCTGCACAGTGGTGTTCTCATCGTCCAGCATTAACTCCTCGATTTGGGAATTCGTGCTCCTTAGCCGGCCCACATTAATCTCCAGCAATTTGAACACGACCAAGATAGTCCCGAGAAGGATATTCTTTTTCCAATTCCTGCACAGTGGTGTTCTCATCGTCCAGCATTAACTCCTCGATTTGGGAATTCGTGCTCCTTAGCCGGCCCACATTAATCTCCAGCAATTTGAACACGACCAAGATAGTCCCGAGAAGGATATTCTTTTTCAAATTCAGTCTCAATTTCTTTTATATTCTTTGTCACCGATGATCGCAGCCGCGTTCTTAATTTCTTATTTTTATCCATCTTTATTTCTTACTTAACAAATTGAAATTAAGGCTAATTTACATATATTCGCTAAACTTCGACAAGCTACTTTGATTAATCTTTATTTTATTCAACTTTGCCTTCTGAAGCTTTATCTTCTTTGGCTTTATCTTATTTAGCCTCAACCTCTTTGGCTCCAACTTCTCTAGCTTTAACTTCTTCGGCCTTAACCTCCTTGGCTCTAAATTATTGGCCTTTTCTTTAGTGATTTGCCTATTCTCTTTTAGAATCCGGCTCGAGGGACCAAATGTTAAGGTATCTTTTCCCTAACAGAAAGAAGGCCGTTATCCAGAGGACTGTAAATTATGAACTATCCGAAATGACACCCCAATGGTGTTTCCAACGCCTCTGCCAAAGAGAGAATAAAGGCACCAATACTATTCACACACACCTTTTATTTTCCAACCACACTATATATACAATGAATTACACACACGTGACCAGTCACTCCTGGTCAAATATAATACAAACAGAGTAATATTAAAAATAATAAAATAAACTCCAACAGATTGCGCGTTAATGCATCAAAATACATATATTATTAAATATATTATTGAAGTCTTAAAGAAGTTTGAATTCCCCTTTGAATTGAGTAATTGTGAATAACGGTGGAATATACAAAGGTCTCCAGCTACCTAGGTTAGATTCTGTCGATATTAACAGAATTCTATGAATTTTTACAAGATTAAAAAAAATAAGCTTCTTCACGCGCTTCTAGATTTCAAGTATCATTTCAGTTTCTTCAAAGCGAAAATCATTTCATATCATTTTTTCACGATAAAAGGCATCAATGGAAGTAGAGATTATTTGTTAACAGTTTGATATAAAATTATTGTATTCTCAAAGGAGTGGGGTTCAATAAAAAATATTTATGAAGACAATTCTATAATTGTTTCAAATTACTTGAAAACATGGCTTACAAGAAGATTCTTTAACTTAAAAACGATTCTAGAGAAATTATATAAATGTCATGAAATTTATTTATAATTATGAGTATACAACAATGATTTCCTTTTCACAAAGTAATTAACAAAAGAAGAATAGAGTTCAAATCGTATACAAAAGCGTAAAAGCAATCTAAGAAATATAAACGACAAAACTTGGGAATATTTTTCATTTCTATTTCTAAATATTTTACTGATTATTACAATCCTGTTTGGATTATGGACAATTTACAAATTGGTCGCCTCTTCCGTCTGGAGAGATAAAAAGCCCGTTTGTCCAAGTCCGTCCCGACCTAATCTGTTCTAATGGCCCAAAATCTCTCCCCCGCATTTCCTTCCCCCTGCCTCCACACTGACCTGGCACGGCGATCTCTAACAAAAGAAATTAAAAACGATTTTCAAAATATTTTTATATTATCATTATCTATATTTCAATTAATTAATTCATTTATTTATTTGAATATTAAGCGCTATGTTCATTTAGGGACATTTGCGCTGTCATACATGTATGCCTCTTCATTTGTGTGCCTCTTCAATTACAATAATTTTAGGCCGTTATGAGAATAGTTATTAGATATTAACAAGGGAAGGAAGAGAAAAAGCATTTCCATCATATATTTACATAAAAAAATCTCAATTATCATTATTATAATTAAGAGAGAAGAAAAATAAATATTAAAGAGATTAAATATTCGAAGGACAAATAAGGATCTTAAATAACAACGAAAAGAGAGAACTGTCTACAAATGAAAGAAATGTCAGGCAATATCTACAATCAAAATAATATGAATTATCACTTCCCTAAAATATATTTGTTGCTATATAAATCCAAATATATCATCAAAAGATATTGAATATAATATACGTTTCTTTACTGTAAGTGAATATACTTGTATATATAATACTAGGGTCTATATTATTTGTTAGCCTAAACGTCAAGATTTATCCTTCAAATACAGTTGCGATAATCCCTATAACATGGTTTTCTTAGAAGAGTTTTAAACACCAACATCAAAACTTTGTGTATCAGGGATATTTCTGAGTAAATAATATCAGATCTGTGGCATAATGCATAGACTTTTGTAACTTGATATATTACACAAAATACAAAGTTTTCCCAAAAGTTCGTAAACACTTGCAAAAAAATTGAAATACCAATATTATTCGCCGTTATGTATAATGTCTTTGTATTATGTACAAATTATTTGTATTATGTATGAAGTAATTAATTTATATATAAAGTAATTGTATTATGTATAAAAAGTTATTACATTATGTATTGTTTTATATTCACCGCAAAAATATTATTCGCCAAGTAATAAGAAAACAATTTTTAAAGAAAAATACAAACTTTTGGGACAACCTTATATCTAAAATTTTCATACATCTTAATCATAAATAAAATGGTCAAGCGCACAAATAAGTTAGGAGACATCGGATAGTATGGCATTATATATGGTACTTCTCTGTAAAATATTATCAAGAAGATCGAAATTTCCCAGCACAAACGTATACCTTAAGCTTTTGCGGAAAGAATGCCTTGAAGAGGAAATATGTTGGAATCTCGCACTGCCGAGCCTGATCCGAGACTGCCTCAGGTGAATATTATGCCCCAATCGCCAACGCATTCCATTTCATCAGGAACGCTATCCTGAACTACATCTCACATAGATAGTACGGACTAATGGATCTCGTCAGTAGAGTGCGGACTTTATTCCATGAGAGATCCACAAATGATCATATAAAATCATAATCTGTCAAAGAGGTTTTTAAATGGTAAAGTTTCCAGGCGAAATCTATGGCCAAAATATGGATGGAACTTTTAATGTGAGGATATTGATCTATAAATATTGATAATATTTCATTTGATCCCAATTGGATCTCACAAAATACACAATGGACTCACGAGATTCATTAGCCTGAAAAATAGTCTCCAGGTTTCCAAACTGAGCCCGTTAGTTTACAGAGAAGGTCAATATATGACACTAATAATTTTAGCGTCTATTTTAACGGGAGAAGTGACCCTTATTTTTATATATTGAAGGTATGTAGTTCTGAGATCACTCATACAAATCCTTGTTGTACATTAATAAAGTTTCGCGCTAACCAAATGAAATATTGAGAAATAAATTATTTGATTATGTTCACAATTTTTAGTAATCGAAACTGTGAACACGTTTGTAAATGCACCGTTTTGGTGGAGAAATTATATTTTTCTCACCAAAAAATATCGTCTTTTTATTCATATTTATTCATCAAATTTCACAGTAGCCTGCAATATGAACAACAGTAAATTTTCTTTGTTTCTTCGAAGATAAAATCTAAAAAATGTTCCATCTATCCTCCCAATAATGCGATCAGTGTGGCGCAGAATTTCCGCCCATTTTCTTTACCTCCAAAAATACGATTGACTCTAGTGTATAGTGTATGCTGTATTCATGTTTCCTATACCACTATAAACCATTTTTAAAAATCCACCTAGGTGAAACAGAGACCAAGTTTTCAATTGAAGCGTGTAATTGCTAACGATTTTACTAAAAGTCAATCATCAAATTTTTTTCAGTCTTCAAAATGTTTTTGTAAGTTGTAATGTCACTATAAAAACCTAAATAATTGCAATCAGTAATTTAAGGAAGAAAAAATTTCGTAAAGAAAAAAGTTGTAATGTAT
>CP092878.1:44076284-44122073 GCA_030710605.1 Cordylochernes scorpioides
TTTGCGTCTTGAAGTCTTCATTCGTTATATAAAGTTTTTTTATAAGGTAATTTTGAATATAATATATTTATTTGAATAATTATATTTAGAATATAGCAGTATCGTATAAATATAGTCTGCATCTTAATATTTACCATAATATATTTGTAAATTTTATATGAATAACTATTCATCGAGATAAAAAAAAACACAAAGAGCAGGATAAGTGAAATATATGCATGTCTTACATAATTCAAATAGAATATAAAGGTGAAAAAACCTATATTTACAGATGTAATGCCCTTAAATCAATTTAGAATACAAACACATACGTGTAGAGGCAAATAAACACTGTCATGTTTGTACAAGATTTCCTCAATTCACAAATATGGGGGTGGAGGTATATTTTAGAGCTTGGATCGAAGGTAATAGAGAAATATCAAATCCAGTAGATAATACTAAATTGATTCGGAATGAAAGAAAAGTCTCTAAATATATTTCAATATATCTTAAAGTGCCAATTTTATCTTCCTTTTTATTTAATGCCCTTTATCTTTTTATTTATCAATATGTGTTAGCTTTAAATTTAATAAAATATTTTTGTTCTTTTTGTTTTAAATATAAGATGCTTCGTTTTTATTTATATCATTGTTGAATATCTCTTCATATATACACATCCTAATTTTGAAAAGGATTTTCAAATCTGTTGTTTTGAAAAGGGTTTTCCAAATTTTAATATTTATGTTTTCATTAGAGCTATCAGTACACAAATTTATAAATCACTACTAATTCATCGTGTAAATAATTAATGTAGATATGTAAATAATTCTAATATAGCACAATAGTCTGATAGACTTCGTGCTTCTGTAATAATAAAATAAAAATATATATATATTTCAATTATTAATGACGCGTAATTAGCGTTTTCAGAGTAATCTATGCATTTTCTATTCGAATAGATATTTATGGATTATTAATATAAATGTTGTTAAAAATATTCTTCTTCTTTCTTATCTTCACTCAATCATATTAGGGTATCAAGTTGTGACCATTGATGGTGTCTGTTTGACAACCATCATGACAGGGTGAAGTAGAATGCGTCTGCCTTTGTCTCAGTAGCAGGCCGCATTAGCTCCAAAAGAAATGGCCGCCTCTGACATGAAGAACAGCCGCTCGTAACATGGAATACAGACGCTGCTCATCCTGTATTTCCGGATTAGGAGCTTTTACAGGGTACTATCAGCCGGGCCAGCTGAACCCAGGTTTTTAGCGAGCTTGTTACAGCTCCCTCTCCTCCTTTTTCATCCGGGCTTGGGACCGGCAAAGGCGGAGTTTTTTTTGAAATTATATTGTTAAAAATGATAATATATTAATTCATAAAATGGTGAAACTATAGAAACTGTAAGGGCTTATCTCCCATCACTGATGAACCCTGAGAGCAGTTTCTATGAATAAATCCCTAGACCATGTACCGAACTGCTTGTGTTAAAAAATCTGCATGATATATAGCTATATAAGGAGTTCGTGATAGAACAACTCAAAATATTTATAAAGATGAACGACACCTTGCTTAAATTAACAAAAGATATAGCCAGCCTTTCCTTATTCAACTCTCTATTTAAAATAATTAAAACAATGCATTTTTTTCACGACCCCTGTACAACAAGTAGTTAAAGTAATAAATAATGTGACACACAATATAGCTCGGGCGAATTCAAACGAGAGTCAACCTGCATATGTTGGTTTCAAGTTTTGGGTTCATCCTTGAAAGAACTGTTTTGATGCCATAACATCCTACTAGAAATTTATAGGAATTTTCTAATTTGCGAAAAATATATACATACAGTTTGTTCAGTTTGTGTGGTTCCAATTAATACAGGATGAAATTTTTAAAATTTATATGGTCGTAACATATTATTTGCCTCAACCTTACTTTATATATTGGTGGAATAAACACAAAATGCATTCTCTTATAAGTGCCTCTTTCGATATATGAATACAATTCTTTTGCGACATTACA
Source organism: Cordylochernes scorpioides (assembly GCA_030710605.1). Lineage (NCBI taxonomy): Eukaryota > Metazoa > Arthropoda > Arachnida > Pseudoscorpiones > Chernetidae > Cordylochernes > Cordylochernes scorpioides. Next base: position 44,078,284 of record CP092878.1, read on the forward strand.
TCAAATACCTATCTTTTATAACGATATTTCCTCAATTTTCATACCATTTATAGATATTATCCATCTATATATATATATATATATGTCATAATTTGTATATAATTGTATGCACCCCGACCCACTATGCATGTACAATGTATGATTTTCAAAGATTTAATAAAGAATAAGGTAACTGGAGGAAAGAAAGTAGCAACAAAACATAGGAAATAGGTTTAAAGCGGGCACAATTATAAATAACTTGTACAGTCAATACTTCCTGACAGAAGGCCGGACGTATTTGGTGACTGCAGAAGTTATATTAGTCGAGAAGCACTCAATACTTCCTGGCAAAGCAGGACGTATCTGGTGACCAGAAGTTATAAAAGTAGAGAGACACCCCATACTTCCGGAACAAGACCGGACGTATTTGATACCGCGGAAGTAAAATAGAGTCGAACTGACACCCGATACTTCCTATCAGGCCGGGCATATCTTTCACCAAAGAAAGTCGCCGGTCCAATTAGAAAGATCCACTAAGTAGGTCAACCAATAGGAAAACGGGCACGTCCCATCCTTCGACCAATGGGAAGGAAGACGACTCGTGGTGTTAAATCGAAAAGCAAGAATAGTTAGTTGCTCCTTCGCTTCCAACAAGGTAACATCTGCTCTAGACCTCTCTCCCTCTGCTCATCCCACAGCTAAGTTCAATCACCGCCATGTGATCAGATAGGAACAATCAAAACCCGCTCCGCTCTTCTCAAGCTTTCTTCCCTCCAACCCAGTTGCCTTTTATTTCCAAACCCCATCACGTGTCCTGATTATTCCTAACTGTATGCTTTCACTTCCACTCAAACGACTGCGTTTCAACCAATCCTTACCATTCAAATCGAACAACAAGAAATTCCGCAACGATATTGTCACAGAACGGATAAGTCGACAGGATAAAGAGATGGAATTTAATCAGGGTCCCATAGGCGTAAAGTCGGACGGCCCGACGGAAACAACGGAAAGAAGGCAAGAAGTAAGAGAGAACGAACAGGCAGGAGAAAGGCAGGAAGTGACCGACCGAGAGACAACTGCGCCCCTAGCGGACGCCGTCAACCAGCTATCGGCGCTCCTGACCCGAGTAAAAATTTCTGATGGAGCGGAGTCGACAATCCCGCCTTTCGATGGCACATACAACGCGACACAGTTTTTCCAAGCATTCGACCGAAAAATGGAAGACGCATCCATGGGAGAACAAGAAAAATTACTCCGCCTGCCAAACTATCTGGTGCGACAACCCCTGGAGCTCTTCAGGAAACTTCGGATGGCCGACCGGAGCTATTTCCAGGTGAGACAAACCCTCCTAGATCTCTACCCTGAATCAAGCGAAGCATCCTTTGCGAAATATTTCGCCATGAAGCTCACTGGACAAGCCAACTTAGAGACCTACTACCGGGAGAAAACCGCCATGGGATTGCAACTAGGACTTCCGCAGGAGGTGATCCTCGAGACGCTGACAGAAGGACTGCCATTCAACGACCAGCGCCTAGTCCGCGTAGTACCTCCCGAGAACCTAGGAGAATGGTTCCGACTGGTACAGCGGATCCACGGGCCCAGTGTACCGACAACACGACTCAGAGAAGATCAACCACCCACAATGTCGGGTCCGTATCACAGCACACCCCGACGCCCAGGTGCATGGAATGCACCTCTTCCGCCGTCCAACTGCAAGTTCTGCGGCGCGAGGCACTGGCACAGCGAATGCCGACATCGAGCAGTCCCGAGCCCCAAGCCAACCAACCCAAGTCAAGAAGTCCCAGCCGAGCAGCCCTTTCGAGACTAAGGTAGGCACCCCCCCTATGGCGTCAAGAATTGACTTTGAACTCTTATCTAACCCTACCTACCCCTTTAACCATGTATCTAAACATGTACCAAATGAATGCAAGCACGGGCTAGACCAAAACCTGTCCCAAAGGGCTCGTACAGCACACAAAGCTTTCACACATGGAAACCCTTGCCTGCATTCATTGCCCAAACCTCAAATATTTACATGCCACCATTCTAATCTCACACCACGCAACTTTTCACTCAACCCAATTACCAGTACTATATGCCCACAACACATAAATCCACTACGACTTCAACCTACAATTCCAATAATGCCCAAAAAAGTGTCAGTACACCAACACAGCTCACCCACTTACCACACAAAATCCATACACGCACCCATACGCCATCACGCAACAAACACGCACAACCCGCCCAACAAGCGCGACACTCGCGCCAACAGACGACAACGACAAACAAGCGCATGCACAACCGTTAAGAATAATACAATCATCCCGTCTACACAAAACATAGAAAAAATTCACGCCACCAAACAACCACACAATCGAAAAACATTGCGATCTTTCCTAAAAGCTGTGAACGCCTATAAAGAGTTCATTCCGGACCACGCCCGCTTGCGGACGCCACTTGTCAACCTTCTAAAAAAGGATGTCGTGTGGGTCTGGAGTGACGAATGCCAGAAAGCGTTCACTAACCTGAAAGAAAGCCTTACCACACACCCCACATTATACCTTTACCAAGAAGGTCTGCCATGCCAGGTGTACTGTAACACCTCAACATTCGGCATTGCAGGCATTCTTAAACAAGTCTACCCTGATGGGAAGACATACCCAGTTCAACATTTCAGCCGCTCTCTGCGTGGTCACGAGCGAAATTATTCAGACTTGGAACTACAATGCCTAGCCATTGTGGAAAGTGTGGATAACTTCCGCGCCTGTCTAATGGGCAGAAAGTTTACGATACTTTCTGACCATCCTGCATCGCAGTGGTTGAAAGAGATCAAAGCCCCGTCAGGCAGATTGTTTCGATGGAGGTTAAGACTGTCAAGATACGAATATGAGGTCCGTAGCATAAATGGAGTACAACAATATGAAACGGGCGTTGTAACTCGTATCCCATTTTGTGGCTTTCTAGATGCGCCACTCATAAAGAGCCAACAGTCTTCTCCACCGGGAAAATCTCGCGTGACTATGGATCACAATAAACTGCGCACCGTCTCCCGAAAAGGAGTACTTAAAACTATAGTCCCAAGTTCACTTACAACCAGACTTCTTAAGTCCGTACACACACAACACCACCACCCAAACATCTCCAAGATGACGAGACTCATCTCGTCACAATATTATTGGCAGAACATGACACAAGACATCGCAAAACAGGTAAAAACCTGCCCCACCTGCCGATTCGCTAGAAGAATCGATGAATACAACCAACCTTCACGTAAAAATACCGACACAGGCCCCAAAGCAAAACAAAATTCGTACATAAAGCACAGCGTACACACAACACAAACAATGCCAAAATTACACCACCCACGTCAGAGAAACGACCACACATCTCAACCTAAATCAATTACCACCGACATATCGCTAATAAAACCATTAACGATCAAACAAGAGAACTGCGAACCTACCAATCATTTAAATTCTACAATTAATAAGGTTCAGGCAAATATTTCAGAGTCCCCATTTACAAAAATCTGGAGGAACATGGGGCAATACCCTATTTTTCATCTGATTTTCATCCTTTGTTTGTTAGTTCTACCATACAAATGTATCCCAATTTTATTCCTTAATTATTTATTTATCTATACCATGTCCGCTCATTAAAATTTTCGAACTACAAGAGGCAGTTTTTAATTTTGGACAAGCAGTTTTTCATTGTGGACAAGCAGTTCTTCATTGTGGACAAACATTTATAAAACTTCTCATAATTTTAGGAACCATCTTTGCAGAAAATCTAAATAAACTCCGAAGAGATAGAAGTAACTGAAAGATGACCAACCAGTGTCGGAGAAGTCACACTCCAAAAACAAGATCTGAGCCGCACCCAAAATAAATTAGACGGCAGGAAGTGAGAATTTTGAGACACCGCGACAGGAAGTGTAATCCGCGGCGATAAATTCGGCCTCTGCAAACAAAGCGGAGCGCCTCGTCCGATCTCCAATTTCATTTCCTCTCTTTTGCCCGACACACCCCACTTCCGTATCTCTAATTACAATGAGAAGGTCCCCTATTGAGGTCAACTGGGAACCTCTCTATGCCACCGATTTTGGATTCCAGTTCGAGTCTACATATCGATTTTTACCATCCAATTCCACATCCACAAGACAACACATAGAACTCGCTCACACATTTCTTACACAACAGACTTCTAACATTTTTTCACAACACACACAAAGACAAAAAATTACACATAAAGGTTATATAGATTTCCATGTCTCCTGAACACATAGCATAAACGCACTTGAGGGGTAGAATCACGTTTTCACCTAAGTGTCGCTACAGATGAGACAAAAAATTTATAGGGCATAATTGAGCAATTAAAAAATTTATAGGGCATGTAGATACAAAAGGGTTCAAAACAATACACTTTATTTTTCAAATTAATCATTTTTATTATTTTCTCTCAATTAAAAATGTAAATATTTAATCAATTTATCAATTTATTCAACTTATTATCACTTTTAATCATTAATTATCATTCTATTTACCACTTAGCTTATATTGCCATAACTTCAATTATCAACGAAAACTCATTGATTTTCGGTTAAACTAAAAACATTAAATCATCCTTTATTGTTGAAACCTTTTTATTTTTCATTTTTCTTTTTTTTACCAAGCACTCAACTTTGATTTCGCTCAACCACTTTTTATTTTTATTTGATTTCAAAATACCTTATGAAATTTTATATTTATTTTTATTTTGATTTCTCAAAAGCCCTAATAAAATTCCCTCTATTTCCATTCCCAATTTCGAGCCAGAATATGGTTAGGCATTTTTCTTTTTTTTTCTCACCATGCATCAAACATTCACTTTGATTTCTTCCAACTTTATATTATTTTGATTTCTCAAAAGCCCTAATAAAATTCCCTCGATTTCCATTCCCAATTTCGAGCCAGAATATGGTTAGGCATTTTTCTTTTTTTTTTTTCACCATGCAACAAAGCATTTTTTTTTTCTCACCATGCAACCAAGCATTCACTTTGATTTCGTCCAACTTTTTATTTTTATATTATTTTTGATTTCTCAAAAGCCCTAATAGAACTCCCTCGAATTTTTTCCAATTTCGAGTAGAAATTAGTTAGGCGCATTTTTTTTTAAATCCACTATGTACCATAGCATTCATTTTGATTTCTTACAATTAAAAAATTTTTGATTTCTATTAATTATACTCAACCTATATCATCAACACCATTCTATTTTACTTCTTATATCGCCACCAATGCTTGTATATAGACTCAATACCCACAACTAATTTTCCCACAAAATTTTTTTTTACTTTACAGAATTCTCTCAGGCTAACCCCTTCTTGAATTCTTCACATGTAGGGGGCGCATCTGTCATAATTTGTATATATTTGTATGCACCCCGACCCACTATGCATGTACAATGTATGATTTTCAAAGATTTAATAAAGAATAAGGTAACTGGAGGAAAGAAAGTAGCAACAAAACATAGGAAATAGGTTTAAAGCGGGCACAATTATAAATAACTTGTACAGTCAATACTTCCTGACAGAAGGCCGGACGTATTTGGTGACTGCAGAAGTTATATTAGTCGAGAAGCACTCAATACTTCCTGGCAAAGCAGGACGTATCTGGTGACCAGAAGTTATAAAAGTAGAGAGACACCCCATACTTCCGGAACAAGACCGGACGTATTTGATACCGCGGAAGTAAAATAGAGTCGAACTGACACCCGATACTTCCTATCAGGCCGGGCATATCTTTCACCAAAGAAAGTCGCCGGTCCAATTAGAAAGATCCACTAAGTAGGTCAACCAATAGGAAAACGGGCACGTCCCATCCTTCGACCAATGGGAAGGAAGACGACTCGTGGTGTTAAATCGAAAAGCAAGAATAGTTAGTTGCTCCTTCGCTTCCAACAAGGTAACATCTGCTCTAGACCTCTCTCCCTCTGCTCATCCCACAGCTAAGTTCAATCACCGCCATGTGATCAGATAGGAACAATCAAAACCCGCTCCGCTCTTCTCAAGCTTTCTTCCCTCCAACCCAGTTGCCTTTTATTTCCAAACCCCATCACGTGTCCTGATTATTCCTAACTGTATGCTTTCACTTCCACTCAAACGACTGCGTTTCAACCAATCCTCACCATTCAAATCGAACAACTAGAAATTCCGCAACGATATTGTCACATATATATATATATAAATCATAATTATGATTATATTACAAATCCTTTATCCCAAGAGAGATTATTATTTTCAAATATATTGTATTTACATACAAGGTATGTCCCATAAGTTCCCGGACTGGGTCCATAAAAAAAATAAATAAATGAAAAATGTAAATAAATTTGACAGTTTATTATAGAAAAAACATCTGGCAACACGGTGGTACCAATATCGAGGCGGTACGTGCGCGTGCGCCAAAGTTATTCTAATTTATTTAAAAGTTACACCTTGCGCTGCGGCGATTTTACGATGGAACAAAAATTGAAGCAGAGGATTTGCATAGAAATTAGTGTTAAACTTCAAATATCAGCAACCGAAACTTTTAAAATGCCTAATAAAGCATTCCCCAATGACCCCCCAAAAAGAACAACTGTTTTTGAATGACATTCTAGATTTAAAGCTGGCAGAATTTCTATTGAAGATGATCCTCGGCAAGAACGCCCAAAATGTGCAAAAAATCACCGATTTGATAAAAGAAAATCCTCGAACCACTTTGCTGGAGCTAGAGCAAGACACAGGCATCTCTAAAACAACGATTGGAAGGATCGTAACCAAAGATTTGAAGCTCAAAAAGACTCCTGCAAAATTCATCCCAAGATTCCTCACTAATGAGCAAAAACTTTGTCGGCTTGCAACCTGTGAGAACATGTTGGAAATGACAAAAACGGATCCGGAATGGAAAGACAAGATAATCACAGGCGACGAGACATGGGTCTATGACTATGACCCTGAAACCAAGCGTCAATATGCCGAGTGGAGAGGTCAGGGTGAGCCTAGACCAAAAAAATCCAGGATATTGAAATCCAGAAACAAGGTGTTGCTGGTCGCTTTTTTGGATAACAAGGGCATTGTTCATCACGAGTATCTTCCTGCAGGCCAAACGGTTATTAAGGAAATGTATTTGGACATTATTCGCCATCTAAGGAAAGCGATTCGAAAAAAAATGCCAGAAAAATGGCCTAATGGTGACTGGATCCTACAACATAACAATGCCCGCCCTCACACAGCTCACTTGGTGACGAGTTTTTTTGGCTAAAAACGGGACAGAAATCCTACCTCAACCACCCTATTCCCCAGACATCGCACCAAATGACTTTTTCCTGTTCCCCAAACTTAAAGCAGTTCTAAAAGGAAGACATTTTGACACCAGGGATGACATAATAGAAAAATCGCTGTTGGCATTGAAGAGCATTCCAAAAGAGCTCTATAAAAACTGTTTCGACAATTTGGGGAAACGATGGCGCTGGTGCGTTGAAGCAAGGGGGGATTACTTTGAAAAGTTTTAATAATTGAAAAAAAAAATCTTACCTTTTTTTTATGGACCCAGTCCGGGAACTTATGGGACATACCTTGTATGCTACACTAATAGCGGCGGAGATTGTCATGTCTGATTTAGATAGATGGATCAACAGTTTTGAGGAATTAGGTATAAGAAAATGGTATAGGTATATAGATGATGTATTTTGCGAATTCCAAAAAGGAAAAGAGCATCAAATTTTAAATACTCTAAATAGATATAACTCCCAAATCAAATTTACTATGGAATTAGAAACCAAATCGGTGTTACCTTTTCTTGATATCCTAATTTTGAAAACAGAACAGAAATTCCACTCCACAGTCTACTATAAACCCGGCATAGAATCTTCGTATTTAAATTTTAAATCATACAGCCCAATAGGACACAAAATATCTATAGTGAAAACGTTAACTAAACGAATATGGACACATTGTTTTCTACCGATTTTCAAGAAAATTGAAAAACGAAATATCATCCAAAATCTAAGAAATAATGGATTTCCAATAGATTTTATATATAAACATTTCTACAACCAATCCCTTCCTATAAAACAAACAATATACCGGGCAAATAGTTATCTACAATATTCACCTGCTAATGAAAGATTATCCCATGAATTGAGGAAATATGGCATAAAATGCTTATTTAGAAATTCCCGAACCATAGGCCAGATCATTAGAAACCCCATAACCAAATCCAATAATAATACAGAGTCTAGAAACAAGCAGAACGCTATTTACTCCATCTCCTGCCGACAGTGCAATGCCTCTTACATAGGAGAGACTAGCAGATCAATAGACATAAGAGTTAAAGAACATAGCCGTAATATCAGAAATCAAGATAGCAAATCCTTAATATTCCAGCACGAAAATTCTACAGGTCATCAATTCAACCTACAAGATGTCACATGTCACTTCCATAGCATATTCTCCAAATACAATAGACTCATTCTAGAATCTTTAATCTCCAAAGACAATAATAGCATAAACAGAAGAATCGATCTACCCCAACAGTTCCAGCATATTCAACGCAGATGATGCCAACCCCCAACGAAACAGTATCCTCTACAACTGCCACTATTTTTATTTTTGAATTTTTAAATGTATTTCTCTGAATCTCTATTGTATCTATAGCACGCATTTGCGGAGCCAGTGGCCTGATGAAGCGCGACCGCGCGAAAGCTTGCCTCCCATACCTTAATAAAGAAACTCTGCAAATATTTTAAATTTATTTAACTCAATCATAATATTATTTGCATCAAAACTTCAAGTACACACTAATATATGAACTGCTCTATGATACACCTAGTTATTTATCTTGAGTTCTACAAATAAAAAAACACTCAAATTATAGTTTTTAATCATTCTATTTATCAACAAATGGATAACGATTTTGAGCAGTATGTCTCGATATAATTATTTATCAAAATTAATATTGTAATATATGTCACAACAAATAATACATAAAAAATGGGAATATTCCAAGAGATCAATTTCATTTCAATTTTAGTTAGTTAAATATCTTTACAAATATTCTACCAATGTATCACATGAAAATTCTATTGTTTAGCGAAATATCCGTTTAATCCATTCCATAGAAAAATAAGGTGCGCAGAAGATATATAATAAATAATGATAAAAATATCAATGCATTTATAATAAATTGAATATGAATAGATACTCTATATAGCGAATTTAAACACTTCTGGTGTTTATATAATACCTTTTTCCAGAATTGACACAATGTAGTAAAGAGTATACTGTGTTATAGGGGACAAAAGAACAAAACTAATATTTCATGGTTGATTTTTCTTGGTAAAATAAGCAATGAGTAAAGGCGACTTTCTAGAAAATAAATAAAAAATCAACAGCTAGTTGTTTTTTCTCTCGATAGATGGCGGTGAGCCACAAGCGAAATTTATTTACACAATTAGCAGGTGATATGATTCAATTATCTAAAATAAAAATCAAGACTCTTCAGATTCGTTATTTTTATTCTCTTTTGGAGAGGTGGTCGGCTGTGTGGTAGGACTTCGGCGACTAGACCAAATCAGGTCCAGGCTGGGTCGGGCGGCACTTCTCCTCTTCCTTCCACGTGGCGAAAGATAGTAACTTGTAGATCATCCAGATCCCGAAAATTATTGTAATAATCAATAAAATGATTAAAAATGGAAGTGAAAATTCTTCCCATGTGTTGTGTTCCATTTTGGTTTTAGTTTGTAGAGATTATTTCTTCGCTTTTAGAACGCTTTGAGCTTTTGCTTGTTGATAACTTGTTGATAACAATGACAATGTTCCAACAATTCAGTGTAATATGGCATATAATATGCCATTACTTACAAATTCTATGGCAGTGTGAATACAATTCTCTAGTAACCATAATTCACTAGGAGCAATTTTAGCCGGCCTCACAGCTTTTTGATCGCAACCCGGTTACGAGAAAACAATTTTATAATGTTTGCTCATAAATGACTTAATCTTGAGGCAGAAATAATTCATTTAATAGCGTATATTTACCAATGATAGTTTATCTTTAAAAAAACTGAAAGATATGATACCACGCGCGGCGCGGGAACAGATGTTTACAAACTCGCTGTATAAATGACCTGTTAAGTAAAAATATTCAAATACTTTTTGCTAATACTTGCAATACATGAAATGCTCACAATTGACACGAGTTTTAACATTTTCGGTTGTAGGTTTCGGAATTACGTTCAGAGAATTTTTAGGAAAAATATTTTATTATTAACTATGAGCAAAACTTAAGTAAGATGTGTGCCTTTTAACATGTATATCAGCATTCAGACATTGACTTCGAAATATGTTTGATACACAGTAATCTTTATTTAATACCTCTTAGATAACCAAGTGTGAACAAAATTTCCCTTGTCTCAAAAAATACTTCAAGTTTTGTCTATACGAGTATTATAATATAATAAATTAATCAAGGTAGATTTATAAGCAAGATTCCTTTTTTAAAAAATAGGTGAAAAGAAATTAAAATATCTGCATAATTATTTTCAAAATAGAAATTTGCAAATATTTATAACGGTAGATGGCATAGATTAATTTTCATCGAACGTCAAAGCAAGCAAGAGCCGAATTCCATAAATAATAATAAAAATATTAAAAAACATTCAGGGCCATAGGAAAAAAAAGTCAAAATTTCAAACATACAAATGGAAATTTGGTAACGTTCTAAATATAAATGGGTATTTCCATTATATAAAATCATTTATCACTGAGTAGTTAGCTTTAAGTCTGAAAGAATTCAAAGACAAGATCGCAATGTTTTGGTTTTCCTCTTATTGGTCCACGAATCCAAAACAAATGCGTATTATATAAATATAATAGCCGAATGACCCTGGCAAAGCCCGGGTTTTACCCGATTAAATGTTTTTATTCAAATACTATTCGTTACAATTATAAATTGGCATCGTGGATGTCACTTTTGTGAAACGTCCCGCTCCAAACTTTGTGTGTTTTTAAAATATAAAAATAAATATGTAAATTTTCACAACGATATTTGAAAATTTAATTATTTTGATTTTCAAATGCTATTCGTTACAATTATAAATTGGCACCGTGGATGTCACTCTTGTGAAACGTCCCGCTCCAAACTTTGTGTCTGAGAAGCGATATTTTTATAGAAAGAATATCTGGCTTTTGTTTCCTGCTCGAATGAATGTTTTTTTTTAATTTAGAATTTTGTTTCTGCGTACAAAACAATGAACTGGTTTCACCCGTGGTCTCTGCTTTTTGGATTTTTTCCCGATATAATTTTGTATCTGATAATCAAACATGATACAACAATATCGTCATCATCATTTTCTGACTAAAATATATATAGTTTTAATAATTGATTTATATATTTTTAAAAATAGCCTATCGTCATCCCCTTATTTTTTACCTATGTATGGAAATTTTGGTTTGAATTAGTGAACTACTGCGAATTTGTATACCGGACATACAAACATTCATTTATATATATAGAGATATATATAGACATACTCGGAGCGTTGATTTTTTATTATAAAGCGTGTATGTTAATCAGGCTACACACCTTTCCAGCAAATTCCATCGATTTTATAAAACCTATTATATATGGTGTCCCTAGTACACGTGGTATAGGCCCTAATAATCATGGTGGGTAGAAGAAGGCGATTACTTTTACTATAAGTGCAGCACATGTGAAAAGAATTCGACTTTGCACTTACAAATGTGCCAGAGCCCCGTTTGGATACTTGCACTCGCTGGTGGGGTTGAACCTTTGCCACAATCGGGGCCTATTGGAGCGTTTTTTTATCAAGAATAAAGTGCCCAATTCGGGAATAGAACCCGGGTCGTAGCGGTCTAAAATGAACGGTTTAGACCATCCTTCCACCGATCCTATTATATAATGAAATTGAAACATCCTTTTATTGAAGAGTAATATAACCCAAAACCATCGTTTAAAGTTTGGCTCTTGTGTGGATGTTTTAAAGTTCGCGCTATGTAAAGTGCAGGGCTTTAATTCAGGGGAGATAGGAGCCTTTTGGAATAACGTAAAGAATATGGCCTTAAATAACTATTGCTTGATTTATCAGGAAGCCTCTTTGACCATATTAGGTTGTTTAGGTACAATCTGCATCACGGTAACGAGGTCCAACAGCCCAAAACGCGTTTCTAGTTGGAATTTCATAATTTATCAAGAAATTGGCTTGACATGAAATTGAATTAGGTTATTTATTTTATTAATATAAACTCATCTCTCATAACTTTGTCTTTTCATTTTATAAATATTAAGGATATTATAGCCTTCTAAAATCAAAATTTGAAGATGAAATCATAATCAATTATATTTAGTGTGCGTATGCATTTACTATATTTGCATCAAATTACAAGGTCAATACATTATGCCAGTTCTGGTATTGGGTATTCTCAGTAAATATCACTTTTAGATTTTTTTTTAATATTAAAATTTGGGATATATCTCTGTGTTTATAACCCTTCTAAGGAAGCCTTGCGATGTTATAGAGGTTATCTGATTTAGAAAGGTCAATCTTGAGTTTTCTCTCTCTCTCTCTCGGCTGATAAAAATATCAAATATATTCATTAAAATATACATATAACTATAACGAATAAAAACACCAAGACGGGAATGTTTCTTCTCATAATTAAAACAAACTTCTACTTTCTTTACTGCGATGAAAAATATACTAGAAGGGCTTCGCTCATCGGTGGTGAACCCTCCCAGCGGTTTGGTCAATTTAATCTACCAGACCGCTTCTTTAGAGCTCCAATACTGTATTGGATCATTCTGCTTTCATATGCTGCACTGAAGGGTGAAATCTTAAAAATGGTATTTATGCAAATTATCGACGTAAGATTTTAACTATACTAGCCCAAATTTCTCCAAATTTGTTTTTTATTTTCTTGTTGGGATATTGACGAGCCAGGTCAATGTGGAGGCAAAGGGAGGCGGTGCAGGGATGCATCTTTGAGGCATTAAACCAGATTAGGTCCGGGGGGCTTTGGCCGAAACGTCTTTTCATCTCTCCTCGCCGCAGAGGAGACCAACTTGTAAATGGTCCACAATCCAAAGATGATTGCTATTATCAATAAAATAATTAGAAAAGGAAATGAAAATTCTTCCCAAGAGTTGTAGTTCATATTTATGAGATCGTTTTTTCGCTTTTATATACGCTTTGAAATTTATCGACTTTTTGCTGAGTACTTTGTGAAAGGTAACGATTGTTGTATTTCAATAATTAAAAATAAAATTTCATGAAAATCAAATTTTTTCTCGTGAATCATTTTCTAGTTAAATATCTTTCTTGAGGCAAATTTTGGAGCTGAGTTGCCTTGATAGACTATTCTTTGAAATCGCTATTTTAGAATACAATAATTTTATATCAAGTTGGGTGACAATTGATCCAATCTTCAGCATAACTGATGCATTTTATCGTTGAAAGATATATCTTTGAATAACTTTCTTGAGGCCATGTTTTGAATTAACTTTGATTTGCCATTATAAACTATTCTCTAGGACCACTGTTTGAGAATACAATAATTTTATATCAAGTTGGTTGACAATTGAGCTGATATTTCAGAAAAACTGATGCACTAATCACGAAGAGATATAATATGAAATACATTCTATGAAATGATTTTTCTGTGTTTTCAACAAACTTACATGAATACTTGATATCACGAGAGATTGTGAACGAGCTCAAGTTATAACCACCAATATGAGAGATTTCTGATTGGGTACATTACAACTTACAAAAACATTTTGAAGGCGAAAAAATCTGATTATTGTCTTTAGGGAAAATCTTTAGCAATTGAACGTTTCATTTGACAGATTAGCTTCTGTATCACATGGGTGGATTTGAAAAATTGTTTAAAATTGTATAGGAAACATGGATACAGCATACATTATACACTAGAGTAAATCCTAACCTAGAAAGTATAGGTTATGGGCGGAAATTCTGCGCCATACTGATCACATTATTAGGAGGATATATGGAACATTTTTTAAAATTTTATCTTGAAGAAACAAACTGTTGTTTATACTGCTAGCTACTGTGAATTTTATGAATTAATATGAATGAAAATACAATATTTTTGGTAGGAAAAATCTAATTTTCAACCAAAATGATGCTTCTACAAATGGGTTGACAGCTTCGTTGACTAAAAATTTTGAACTTTCAATATTTCACTATGTCAAGGTACAACAAGGATTTGTATGGATGAACTCAGAATTATATACTGTTAATATATATAAATTAGGATATTCTTTTCCGTTAAAATAGACGCTAAAACTATACGCCTCATATGTTGACCGTCTCCGCAAACTAACGGACTCAGTATGGAAACAAAACCTAGAGACTATGTTTTCGGGCTAATGACCCTCGTGAGTCCAAGGTGAACTGTATTTCATGAGATCCGAATAGTATCATAAGAAATCTTATCGATATTAATAGATAAATATCCTCCCATCAAAATTTCCATCCATATTTTTACCATAGATTTCGAATAAAAACTTTAAAATCTAAAAACCTCTTTAACAAATTATGAAGATTTAATTTGATCCTCTGTGAATCTCTCATGGAATAAAGTCCGCACTGGACTGCCGAGTGCCATTAGCCCGTGCTATATGCGTGAGGAGTAATACAGGATTATTGTTTCTTCCTCAGCCTACTGCTAGCGTTACTGATGGAATGGACGATTTAAGTGATTGGGACATAAGCTCCACCTGAGACAGTCTTGGATCAGGCTCGGCAGTTCCAGATTCCAACATATTTCCTCTTCAAAGCATTCTTTCAGAAAAGGCTGCAGGTGTACTTTTTGTGCTGGGAAATGTCGATCTTCTTGATCTTTTTCTCAGAAAAGCATCATATATATTGCAATGCTATCCAATGTCTCCTAACATCTTTGTGCGCTTGGCCATTTTATTTATGAAAGATGTACGGGAATTTTAACTATAAGGTTGTCCCAAAAGTTTGTATTTCTCGTGAAACATTGTTTACTAATTACCTGGCGTATAATATTATTGCGGCGAATGTATAATAATACATAATACAATTACTTTATGCATAAAACAGAGACATTATACATACCGGCGAATAATATTGGTATTTCAATTTTTTTGAAAGTGTTTACGAACTTTTAGGAAAACTTTGTATTTGGTGTAATATTACAAGTTACATATGTCTGTGCATTAGGCCACAGATCTGGTATTATTTACTCATAAATATTCCTAATACACAAATTTATCTTGACGTTTAGGCTGACAAAAAATATTGACCCTAGTATTAGATCTAGGTATTTTCATTTCAATAAAAAAAACGTATTATAAATTCAATACCCTTTGAAGATATATTTTGAATTATATAGCAACAAATATCTTTTAGGAAACCGATAATTTATATTATTTTAGTTGTAGATATTGCCAGAAATTTCTTTATTTTGTACACAGTTCTCTGTTCTCGTTAATATTTAATAGCTTCATTTGTCCTTAGAATGTTTAAGCTCTTACATACATTTTTCTCTTCTCTCTTAATAATAATAGTGTTAATTGAACAATTTTGATATAAATATTTAAAAGAAATGTTTGATTTCTCTCTTTTACCTTGTTAATATCATATGACTATTCTCTTTATGGCCTAAAATTATTATTGTAAATATGGATAGACAAGTGTAAAGGCATACATGTATGAAAGCGCAAATGTCCCTAGGGGTACATAGCTCATTAATTTGAAATAAATGAATGAATAAATTAAATAAAATTTAGATAACAATAATATCAAAATTTTCCAAAAATCGTTACAATCTATTTTTGGAATAGATCGCCGAGCCAGGTCAGTTTGGAGGGAGGGGGAGGAGGCGCGGGGGAGAGATTTTGGGCCATTAGACCAGATCAGGTCCGGATGGACTTGGACGAACAGTCTTATTATTTCACTAGGCAGAAGAGGTAAATAATTTGTAAATTTACCATAATCCAAACAGGATTGTAATAAGCAGTAAAATAATTAGAAATGGAAATGAAAAATCTTCCAAATTGTTGTGGTTAATATTCCCTAGATTTTTCGGTTTTTTACACGTTTTGAAATATATTCTTCATTTGTTGAATACTTTGTGAAAGGGAAACCATTGTTGCATTCCTATTTGCCTAAATCAACTTTCATACCATTCATAATATGTTCTTTCGAATCGTTTCTAAGTTTAAAAAATAAAATTGTAATCCATGTTTCCAAGTAATTTGAAACAATTATAAAATTTGCTTTATAAATTATATTCATGGAACTCCGCTCCTTTGAGAATACAATAATGTTATATCAAACTGGTTGACAAATAATCTCATCTTCCATTGATGCCCTATATCGCGAAAAATGATAAGAAATTATATTTGTAGCAAATGAAATTTCTTTTCGCATTCAAGAAACTGAAATGATACTTGAAATCTAAAAGCGCGTGAACTAGCTTTTTTTTTTTTTTAATCTTGTAAAAATACATAAAATTCTACTAATATAGATAGAATATGAGATTGTTTTTTTTCGCTCTTATATACGCTCTGAACTTTATCGACATTTTTTAGTACTTTGTTAAAAGGAAACGATTGTTGTATTTCATTAATTAAAAATAAAATTTCATAAAATTTTATTTTTTTCTCGTGAATCATTTTCTGAGTAAATACTTTCTTGAAGCTAATTTTGGAGCTGAGTTGCCTTCATACACTATTATTTGGAATCGCTGTTTAAGAATACAATAATTTTATATAAAGTGGGTGACAATTGAACCAATTATGTCTATCAGAACAATTAAAACAAATTAGGATTGAAACTCTTATATTTTACTTCGACTGCATTTTGTTCTTGTACCAAAAACCAGCAAACAATTACATTTCTATTTCAGAATAATTAATATAATATTAACCTGAAAATTTGATTATAACATATTTCTATTCTAGAAAAAGGGATCTCCTTTGCAGGGATCTCCGTGCAACTGGAAGTTGATGATGGATGCGCCATCTATCGGAAAAAAATATCAATATTGCCCGAAACGAGTACGTGGTTAGATTTTCTTAATTGATCGAAAATGGGCAATCAGACAATTTTGGAATATTAAAAATCAACGAATAGTTTATATTTATCCCATTAGCTGATTGTCATCAGCAACTTTCAGTTGAACGATTAAGAGATGCCTTTTTCTTAATTTATCCGCCTTATTCAAGTATAATATCACTTTGGAATTATTTATTTCACATTTATTTATTTAATATCGAGCAATAATAGACCTCATTCATCATCAAAACTTTTCAATATTATCATCAGGATAGTTTATATATAGCTAGCTATTCTGACACAATGAAATCTCTCAGAAACTATATAAACATTCATTATTCGATGAATATCTATCATTTTTTATTTTTATATAAACACATAAAACAATTTATGTATATATTAGTGTTTCAAATATAAAGGTACGCACGTAATAGAACAAGCATAAAGTTGCATTATTTAAATGTAATTCTACTCTCCTAAAAGCTTATGTTCATAGTTTGTTCAACACTTAAAGCCCGCGGACGTATACAAGGTATGTCCCATAAGTTCCCGGACTGGGTCCATAAAAAAATAAATAAATGAAAAATGTAAATAAATTTGACAGTTTATTATAGAAAAAATATCTGGCAACACGGTGGTACCAATATCGAGGCGGTACGTGCGCGTGCGCCAAAGTTATTCTAATTTATTTAAAGGTTACACCTTGCGCTGCGGCGATTTTACGATGGAACAAAAATTGAAGCAGAGGATTTGCATAGAATTTTGTGTGAAACTTCAAATATTAGCAACCGAAGCTTTTGAAATGCTTGATAAAGCATTCCCCAATGACGCCCCAAAGAAAACAACTGTTTTTGAATGGCATTCTAGATTTAAAGCTGGCTGAATTTCCATTGAAGATGCTCCTCGTCAAGGACGCCCAAAATTTCAAAGAACTGATAAAATGTGCAAAAAATCACCGATTTGATAAAAGAAAATCCTCGAACCACTTTGCTGGAGCTAGAGCAAGACACAGGCATCTCTAAAACAACGATTGGAAAGATCGTAACCGAAGATTTGAAGCTCAAAAAGACTCCTGCAAAATGGATCCCAAGATTCCTCACTAATGAGCAAAATCTGTGTCGGTTTGCCACCTGTGAAGACATGTTTAAAATGACAAGAACGGATCCGGAATGGAAAGACAAGATAATCACAGGCGACGAGACATGGGTCTATGGCTATGACCCTGAAACCAAGCGTTAATCTGCCGAGTGGAGAGGTCAGGGTGAGCCTAGACCCAAAAAATCCAGGATATTGAAATCCAGAAACAAGGTGTTGCTGGTCGCTTTTTTGGATAACAAGGGCATTGTTCATCACGAGTATCTTCCTGCAGGCCAAACAGTTATTAAGGAAATGTATTTGAGCATTCTTCGCCGTCTAAGGGAAGCGATTCGAAAAAAAAGGCCAGAAAAATGGACTAATGGTGACTGGATCCTACACCATGACAATGCCCGCCCTCACACAGCGCACTTGGTGACGAGTTTTTTGGCGAAAAACGGGACAGAAATCCTACCTCAACCACCCTATTCCCCAGACATCGCACCAAATGACTTTTTCCTGTTCCCCAAACTCAAAGCAGTTCTAAAAGGAAGGCATTTTGACACCAGGGAAGAAATAATAGAAAAATCGCTGATGGCATTGAAGAGCATTCCAAAAGAGGCCTATAAAAACTGTTTCGACAATTGGGAGAAACGATGGCGCTGGTGCGTTGAAGCAAGGGGGGATTACTTTGAAAAGTTTTAATAAAACAATTTTTAAAAAATCTTACCTTTTTTTTTATGGACCCAGTCCGGGAACTTATGGGACATACCTTGTATTTACGTCCCGCCTCTTTAAAAATCGGTATAAAATCGGCCGTTAAAGTACGTTCCTCGGGTTTTGGGTACAACGTCCTTGAAGTGTCCATCAACGATTGGCTAGTTGCTGACACGTGTTCCCCTCCTCCCCCCCCCCCAGATTCCATTTGTGACTCATATACCCACGTGCGGTCATTTGTTTATCTTCTACTGTTTCCTTGGCGTAGAGTGCTGCTCTCTTTTTTGTTCTTCATTTGCTCGCTCTAAAATGGATCCCAACATTTCCAGTACCTCGGGGATTGATTTATTCAATGTTCCTGAAGCTGATGAAGAGTTTGAGGATTATTTCCTAGCAGATTCTGGGTCTGAACTAGAAGATTCTATTGAAGATCCTCAATTTACTTTGGAAGGTCTAGAATCTGATACAACTGAAATTTATTATGAAGAAAGTTGGGAAGAGGTAACTATTTTTATTTTTCTTTCATCCTATTCATATATTTTTCAACTTTTTTTTAGCAAATAAGACTACCTACCCCTGAAGATGAAGGATGGACCGAGGTAAGATTACCTTTGGAAAAGCCTACATTTTCTGGAACCTCTGGACCAAAGGCAGCTTTCTTTCCTGGAACTCTCTCTCCATATTCAGTATTCAAGCAGTTTTTTGATGAATAATTGTTTAGAACGATAAAGTTGGAAACCAACAAATATGCAAGGATGGTGATTGACAAAGAGAGAAAGAAAGGCCCTTTGAATCCTAGGGGGTTGTTGGCAAAGTGGAAAGCTGTTTCAATTGCTGAATTGAATATATTTTTGGCAATAATCATTCATATGAGCCTTGTAGTAAAACCAAGGCTAAGAGAATATTGGTCAAACCACATTGGAATGAGGACAGCTTTCTGCAAATCGACTGGAATGGCAAGGGAAAGATTTGAGGCCATTTTATCAATGCTCCATCTGAATGATAATATGCTATATATTCCACATGGACAACCAGGATATGATCCAATTTACAAGATAAGAACCTTATTTGATTCCCTTGTCAATAAATTCCGAACCTGGTACTCGCCTGATGAAAAATTTACAATTGATGAGGCCATTTGTCCTTTTCGTGGACGGGTTCATTTCCGAGTATATATAAAGGGTAAACCTCATAAATATGGGATCAAGATTTATGAGATTTGTGAATCAAGTACAGGGTATACCTGTAACCTGGATATATATACTGGAAGGCATCCTCATCAAGACCTCCAATATAATTCTATATTGATCTTAGTTGACAGGATTGCTGAACCTTACTACCAGAAAGGCCACATAATCTATTTCGATAGGTGGTTTTCCTCTCCCCAACTTTTCAATCATTTATGGGAAAAGAAAACACTTGCAGTAGGAACAGTCAGGCATAACAGAAAGGGATTGCTAAAAAAAGCTTTCTCGAAAAAACTGAAAAAAGGTGAAAGCATCTTTTGTCAAAACAGATAGCTTCTCGCATTGAAATGGCGTGACACCAGGGATGTCTTTATGATAGCAACAATCCAAGATTCCAGCATGATCCAGGCTCAAAAGAAAATAAGAAGACAGCCTCAAACCATTTCGATAACCAAACCTGCTATTGTAGTTGACTACAATAAAAACAAGGCTGGTGTTGATAGAAGTGACCAATTTATGGCATATTATCCTTTTCATCGGCGTACTCTAAAGTGGTGGAAAAAGCTTTTCTTCCATATTTTCGGCCTCACTATTGTCAATAGCCATATTGTATATAATAAATTGACCACGGGTCGAAAAATGCCACTTAGAGAATATCATTTGGCTATCATGGAAAGGTTGATGGAAGAAGCAGGTACAGAAATTTTGGATGAACAGCCAAGTGCATCTGGATCATCAGAAAGGCTGATTGGAAAACATTTCCTTACCAAAATCCCTGCTACTGGCAAGACCACCATCCAGAAGAGGTGCAAAGTTTGCTCTGACAAAGAAAAAAGATCTTCTGGTAAAAGAGTGAGGAAGGACACCAGCTATATGTGTGAGACCTGTCTGGTTCCTTTATGTATTGCTGACTGTTTCAAGGCCTTTCACACAAAAGAGAGGTACTGGGAGTGATTTATATTAAAGTTTGATTCCTCTTCAATCTTTTCCTCAGAAAAAAAATTGTCATGTATATTATTTTTATATATTTGATTCATGGAGTGGATTTGGTCAATTTGTATTTTTTCCTCTCTCTTTTATGTACATATCTCTTATAATTAACATGTATAAATAATCTTAAATTGACATTAAACAATAATTTTGAAGTGTATATTATTGATTATCATTAAAATATTTTATAAATATCGAGTTCTTAATGATTTATGAATTTTTAAAAAACACTCAAAAATTGAACGTCCCGGGAGATTACGTCATACCTGTATTTACGACCTTCAAGTGTTAATTACCATTTCAAATATTCCACCTTTCAAAAAAGCATATAAAAGCAGAATGATCAAATAAAGTTTTAGAGCTCTAAAGAAGAGGTCTGGTAGATTAAATTGGCGAAAGCGCTGGGAGGGTTCACCACTGATGAGCCAAGCCCTCCCAATATTTTTTCATCGCAGTAAGGATAGTAGCAATTTGATTTATTTGTGGAAAGAAACATTCGTAACTCAAAGACTTCATTCGTGTTCCAGTGATGCCCTTGGCATAGCTTGCAGGAGGTAAGCGGGGTGGAGTGAGATCCTCCTGGTCGCTTCTGGGTTTGAGGCACATCCTCGGATGAACGTCTTAATGGATTGTTTGTTTGTCTACAGGATTAGCGCGGAGATGAACGTTCTGTGGGAGAGGAAATGCCGGGACGACTCGGGTATCCGAAGATCCCATATTTTCTCCTGGCCAGAGTGAACCATTCCGACGGGCTGTTGGGTGTTGCAATCAGTAGGAGATTTCGACTGTAGATGGGCATTTCTTGAGTGAGAGCATTGACCATTTCTTTGCGGTCGATGTCGAGCTGCGTACCCATGTGTACCTTCTTTGCATAGTATGATTGTAAGCCTTGAGGCCCGCAACATAGTTGATAGAACTCTTGGTGTGTCGGAGTCTCGGATGGAGGGTACATAACCTCAAGGACTTGTTTGATCCTCCAGTAGGGTTCGTGGAGGTAGTCCATTGATTGGAGCGTCCTCCGGGCCCTCCCTCTAGCGCTGTCACTATCATGCGGCCTTATTCGTCAGAGCTGCTGTTTTGATATTTCCGGGGACCTCTCTAGTTCCCTTAAGAACGATTCCGCGGAACTTGATCCATCAAATCTGGCTGCGGCGGTGGGCGCGTCCAGCCTCAGTCTTCTCATCTTCGCTGTTAGTGAATCTATCACCGACTTATTCTCTTGAGCTAACTCGGCCTCTTACTGGCCTTCTTGCCTCTTTGCCTTGCTCATTCTCTGGAGATTCTTATTTCTGTCGACTCTTACTTGTCGTATCCGTCGTGGTCGTATGAAAGGGAGCAGCCGTTGTGCATGTATGCTTCGAAAAAGAACTTGTTCCACACTCGTGAGCGCGCTGGCTCCCAAGTTTATTTTGTACAGATTTATAGATGGATTAATTTGTATTTACAATTTACATACTAAATATGGCCAAAATAAATTATATATTTAGGGCATTTTTATACAAATTATGACAGATGGAACCTGTGTGGGATAAATAAATTTAAAATGATTTTAAAATTATTTAGTTGAGATTGGGAGGAAATTTTATAAATTGAATTCTGATACTATGGTACAAAAATTTAAAAATTTGTGGGATATCATGCTAAAAATATATACAAGTAGAGATAAACACAGCAATTAGTCTGATATATAATACATAAGATAATAAAGTTTTAAATGTAGCAAGATACGAACCTCTGTGATGTGGCTACGACTGTGTATCTGTTTGTGGGAGTGTTCTGTACGTGAGAGGATCTCCTGCGCTGGAGTGTTGGTGGATTGGTGATGGGCTGAGCATCCTTCTCTGTACCGTACTTTCCATAGGGAATATAAGAAAAGGGGTGTTGAAAAGGTGCTCAGGGATGAAAAGGAATGAAGACTTGGGTCGTGGCGAACAATTCGGTAGGATCATCCAAATTGGGCCATTGGAGTCCTCGGAAGGTTCCTCGTTTGGGATGGAGAGAAAAGGGGACGGTTGTCATGTAAATAAAGTAGCGCAAGAAGAATATCTCTTGATGTTGGTGTGGGAACATAATGGCTTATTGTAAATGGTCAGAGGGCAACGTACTGAATTCTGTGACGTGCATCATGAACGGATCGTTTCAAGACGGGTCTTTGACTATGAGTATTCTTGCTGACACCTTAAAAGGAAATGAATTTGGGAAAAAACTATCAGTTCGGGGTGGTTACTGGCAACGCAGGGGGTGTTTTTCTAATTCAAAATAGATTTCTGCCATTTTATATAGGAATTCTTCGATCACAGGATCTTATGTGGGGTCATCAGTCTTAATGTCATGTTCACCATCTTTTTCTGAGTTTTTAATGAAGTCTTTGAAGGTGTTCCAAAGGACTATCGAAAGCTCTTCAAGACAATGCATCAAGATTGATTGAATTTGTTCTATTTTGGACGACGGCAATAAATAAATCGGCAAATGTATAATCGTTATGGAGACGTTCGGGTTAATACACGCCATTGTAAGGAGAAATAGAATAAAACTTGGGAATTGCTTAATCCAATTAAAATATTTGAATATGGGCAACGGTACTAACATATTTTTCCTTATAACTGACCTATTTTCTGATTTCGCATTGTCACAGTTAATAAGGAGAGTACTTAATTGAGGACCAATTTGCGGAGTATGATTACGTGTTGGTGAGGATGGGAGCTTTATATCCGTTGCCAAAGAAGGTTCTAATTGGATATCAGTCTTTGGGATGGTTTCAGGAGTAGAAATGTATCTGGCTGTTAATGTTGGTTCGCATTATCTAAGAAAATATTTGGGTTCATGTGATTAAATGGGTTACTTAATGTAGATGCAAAATTCTTATAATCATCATGAAATATTTCAGTTGGGAAATGATAGTAAATAAAATGTGATTTTGGCGCGCTATTGTTGTTGTTTGTTGAGTGAGGTGTGAAGATGTACTTAGTGCCTTCGGAATAGTGTTTCAATTTGTTTACGTGGATAGTTTCATTGTCTAAGTTTTGAGCTTGATTAGGTCTATTGATTTTAATTGTATAGGTAGATATCACCTCAAATATCTCATATGGTCCACTGAAGTAAGGCACTAATTTTCCCGTATTGGGGTGTTGGTAAATTTTGGTAAGGACTAGATCGCCTACCTTAAAGTCGGGGGACTTGTGATTTTATCAAATCTGATCTTATCTAGCTCATCACGTTCTTTCGTTCTCTGTAACGCTAAGCGTCTGGATTCAGTGACTGATGGATAAGGATCTAGATGTTCTGAAAGTTCTTTCAGCAGGGAGCCGTTCATGAGGTATGAGGGGGGAAATCCCGTGACGGAATGAGGGGTATCGTTATATGCAGTAAGGTCAGTAGAAATTGTTTAATTTTTAAAGAATCATACTCGTCTATAATAGTTTCGAATGTTAATGACAGATGGCGCTAATCCATCATAATTATTATCAAATATTATCACAGATGTTTTAATATCTCCCAAGGAAGTTTTATCTTTAAGCTCGTATATCCGCATTGAGACATTAAAATATATTAGATATACAGTTATATTTATCGAATACACACGATATAACCAAGTGTGAAAAAAATTACCTTTGTCTAAAAAACAGATAACTGGCGAAATTAAGTACTTTCATCTTCAAGTTGTGTCTCCATGAATGTGTATATAATATTTATTATTCCTCATTAATCAGACGCGATATTCCCAAAGGTGATGCTTGCGTCAAGAAAATACACTAAATTCGGATGCTATATTACATAAACAATATAATAATTACAAGGATTGAGTAGAGTTTAAAGAAAAAAAAAAAGGATAGAGGATATTAAAATTAAGCTTTATTTTACAACCAATAATATAATAAATAAAAACAAGTAGATTTATAAGCGTGATGCCTTTTGAAATGTTTATCAGTCTATGACAAGCCGGATGCCAGTGAGGGCTCAACGACATGAATTTCTCAAATGGTTCCTGATTATCAATCCTTTTTTCCCAAATATATTTCTTAAAATGCATCAAATAATGTCCTTATTTGATGGCTCCTTGTTGCGTCAATTTATTTTCATTTTAATATCAATTTAAATTTGCAATTTTCAATTTAAAGCGCTATGTCTCCCTAGGAACACTTACGCTGTCATACATGTAAGCCTTTACATTTGTCTATACATATATATATGGTAAATTTTGTCCGTAAATAGATTAACAATGAGAAAGAGAGAGAAAAAACTGTTTACAAAAGAAAGAAGTGTCTGGCAATATGTACAATCAGAAAAATATAAATTATCAGTTTCCTTAAAGATAATTGTTGCTATATAATTTAGAATATATCTACAAAAGGTATTGAATTTAATATACATTTATTCACTGGAAATGAAAATACTTGGATCTGTTACTATTAAATAATTCTCGATTCGGTAGTCCTAAAAAACAGGACATTCCAGTAAAATATGTTCGATTTAATTGTCATAGAGTGTATATGATAATCAGACTACACACCTTTCCAGCAAACTCAATCGATTTCATAAAACCTATTATATATATATGTAATAATAGGTTGGGAGCCTGTCGACTATCTGTAATATTGTGTTGAGATCCTGACGACTCTCTGTAATAATACGTTGGGGTTTGGTAAGCTTATTGTAGAACCTCGTCGACTCTCGCTATAAGTTGTGGCAACCGAGGGTCAAACCTGTAGTAACCGCGAGGGACAGTCAGGGGTGGAGAGTTTTCCAGTACCTCGCTGCACCTTGTAGGACCTTTAACAGTTCTCACAGGGTACAGGCAGTCGTGGTCGAGGCAGAGTGGAAAACTGGGGAATGTCCACACACACAAAACGAAGAGACACAGTTGAAAGAAAGTTCCTTGAATAGATAAAAAGCGAGCCAAGAGCAAAGATGGAGATAGGAGATTTCTTACTGTTTTACATCGTCGATGAGTTGGTGACAACCGGCGACAAGGGGTGACGCTGACCGGGACTGACTAGAGCTGAAAATGGCTGTTGCTACGTGGGGTCCTATTTAAACAACTTTTTTGGACTAGGAAGTGGACCAGGAAGTATTGCCTTTCTGCACGTGTCCGCAACTCGACTCTGGCAGCGGTCTGGGCTTCCATCTATCTTTAGAAGTTACTTTGTAAATCTCTCTCTGGCTCTTAACTCAGTTTTTAATCTATTATATATTTTTATTTATTCATCCTCAGTACATTACATCTGGAGATACAAGGACACACGTCAATTATGCGTATAATTAGTTGTAGTTTATAATTAGTTCTATATACAACATGACAATCTTGTTATAAAGATTATAATATATAGGGTTGTTGGTTTAAATTATCATAGATGGGCCCCGTGAGTGAAAGGGTTTATCCGGGTTTAAGCGGGTAAAGCCTCTCTAACACAGGTAAGTAATTAAAATTTCTTTTAATTAATTAAAACTGTGAGGGTAAAGGGTTATAACAAGATGTTTATTTGGCTATATCTGAAAATTATAAAAATAAAACTTATGTTTAATTTAAAAGTTATGATATTCATTATAAAAGAGAACTGTAGATAAAACCTTTGTTTGCTAAAAAATAATGATGATAAAAAATGATGTTCTAAAAGATTGTTGGCGGGCGTTGGAAAGGGTTAGGGGTTGAAGAATATGCAATTGTAAGTGTTGCACAGACAATCAAATACTGAGATCCAGGTGCAAAGCGAGGATATAGACTTGTGCGTCTTCCTAGGCAATGTTTCACCTGCGATCCTGTATAAGGTTACAGTGCTTTGTCACAATTGTAGGGTTATTGGGTTGAAAAGTTGTTGAAGAAAATAATTAATATGTTTGAAAGGGGTGGTAGAGCCATGCGATAAGTAGAATTGTTGTAGCGACAGAAGGGTCTGACTTGACTTGAAATCAAAGGTTGATTGTGGTCCGCTAGAGTTGAAAAAAAATTGAAAATTGAAAAAAGTGAACGCTTGGTGCATGCGTTGGTGATGTGCTCTGCGGATGATTGAAATAAACTTTTGAAACGTGTTCATACCAAAAAGTCGAGACTTGTACTTCTGGGGAACGGTGTTTTCAAAGAGTTTGTTGAATTACGAAATCAAAAGAAAAATTGTCAAGCAGTGCTGTCGTTTCTACTATCGTTCGAAGCAATGGCTGAAAGAGGTAGTGAAAAAAAGTATAGGGAAGTGATTAGTAAGTAGGATTATTGAAAAACGATTGTTGTATGCCCGGTGGTTGCTGATAAATAAACATTGTCATATAATAAAGTTATTTAAACAAAAATATAGTGAATAAAAAGATAGAAATATGATTGCGGATAACAACAGTATAAGTGGATAAGATCAACATGTAATATATAAAAGACATAATAATGAATTAGCAAAATATAAAAGATATAATAATGAGAATTAGTAATATATAAAAGATATAATAATGAATTAAAAATGATTATTGAAAGAATTAACTGTTTTGCCATTGTTAAAATAAAGTTGTTAAAATAATGTTGGAATAAAAATTTGATTATAATTGAAAAGTAAAAAGAATAAAAATAAAAATAATTATTCAAGATTTTATACAAAAAAAATATAATATAATTAAAGGTTATTAATGATTAGATAAACAAATGGAGCAAAAAATGTCTCTTTTGAAGAAAAGTTAAAAGAAAACAAAAATATTCGTTCCTGAAAAAAAAAGAAAGGAACATATTCACACAATGTCTAGGTGTAGGTCCAAGATTATTGGTGTCTTTAGTTTGACCTATGGGGAGGCAATGTGGCTCTATGTCGCTTTGGTCCGGTCTGAGAAGTTGGTCTATGCCAGATCTTCCCGATTATATTATGTGAGACCAGACGGGGAGCGATCTTGATTCTCAAAATTGGATGGTATTGACGAAGATGATTGTAATATATAACAATAAAGGGTTAACATTATAAAAGATGGCGTTCTAGTTTAGAAAAAATATTCCATACTGGGCGTGAAAATAATGTAAAAGTTGTAAAACACACGATGATAATTGAAGGTATAAAGTTTTATGATATTTCAATATTAAAATTCAAATTAATAAGTAAATTGGGTAATGATTGGTAAGCCAATCAGTTGATAATTGACAGGTTATTTGGTGGACACGAAAGTCTAGCATACCCTAGCGAACTGGAGGTGTCATGTTAACATCGCGGCTGCAATTGGTGTCCATATCAACATGTGTCATGTCCTTTGATGCCTACCGACATAGCTGGGTTGTTTATTTACGTAGGCGGTCCTTTGTTGCCGACCCTTTGTTACCGACTGGCACATGATGTCATGTCTGGCCTACGTCCCGAGTTGAGTTATCTCCTCTTGTCTGTTTGAAAATATAGTCTTCTCGGTGTTCGCAAGTGTTGTGTTTCGACGTTGTTGCGGACTTATTAAAAAAAATGTTATTCAATGATGTCAGGTTAGATGTGCGTAAAAGTGCGACTTCAACGTAGACACGCTTTTGGTGAGGTGTCACAGGCATGAAGGCGTCTTGGGCCTGTTAAGTGAGAAAATTGTTGTGGTGCGCTGTGTAACACTAGTGGGTGTTTTATGGAAAGGTGTCACGTGAAATCTTCGTTTTTGGGTACAGCATCTAACTAGTTTTCGAATGAATAACAAATTTATTAGTCATGGGTGGTGGTTGTACGAAACACATCGAGAATTTTCAGATTGTTATAGAGGTGGTATGTTTATCGTGAAGTCTTTGTGTTCGCGACGATATGGAGCTCGTGTGGCTCGAAATAGGACGTGTTGTTAAAAGGCGCGTTAATAGATGGTGGCCAATTGGAGAAAGTAAGGTGAAATGTGTTGAAGTTCGTTCCGAGGGATGTGTGAAGTATTAATAATTATGCATGTAAAAAGAAAAGGACGAGGGAGTGTAGCTATGCTGGAATTTTTAACTTGTTT
This sequence comes from Cordylochernes scorpioides, assembly GCA_030710605.1. Lineage (NCBI taxonomy): Eukaryota > Metazoa > Arthropoda > Arachnida > Pseudoscorpiones > Chernetidae > Cordylochernes > Cordylochernes scorpioides. Next base: position 44,107,242 of record CP092878.1, read on the forward strand.
TGGGGAAGGACAGTTACATTTCTAGTTGTGCTTTTGAAGATAGTGTATCTTTCGATTTTTGTATTTTTTAAAAAATGCGTTTTCACCTATGTTTATTAAAATTTGAATATATTTTTTAAATCGTTGCTTATGTTAGTGCGAAAATTATACTTGTAAAAGGGCAATGGCATGATAGTGACTTATAATTTGAATGGGGCGTGTACATAAAATAGTGAACATAACAATGATTTTTTGCAAAGTTTTGTATATTTAATTAAGACATTGGTGTTTTTGGTATAAAAATAAGGTATTAAGAGAAACACACAAATAAGTTTAGAATTATGATTCGAGTAATTTAAATATAATATGATTTTTTTAAAACTGTAAGATTGCAAGTAATGAATTAAAATTTATAAGTTGCTTAAAATAAAGTAAAAATTGATAAATGAGGGTGTACAATATTTAAAATTTGAATTGAAATGCTATAAAAATGGTAAAATTTGATTTAAAAATAATTACAGTAAAAATAAACATTATATTTATGGAAAATCAAGTTGTTAGCATGTAGAAAGAGTTAAGTAGATTTTTTAAAAACTCACAGTTTTTATGTTTGTTCAGTCAGGAGACTTGGTCTTTGGTTGTTGTCCTGATGACGTGGAAGGCGTCTTGTAGAGCTTGTAGAAGCTTGTGACTTCTGTTTGGCGATGGTGGCATGTCGTCTGGATGGTAGCGTTGTAAGGTCGAAGGTGGGTAACTTCTCACCGGCTTATTTTGCGGGATGTTCGGCTGTGTCGTTGGGGGGAAGATTGTTTGGTCGTTTTGTTGGAATGGCGTGCTTGTTCCTCCATCTTGCTTCTTGGCTCTTTTCTATCTATCTGGACAGTCTTTACCTTCTTCGTTGTGGTCTCCTTCGTTGTGGTAATCCTGTCGACTCTCTGTAATAATAGGTTGGGAGCCTGTCGACTATCTGTAATATTGTGTTGAGATCCTGACGACTCTCTGTAATAATACATTGGGGTTTGGTAAGCTTATTGTAGAACCTCGTCGACTCTCGCTATAAGTTGTGGCAACCGAGGGTCAAACCTGTAGTAACCGCGAGGGACAGTCAGGGGTGGAGAGTTTTCCAGTACCTCGCTGCACCTTGTAGGACCTTTAACAGTTCTCACAGGGTACAGGCAGTCGTGGTCGAGGCAGAGTGGAAAACTGGGGAATGTCCACACACACAAAACGAAGAGACACAGTTGAAAGAAAGTTCCTTGAATAGATAAAAAGCGAGCCAAGAGCAAAGATGGAGATAGGAGATTTCTTACTGTTTTACATCGTCGATGAGTTGGTGACAACCGGCGACAAGGGGTGACGCTGACCGGGACTGACTAGAGCTGAAAATGGCTGTTGCTACGTGGGGTCCTATTTAAACAACTTTTTTGGACTAGGAAGTGGACCAGGAAGTATTGCCTTTCTGCACGTGTCCGCAACTCGACTCTGGCAGCGGTCTGGGCTTCCATCTATCTTTAGAAGTTACTTTGTAAATCTCTCTCTGGCTCTTAACTCAGTTTTTAATCTATTATATATTTTTATTTATTCATCCTCAGTACATTACATCTGGAGATACAAGGACACACGTCAATTATGCGTATAATTAGTTGTAGTTTATAATTAGTTCTATATACAACATGACAATCTTGTTATAAAGATTATAATATATATAGGGTTGTTGGTTTAAATTATCATATATATATATATATTTTGCTAATCCCTAGTACACGTGGTACAGGCCATGATTATAATGGTGTTTAGAAGAAGCTGACTGCTTCTACTGTAAGTGCTCCACATGTCCATGTCCACCACATGTGAAAAGCAGTTCAACTATGCACTTACAAATGTGCCAGAGCCCCGTTTGATTACTTGCACTCGCTGGAGGAGTTGAACTTTTGCAAGAATCGGGGGCCATTGGAGCATTTTTTCAAATAAAAAAACAAACGGTTTAGACCATCCTTCCACCGATCCCCCTATTATATAATGAAATCGAAACAACCTTTTATTGAAGAGTTATATATCCTAAAACCATCGTTTAAAGTTTGGCTCTTGTGTGGATGTTCTAAAGTTCGCGCTATGTAAAGTGCAGGGTTTTAATGCCGGGGAGATAGGAGCTTTTTGGAATAACATAAAGAATTTGGCCTCAAATAACCATTTCTTGATTTATCAGGAATCCTCTTTGACTATATTTCAGGTCGTTAAGGTACAACCTGCACCACGCTGACGAGGTCCAAAAGCCCGAAACACGTTCCTGGTTGGATTTTCATGATTTATCAATAAATTGGCTTGGCAAGAAATTGAATTAGGTTATTTTATTAATATGAACTCATCTCTTAGACCTTTGTCTTTTCATTTTATGAATATTAAATATATTATATACTTCTAAAATCAAAATATAATGATTGAATTGTAACAAATTATATGTGTTGTTTATTTATTTACTATATTTCGCGAATTACAGAGGTCTATGCACTATACCAGTTCTAGTAATAGGTATTTTCTAATTAATTATCACTTTAATATTTTTTTTAAATATGAAGTGTTGTGATATATTCAGTGTTTATAACCCTTCTAAGAAATCCCTGCGATGTTATAGGGTTTATCTGAATTAGAAAGGCCAATCTTCAGTTTTTTCTCTCTCGGCTTATGGAAATATCAAATCTATTCATTAAAATATAGATATAACTATAACGGATGAAGACATAAATACGAGAATTTTTATTCTCACAAATGAATAAAACCTCTACTGTCCTTACAGCGGTTAAAAAAATATTGGAAGGGCTTGGCTCGTCGGTGGTGAACTCTTCCAGCGGTTTGGTCAATTTAATCTACCAGACCGCTTCTTTAGAGCTCTAATACTGTATTGGATCATTCTGCTTTCATATGCTGTACTGAAGGGTGAAATCTTAAAAATGGTATTTATGCAAACTATCTACGTAAGATTTTAACTATACTAGCACAAATTTCTCCAAATTCGTTTTTTATTTTCTTGTTGGGATATTGACGAGCCAGGTCAATGTGGGCGCAGGGGGAGGCGATGCTATGGATGCGTTTTTGAGGCATTAGACCAGATCAGGTCCGGGCGGAATTGAGCGAAAGGTATTTTTCTTTTTCCTCATCGAAGAGGATACCAACTTGTGAATGGTCCACAATCCAAAGAGGATTGCTATTATCAATAAAATAATTAGAAAAGGAAGTGAAAATTCTTCCCAAGAGTTGTAGTTCATATTTATGAGATTGCTTTTTCGCTTTTATATACGCTTTGAACTTTATCGACTTTTTGTTTAGTACTTTGTGAAAAGGTATCGATTGTTGTATTTCAATAATTGAAAAGAAAATTTTATAAAAATCAAATTTTTTTCTCGTGAATCATTTTCTAGTTAAATACCTTTCTCGAAACAAATTTTGGAGCTGAGTTGCCTTCATAGAGTATTCTTTGGAATCGCTATTTAAAAATACAATAATTTTATATCAAGTTGGGTGACAATTGATCCAATCTTCAGCATAACTGATGCATTTTATCGTTGAAAGATATATCTTTGAATAACTTTCTTGAGGCCATGTTTTCAATTAACTTTGAGTTTTTTTTTTTGCCTTCATAAACTATTCTCTGGAACCACTGTTTGAGAATACAATAATTTTATATCAAGTTGGTTGACAATTGAGCTGATCTTTCAGAATAACTGATGCATTTTATCGCGAAGAAATATAATATGAAATACTTTCTATGAAATGATTTTTCTGTGTTTTCAATATCACGAGAGATTGTGAACGAGCTCAAGTTATAACCACCAATATGAAAGATTTCTGAATGGATACATTACAACTTACAAAAACATTTTGAAGGCGAAAAAATCTGATTATTGTCTTTAGGGAGCATCTTTAGCAATTGAACGTTTCATTTGACATGTATCACTTCTGTATCACATGGGTGGATTTGAAAAATTGTTTAAAATTGTATAGAAAACATGGATACAGCATACACTATACACTAGAGTCAATCCTTTTCTAGAAAGTATAGGTTATGGGTGGAAATTCTTCGCCACACTGATCACATTATTGGGAGGATAGATGGAACATTTTTTTAAAATTTTATCTTGAAGAAACGAACTGTTGTTTATATTGCAGGCTGCTGTGAATTTTATGAATTAATATGAATGAAAAGGCAATATTTTTGGTGAGGAAAAATCTAATTTTCAACCAAAATGATGCTTCTACAAATGGGTTGACAGCTTCGTTGACTAAAAATTTTGAACTTTCAATATTTCAGTTGGATAACGCAAAACTATATGTCAAGGTACAACAAGGATTTGTATGGATGAACTCAGAGTTACATATCGTTAATATATATAAATTAGGATATTCTTTTCCGTTAAAATAGACGCTAAAACTATACGCCTCTTATGTTGACCGTCTCCGCAAACAAACGGACTCTGTAGAAACAAAACCTAGAGACTATGTTTTCGGGATAATGACCCTCGTGAGTCCAAGGTGAACTGTAATTTCATGAGATCCGAATAGTAACATAAGAAATCTTATCGATATTAATAGATAAATATCCTTCCATAAAAATTTCCAACCATATTTTTACCATAGATTTCGAATAAAAACTTTAAAATCTCTAAAAACCTCTTTAACAAATTATGAAGATTTAATTTGATCCTCTGTGAATCTCTCATGGAAGATCTCTCATAGCACTAGCCCGTGCTATATGCGTGAGATGTGATACAGGATTACTGTTTCTTCCTCAGCCTACCGATAGCGTTCCTGATGGAATGGACGATTTAAGTGATTGGGACATAAGCTCCACCTGAGACAGTCTTGGATCATGCTCGGCAGTTCCAGATTCCAACATATTTCCTCTTCAAAGCATTATTTCCGAAAAGGCTGCAGGTGTATTTTTTGTGCTGGGAAATGTCGATCTTCTTGATCTTTTTCTCAGAAAAGCATCATATATAATGCAATGCTATCCAATGTCTCCTAACATCTTTGTGCGCTTGGCCATTTTATTTATGAAAGATGTACGGGAATTTTAACTATAAGGTTGTCCCAAAAGTTTGTATTTCTCGTAAAATATTGTTTACTAATTACCTGGCGTATAATATTATTGCGGCGAATGTATAATAATACATAATACAATTACTTTATGCAAAAAAAAGAGACATTATACATACCGGCGAATAATATTGGTATTTCAATTTTTTTGAAAGTGTTTACGAACTTTTAGGAAAACTTTGTATTTGGTGTAATATTACAAGTTACATATGTCTGTGCATTATGCCACAGATCTGGTATTATTTACTCATAAATATTCCTAATACACAAATATATCTTGACGTTTAGGCTGACAAAAAATATAGACCCTAGTATTAGATCTAGGTATTTTCATTTTCAATAAAAAACAAATATATTTTAGGAAACCGATAATTTATATTATGTTAGTTGTAGATATTGCCAGAAATTTCTTTATTTTGTACACAGTTCTCTGTTCTCGTTAATATTTGATAGCTTCATTTGTCCTTAGAATGTTTAAGCTCTTACATACATTTTTCTCTTCTCTCTTAATAATAATAGTGATAATTGAACAATTTTGATATAAATATTTGATAGAAATGTTTGATTTCTCTCTTTTTCCTTGTTAATATCATATGAATATTCTCTTTATGGCCTAAAATTATTATTGTAAATAAGTATAGACAAGTGTAAAGGCATACATGTATGAAAGCGCAAATGTCCCTAGGGGTACATAGCTCATTATTTTGAAATAAATGAATGAATAAATTAAATAAAATTTAGATAACAATAATATCAAAATTTTCCAAAAATCGTTACAATCTATTTTTGGAATAAATCTCCGAGCCAGGTCAGTTTGGAGGGAGGGGGAGGAGGCGCGGGGGAGAGATTTTGGGCCATTAGACCAGATCAGGTCCGGATGGACTTGGACGAACAGTCTTATTATTTCTCAAGACAGAAGAGGTAACCAATTAGTAAATTTTCCCTAATCCAAACAGGATTGTAATAAGCAGTAAAATAATTAGAAATGGAAATGAAAAATCTTCCAAATTGTTGTGGTTTATATTTCCTAGATTTTTCGCTTTTTTATACGTTTTGAACTTTATTCTTCATTTGTTGAATACTTTGTGAAAGGGAAACCATTGTTGTATTCTTATTTTAATAAATCAATTTTCATAGAATTCATAATATTTTCTTTCAAATCGTTTCTAAGTTTAAAAAATAAAATTGTAATTCATGTTTTCTCAAGTAATTTGAAACAATTATAGAACTGGCTTCATAATTTATTCTCATGGAACTCTGCTCCTTTGAGTATATAATAATTTTATATCAAACTGGTTGACAAATAATCTCATCTTCCATTAATGCCCTTTATCGCGAAAAAATGATAAGAAATGATATTTGTATCAAATGAAATTTCTTTTCGCTCTCAAGAAACTGAAATGATACTTGAAATCTAAAAGCGCGTGAACTAGCTTATTTCTTTTTAAAATACAATATAACGCGGATGATGATTGTAAAACGAAAATTGAAATTATACCGCGAATGTTTCTTTTATAAAAATCGAAATAGCGACATTTCTAACTTTGAGGATGAGGTATGGAAAGGTGAAACATGAAGAGCAATGGCGAATGGAAAAATAAAAAGTGTCCAGGGGCGGGAATCGAACCCACATCCTTCTGCTTACCGGGCAGGTGCCGAGTTTTCGTTTTATTTCTTTTTAATCTTGTAAAAATACATAAAATTCGGCTAATATAGATAGAAAATGAGATTGTTTTTTCGCTTTTATATAAGCTCTGAACTTTATCGACTTTTTTTAGTACTTTGTTAAAAGGAAACGATTGTTGTATTTCATTAATTAAAAATAAAATTTCATATAATTTTAATTTTTTCTCGCGAATCATTTTCTAAGTAAATACCTTTCTTGAAGCTGATTTTTGAGCTGAGTTGCCTTCATACACTATTATTTGGAATCGCTGTTTAAGAATACAATAATTTTATATAAAGTGGGTGACAATTGAACCAAACATCAGCATAATTGATGCATTTTATTAAAAGATATATGATAAGAAATGAATCATATGAAATTATTATTTTTTTATTAAAAGATAATAATAATTATTATAATTATATATATATTAGAATTAAAGGATTTGATCGCGAAAAAATCTGATTATTGACTTTAGGGAACATCTTTAGCAATTGCACGTTTCAATTGACAAATTGACCTCTGAATCACATGAGTAGATTTGAAAAATGGTTCATAATAGTATTGAGAAAACATGTATACAGCACAAACTATACACCAGAGAGGGAGGTATTCTTGAAGATATATGGGAATTGAGCGGGAATCCTGCTCTACAATAATCTCTTTAATGGGATTTTGTAGTTGAAACATTTTTATTTTATTTTATCTTCGAAGAAACTAAAAACAATTACTGATGTTTATAATGCAGGCTGCTGTGAAATTTGATGAATTGATATTAATGAATAGATCATATAATTTTGGTAAGAAAAAAATATGTAATTACCACCAAAACGATGAATCTACAAACGAGTTGACAGCTTTGATAACTAGAAATGTCAAACATCATAAAATACTTTTTTTTTCAATATTTCAGTTGGTTAGCGCGAAACTAAATCAAGGTACAACAAGGATTTGTATGGGTGAACTCAACATTACATACCATCAATATATAAAAATAAGGGTCGCCTTTCCCATTAAAATAGACGCTAAAACTATAAGCGTCATATATATATCTCCCATTAAATTGCAGTAAGGGCAGTTGAAATTGTTTAAAAAAAAAGGCATCAAACGCGTCTATAATAGTTTCGAATTTTCATAACAGATGGCGCTCTAATGCATCATAATATAAATTTTCTCACGAAAGACTCAATTTGATATTTGCGGAAGAGCGATTGTTCGAGGCATATTATATATTTATAATTATATATAATTCTACTGTCCTCAAAGCTTATGTCCATAGTTCATCTAAAATCCCATTCCAAAGGACATCAGTATCACTATAAAAGGAAGATAAAAAAAAAGGATATCTCAATAGTTGATATGCCCTATTAGTAATTTATCTAGTTTCTCTCTTCGGATTCTTCTATTATAAGTTCTTTAGTCTGAATATAGTCATCAATCGATTAACATATTTACAAAGATTCGCCTTTTATTTCAATATTTTATTTATTTATTTGACATATGAGACGCGATATCCCAAATTGGGATACTTGCTTCTAAATACATTTCAACAGCTTATATACAATTCATTTTATATACAATTCAATAAACAAGACTAGAAACAAAATTAAAACAGAAAGGTTGGTTTTCTCAAATAGAAAAGAAAATCTAAAATAAATATACAAAAACCATTGAACTTTACATAAGTGTCTTTGTAATATACAAATTCACACATTGCTTCGATGGGATAAAAATAATTATTTCTGTAGCTGAAAGAATGGACATTCTATCAATAAATGTATTGAGGTTTGGTTTTCTTTTCCTCAGACGTAGCTAGGATCATCAGTTGCCCCGATTTTCGCTAGAAATTCTTCAAAATTGCTATGGTTTGTAAGGACCTGAGAATTGTAAAAAGATAAAGAGGTAAGTGGACGAGTGTTAAAAACCGTCGAATTCTTACAGCCAAACCCGAGTTTGAAATCAGGAATGGCAACTTTTTTCTGAATAAATATTAGTTTTAATAGCTACTGAATTTTTCAAAAATTCAATCCCATTATTGCAAGTAACTTCAAGTGACAGTAATTAACCAAACGGGTCTTTGGCGCATTCATAAATGTAGAAATCTAGCTAATTTTTACATGTGTAGATATGTGGTGCACTTACAGTAGAGGAAATAAATAAATAAATATAGGCAGTCGTTTACTTCAATTAAACATGATTGGCATGGATCTCTACCACTTATACCAAGAATAATAAAATATGATCAATGGCATAAAGCCTGTATTTTGTCTGATTATTAATTTCTTTAAAACCAGTTGAATTGTATTTATAAAAATCTATCATTTATTCTTCGCGGCTTATGTCAGCCATTATTTCATCCTCAATTATGTCTATCAGAACAATTAAAACAAATTAGGATTAAAACTCTTATATTTTACTTCGACTGCATTATGTTCTTGTACTAAAAACCAGCAAACAATTACATTTCCATTTCAGAATAATTAATATAATATTAACCTGAAAAATTGATTATATCATATTTCTATTCTATAAAAAGGGATCACCTTTGCAGGGATCTCCGTTCAACTGGAAGTTGATGATGGATGCACCATCCAGAAAAAATATCAATATTGCCCGAAACGAGTACGTTGTTAGATTTTCTCAATTAATCGAAAATGGGCATTTAGACAATTTTGGAATATTAAAAATCAAAGAATAGTTGATATTTATCCCATTAGCCGATTGTCATCAGCAACTTTCAGTTGCACGATTAAAAGATGCCTTTTTCTTAATTTATCCGCCTCATCCAAGTATAATATCACTTTGGAATTATTTATTTCACATTTATTTATTTATTTTTGAGCATAATTAGACCTCATTCATCATCAAACCTTTTCAATATTATCATCTTCAGGATAGAAATCGGCACTCAATTGTAAGATTGTCATTCGATTGTGATGGCTCATGGGGTTCTTGTAAACTCCGAGGAAGCTGCGAATTATCAGTCTGAATTCTTACTTCGGCCATTTGTTCCTGTAACGGTTTAAGACGCAAAAGCAATTTCACGCTAAAGTCTTTGACCATCTTCTTTTTTCTACTGTGCTTGCGGATTGTGCAGATATTGGAGGACTAAAGATGTTTTATTGCATCGCTCTTCTAAAATTCTCTTTTGAAAATATTTTTGCAGATCTTTGCTGAGATAATCAGATTATGCTTGCAGCTCCTCTGCAATGCAGCTGTATAAACAAAACGTCAAAAGTGTGCTATCTCATCATCTGTTTGATATATTTTTGCGCTGGGTTTCATGCACAAACCAGTAATCCCGGGATCATTATTTGGCTCTGGGATCCCGGGAAACGGGATCCCGGGATTGGAGGCCCTAATTACAACTTACAAAAACATTTTGAAGACGGAATAAAATCTGATGTTTCTTTCACAAATATATCAAACTTCTACTGTCCTTACTTCGGTGAAAAAATATTAGAATGGCTTGGCTCATCATTGGTGAAACCTTTAAGCGGTTTGGTTAATTTTTAAATACCAGACCGCTTCTTAGAGAACTATTACTGAATTGAATCATTCTTCTTATATACGCATCACTGAAGTGTGGAATCTTAGAAATGGTATTCAACCAAACTCGGGACATAACCTTTAGAACAGTAGAAATGCATTTAAATATTTGCATCCATCAATGCTGTTTCACAAACAATAAGAACAAGATCAATTAGGCGCAAATTAATAAAAATCAATAACGCGCGCGCGCAACATCTATATACAAAAATTCAAACATTAAGACGCAAAGGTTTCTTTCACAAATAAATAAAATGTTCTACTGTCCCTACTGCGATGAAAAAATAATTGAGAGGTCCTAACTCATTAATGGTGAGCTCGTTTGCGTTTGCAATGTTTCAATTAACAACTTCTGCATAACTTTGTTTTTAATGTTTTATATTGGCAATGTAAATATATATATATAAAACATATGCTATACATCATATTCAATCACATTTTCGAAAGCGTGGAAAATTGGTGGAAAACCTGGCCTAAAATGGATCACATTATTTGGGGTGTATATAAACATGTTTTTATTTTATCTTCAAAGTCACAGAGAACAATTACTGATGTACCTATTTCAGGGCTTCTGTAATATTTTATTATTTAATATGAACAAAATAGTCCAAAGCGTATATTTTAACGGGAGTGGCGAATATTTTCAATATATTACCAATATATGACGATGATTTTATATTAGAAACTGATTGTACATTGATAAATATTGGTATTTAATAAACTGAAATATATATTGAGATGTAAATTATTTCATCATGTTTAGATTTTCTTCAGTCATCGCAGCTCTTAACTGGTTTTTAGGAATTTCGTTTAGGTAGAAAATTGCATTTCAATCAAAAACTGAGCGCCTATTAACCGTCTCTCAGTAAACTAGCGGACTCAGGTCCGTACAACGACAAAGAATCAGATTATGCAAACTGAGAAGCGTCCATCTAGAGACCATGATTTTGATCTAATGATCCACGTCAGTCCAGGATGAACTTTATTTCATGAGGTTCAAATGGAATCAAAAGATATTTTCTTAATATTTAAAGAAAATACACTCCTAGAAAAATTTACGTCCATATTTTGGCCATAGATTTCGCCTAGAAATTTTACCATCTAAAAATATCTTTGACAGATTATGAAGATTTCATTTGATCCCCAGTAGATATCATGGAAAAAAGTACGCGCAGGACTGACCTGAACAATTAGCCCGAACCATTTTCTCTAGATGGATGCTTCTAATTTTCCATAGCTGGGGTCGTGGCTTTTCATCGGCCTGAGTCTACTATTTTGCGGAGATGGCCAATAGTTGACGTCTAGTTTTAGCGTCTCTTTTGAAGGGAGAGACAAGCTTCATTAATTTGATATTATTATAGTCCTATCTATGCCATCAATATGCTATATTTAAAAAATAGCTCTGCTTATATAAAATAGTTATAATTAAAAGTTATATAAAATAGTTATAATTAATTCTAGAAAAAAAATTAACAGCTAGTTGTTTTTTTATTTCGATTGATAGCGGTGATCTATTAGCGTGACATTCATATATATATATGATATTAGGAGGTGCCCTCCAATTATAGTGATTAAATGAAAAATCAAAATTCTCCAAGATCATGATTTTATTTCTCTTTTGGAGAGGTTCTCGGCTGGCTGGTGAGACTTCGGGACTAGACCAGTTCGGGTCCTTGCTGACATTGGCGAAAATTCTCTTCCTTCCACGTGGAAGAAGATAGTAGCTTGTATATCATGCCATATCCTGAAGATGATTGTAATTATCGATAAAATGATTAAAAAAGGAAGTGAAAAATCTTCCCATGTGCTTTGGTCCATTTTAGCTTGTATAGATGCTTTTCTCGCTTTTAGAATGCTTTGAACTTTTGCTCGTCGATAACTTTGAGATCACACTTGATATTTTCCAACAATTGTATTATTTCGCATAACCCTTTTACTTTCATAATATTATATGGCAGTGTGAAGATATAACTCTAGGAGCCATAATTCACCTGAATTAATTGCTTCACATTTGCACAATTGCATCAAAAGCTTCACAACTTATTTCTTTTCAACACGGTTTCGAGAAAACAATATATTTTATAATGTTTTCTCCTAAATGATTTCATCTGAATGAAATTTGATTCATTTAAGAGCTTATATAGGAAGGAAAGTTTTGTATCTGAAGAAATCGGTTTTGTTTAAAAAAACCTGAAAGATTTATGATATCGCGAGCGGCGCGGGAACAAGCTAATGCTTATTAATCCCAATGAAAATTGTATTATATTTATAGGATTAAACAAATGTAATGCAAACAAAACAAATGCCTCTTGTAATATCAGTTTGCTTATATGACGCCTTTTTTCTCTACTTCTGCATAAAATAAAGATGGTATTTTACGAATAATAAAAAATAGAAACTAATATAGACGCATATGACTTTTAAAATTTAAGCAATTTCTAGTGCCCTTAACTCAATGGATTTTATTTGAAATCTCAATATTAAAAGATCAATATCCATCTATCAAAATTTACATTTATATTTGGGCCATAGAATTTGCCAAGAAACTTTAAAATCTAAAAATCTCTTTGACAGATTATGAAGATTTTATTTGGTTCCTAGTGAATCTCTCGTGGAATAGAGTCCGCACTGGACTGACGAATGTCATTAGCCCGTGCTATATGCGTGAGCTGTAGTAGAGGATTACTGTTTTTTCCTCAGCCTACTGATAGCCTTTCTGATGAAGTGGGCGATGTTGAGTGATTGGGACATAAGCTTCACCTGAGACAGTCTTGGATTAGGCTCGGCAGTTCCAGATTCCAACATATTTTTTCCTCAAGGCATTCTTTCCGCAAAGGCTATAGGTTTAAATTTTATGCTAGGGGGAATTTATATATTCTAAATCATTTTTCTCAGACAAGTAGTATACCTAATGGTGTACTTTCCGACGATTCCAACCTTCTTTGTGCGCTTGGCCATTTTATTTATTAAATATTTTACGGAATATTTTTAACTATTTGATGTACTCTATTTATATCTAGTTAGAAAGGTCTGTACATTATACCAGATCTGGTATTAGTTACTCAAAAATATCCCTAATACACAAAGTTCTTATATAGGTGTTTATAATCCTTCTGAAAACCATACCATGTTATAAGTATCATCGCATCTAAATAGGCGTGCTAAATCTTGACGTTTAGGAGGATACAAATATCGACTCTATTAATTAAACTTTAGATAACGATTATATCATTTTTCAAATTCATTCTTATTTTTCTTTATGAAATATCCCTGAACCAGGTCAGTGTGGAGGTCAGGGGGAGAAGACTCGGGGGAGAGATTTTTAGCCATTAAACCAGATCATGTCTGAGCGGACTTGGGCGAACTGTTTTTTTTTTATTTCTCCAGACGAGAGAGGCGACCAATTTGTAAATTGTCCATAATCCAAAGAGGATTGTAATAATCAGTAAAATTATTATAATTGGGAATGAAAAATCTTCCCAACTGTTGTGGTTCATAATTCTTAGATTGTTTTTTCGCTTTTTTATAAGAGGTTAACTTTATTATTTTTTAAATTTGATTATTTAGTGAAAAGGAAATAATTGTTGTATTCTTATAATTATAAATAAACTTTAATAGCATTTATATATATATATTTTTTTTCTTTCGATTCTTTTTAAAGTTAAAAACTTCTTTTAAGCCATGTTTTCAAGTAATTTGAAACAATTATAGAAATGTCTTCATAAACTATTCTTATGGAATCCCGCTCCTTCGAGAATACAATAATTTTATATCAAACTGGTTGACATATAACCTCATCTTCCATTGATGCCTTTTATCGCAAAAAAATGTTAAATGATTTGTGTCAAATGAAATTTCTTTTCGCCCTCAAGAAACTGAAATGATACTTGAAATCTAGAAACGCGTGAACTATCTTTTTTTATTATCTTGTAAGAATACATTAAATTCGGCTAATATCAATAGAATCTAACCCAGGTAGTTGGAAACTTTTGTATATTCCACCGTCATCCACAATTACTCAGTTCAAAGAGAAAATCAAACGTCTTTAAAATTTCAAAAATAATACCTTTAATAATATATGTTATATTAAAATAATTTATTTAAAATGTTATATAAAACTATTATTTTATTTGAAAAAATATATATTTCATAGATACAAATACTGCCAAATCGACCACCAGAGGTCATGCTTTCCCTATAAAAACTCGTTGTTGTTGTTCCCCGTTGGTCGGCTCAAAACATTTGTACATTATGTAAGTGAGCTTTTAATTTTTTTATTCTTACGCCTTAAGCCAGGCAGTACTTTAATCAAATTATGTTCTTATATATGACTTTAGCTCAAATAAAGAAATCTCTGATCAAGACTTTATATTTTTCAAGATTATTATTCAACCACGACTGCCCCACCATTACCATATTCACCGATACCATATAGTACTAAAAAGAACCAGCGAATAACTTATTACTCTAATCCTCAACATGATCTAAAATACAAACATTCATCTCTTTTCTTTATATAAGATATATATATATATATAAACAAATTA
>CP092878.1:44122173-44291939 GCA_030710605.1 Cordylochernes scorpioides
CTTAGGATCTGGATGATCTACAAGCTACTATCTTCTGCCACGTGGAAGGAAGAGAAGAAGTTTCGCCCGAGCCAGCCTGGACCCGATCTTGTCTAGTCGCCGAAGTCCCACCACCCAGCAGACCGCCTCTCTGAAGGAGAAATAAAAAGCACGAACCAGGAGAATTTTGAAATTATATTTTTTAAATTTATTTGAAGAGCACCTAATAATTTTGAAAATTATAAAATTTCTCCGATTTCTCATCCCAATATGTTTATTTATTTCAATTTGAAGCGCTATGTCCCTCTAGGGATACATGTGCTGTCATACATGTATGCCTTTACATTTGTTTATACATATATATTTATAATAAATTTAGGTCGTGAATAATAGTCATATGATATTAACAAGTAAAATATAGAGATTTTAAAATTACAAATTTATTCTCACAATGAGTATCTTTTTATTTAAAAAACGCTAGCTTTCAAGCGTTAAGCATCTAAAGAGAGAGTATATAGAAACAAATTCATTCTCCATTATTCTAAATGCAATAAAAATAGCCCATATTCTTCGCAGACAAGGAATTCAAACGTATTTCAGTAACCATCAATCCATAGGTCAACTTCTTAGAAATCCCATAACTAAATCTGAAAAACAACTGGAACCTAAAATTCAAACCAATGCAATTTACTCAATTCAATGCCAAGACTGCAATGCTACCAACATAGGTGAGACAGGAAGATCGATACAAGTTAGACTTAACGAACATAACAGAAAAAAGACCAACGTTCAATGATTTATCAACATATTGCACAGACCGGTCACCAATTTAACATAACACAAACGAAATGCCACTACAAAAACATCAAGAAAAAAATTCAACGGTTACTTTTAGAATCTCTCGTTTCCAATGAATATAACAGCATAAACAGAAAAATAGATTTACCATCACAATGCCGATATCTCAGAGAAATCAATAGATGAATTTTATAGGTTGTGGATGCCCAAAAATTAAAATAGACATATTCCATAAAATAGTTCAATTACAAACCAATTTAAAATTTTCAGTTATATAAAAAATTTTCATTTATAAATATCCACGCTGCGCGCGTTTGTTTTTGTAAATATTTCTGGTGGGATAAAGTCGATATTAGAGTAAGCCCGTTGAAGAGCGATTAACGCTTGAAAGCTAGCGTTTTTTAAATAAAATAATACTCATTCTGAGAATATATTTCTTGAAAAAAGATACTTCGGCCAGTATAAATCTTTTGTAAATTATATTATAAAAATATTTATACTGGCCGAAGTATCTTTTTTCAAGAAATATGAATGCCGGCCAGGCAGCCTTTATCTTCACGAGAATATATTTGTAATTTTAAAACCTTTTTCACAATTTTATCATGAATAGAAATAGAGAGGAAAAATAATTTTCATCAAATATTTACATCAAAATTGTTTATTTATCATTATCATTAAAATAAAATTAAAAAATAATATGCAAGAGTGTAAACATTCTAAGGACAAATGAAGTTCTTAAATCTTAACAAGAAAAGAGAACTGTGTGCCATGTGACGACCAAAAATATATTTTAATGGCAATATATTTTTTTTTATTTTAAAAATAGTACAAATACTGATTTTTTGATCGTTTTACTGAATATATCTAGTGCATATATATAAGCAAAATAATTAAATTTTTAAGTTTAAAAATACGTTTGATTTGCTCTGTTAACTAGGTAATTGTGTGTAGCCGGGAAAAGTAGAGAAGTCGCCAACTACATGGGTAGATTGTCGTTATTTGTCGATTATTATGTATTTTTACAAAAATAAAAAAACCTTCAGCTAGTTCAAGTGCTTCTCGTGATTTAAAGTATCATTCATTTCGTTGAAAATAAAAAGTAAAATTTATTTGATTCAAATCATTTCTTATAATTATTTCGCGATAAAAGTCACCAATAATGCTGGAAGATCAGTTCATATTTCATCCAGAGAGTTAAATATAAAATTAATCTATACTCATAAAAGTAGTTCTATAGAAAAGTATATGAGGCCAACTTTAATTGCGCTAAATATTACTTTGAAAACTGTTTCCAAAATATAATTTAACCTAAAAATGATTCGAGAGACAATATATGAGAGCTATCAAAGTGTATTTATAAATAAAAGAATACAGCAATGGATTTCTTTCCACAAAATACTGAACAAAATAAGAATAAAGTTCAAAGGGTATAAAAAGAGAAAAAAAAAAACAATCTAAGAAATATGAACCACAACACTTGGGAAGATTTTTCATTTCAATTTCTAATTATTTTACTCATTATTACAATACTGTTTAAAGTAAACGAAAAATTGCGTTACAAATTTCAAAAATAAAACTACAACCTTTCGCAATGAGTTTCTTTTATTATGAATACTGTTTGGATTATGGAAAATTTACAAATTGGTCGCATCTGCTTCCTGGAGAGAAAAAAAGACAGTTCGCCCAAGTCCGTCCGGACCTGATTTGGTCTAATGACCCAAAATCTCTCCCCCGTGTCTCCTCTCCCCTGCCCCCACACTGACCTGGCTCGGCGATCTCTCCTAAAAGAAAAAAAAAGAGATTTTCAGAAAATTTTGATATTATCGTAATCTATATTTTAATTAATTAATTAATTCATTTATTTTTATATATAACGCCATGTCCCCCTAGGGGCACTTGCGCTGTCATAAATGTGTGGCAACCACACTTTGCTTCAGCAAGCGCGGACAAAGCTTCAATAAACATACTACGGGCGTTAGTGTGGCGGCCTCACTACGCCTCGGCAAGCGCAAGCTGGGAGAACACGTCACTACGCATGCGCGCGGGGCGTCATCCAGGACTTTTCTGGCCACTGGCGTTATAAACAACAAGGCCTGCTTCAAACGTAAATTATTTTATTTGATAAAAATAATCATAATTTTATCAGCGGCCTTTCCACAAGCCACACCAACACGCACGCAACCACCATCCCACAAATGTATGCCTCTACATGTGTATATTTACAATCATTTTAGGCCGTAAAGAGAATAGTCATATGATATTAACAAGAAGAAGGAAATAAAAATAAAACGTTTCCATTAAATATTCACGTCAAAATTGTTCCAATTATCATTATTATTATTGATATAGAAGAGGTAAAATTATGCAAGAGTGTAAACCTTTTAAGAACAAATGAATCTCTTATATTTTAACGAGAAAATAGAAGTGTGTAGAAAAAATAAATGTCTGGCAATATTTACAAAGTTTCTATATAATACAAAATATATCTGCAAAAGGTATTGAATTTCATATACGTTTCGTTACTAGAAATTAAAATACTTGGATCTAATACTAGGTTTTCAATTTTTATCAGCCTAAGCGTCTAGATTAACCTTTCAAATACAGATGCGATAATCCCTATAACATCGCATGGTTTTCTTAGAAATTTAAAATAATTACTAATACCAAAACTTTATATTCGAGGAATATTACTAAGTAACTAATACCAGATCTGGCATAATGTACAGACCTTTCTAACTAGATATAAATAGACTACATCAAATAGTTTAAAAAGAAATCCTCAAAATATTTCATAAATAAAATGGCAAAGCGCACAAATAAGTTTAGAATCGTCTGAAAGCACGGCACTAGTTAATTGTGCTTCTCTGAGAAAAAAAAATCAAGAAGATCGACATTTTCCAGCCCAAAATGTACACCTGCAGCATTTGCGGAAAGAATGTTTTGAAGAAGAAATGTGTTGGACCCTGGAACTGCCAGCCTGAAACAAGACTGTCTCAGGTGACGCCCAATTCCCAATCACTAACGTCGTCCATTCCGTCAAGAACGCTATCAGTAGGCTGAGAAAGAAACAGTAATCCTGTACTATAACTCACGTACATATTATGGGCTAATGGCTCTCGTCAGTCCAGTACGAACACTATTCCTTAAGAGATCCACAAGGGATCAAATGAAATCTTAATCTTTCAAAGAGGTTTTTAGATGGTAAAGTTTCTAGGCCGAATCTATGGCCAAAATATGGATGGAAATTTGAATGTCAGGACAATTATCTATAAATATCGAGAAAAATTTTTATGATCCCATTTGGATCTCATAAAATAAGGTTCACCCTGGACTCACGAGTATCATTAGCCTGAAAACATAGTCTCCAAGTTTTGTTTCCAAACTGAGCCCGTTAGTTTGCGGAGACGGTCAACATATGTGGCGTATAGTTTTTAGCATCTATATCAACGGGAGAAGCGACCCTTATTTTTATATATATAAGGTATGTAGTTCGGAACGAATTCATACAAATACTTGTTGTATACCTTGATATAGTTTCGCGTTATCCAACTGAAATATTGAAAATGAATTTTCGATAATGTTTAAAATTTCCAGTCATCGTAGATGCATCGTTTTGGTGGAAATTAAATTTTCTCACTTAAAAATATGGTCGTTTTATTCATATTAATTCATAAAATTTCACAGCAGATTGCAAAATAAGGAACAGCAAATTCTCTTTGTTTCTTCAAGATAGAATTTAAAAAATGTTCCATCTATCCTCCCAAAAATGTAATCAGTGTGGCGCAGAATTTCCGCCCATAACCTATTCTTTCTAGAATTGGATTGTCTCTAGTGTATATTGTATGCTGTATCCATGTTTCCTATGCAATTTTAACTGTAATTGTATACAATTGTATTTGTATACATGTTTTCTCTATACTATTATGAACGATATTTCAAATCTACTCATGTGATTCAGAAGTCAATTTGTCAAATGAAACGTGCAATTGCTAAAGATGTTCCCAAAAGACAATAATCATATTTTTTTCGCCTTCAAAATATTTTTGCAATGTATCCCTTCAGATATCTTTCATATTGGTGGTTGTAGCTGAGAGGACTCCAGCAAACCGCATCTAAAATATCAGTTTTTTTTGGTGGTTGTAACTTGAGCTCGTTCACAATCTCTCGTGATATCAAGTATTAACGTCGTTTGTTGAAAACATAAAAAAAATCATTTCATAGAATTCATTTCGTATTATATCTCTTCGCGATAAAACGCATCAGTTATTCTGAAAGATCAGCTCAATTGTCAACCAACTTGATATAGAATTATTGTATTATCAAACAGCGATTCCAGAGAATAGTTTATGGAGGCAACTTAAAGTTAATTCAAAACATGGCCTCAAGAAAGTTATTCAAATGGAAAACGATTCATGAGAAAATTTTCAAATTCTATGAAATATTATTTTTAATTATTGAAATACAACAATCATTTCCTTTTCAAAAAGTACTCAACAAAAAATCGAAAAGGTTAAAAGCGTTTACAAGAGCGAAAAAACGATCTCATAAATATGAACTACAACTCTTGGGAAGAATTTTCATTTCCGTTTCTAATTATTTTATTGATAATAGCAATCCTCTTTGGATTGTGGACAATTCACAAGTTGATCTCCTCTGCGGCGAGGAAAGATAAAAAGATGTTTCGCCCAAATCCGTCCGGACCTGATTTGGTTTAGTAACCCTTTGGCGCCCCTCCCCCGCACCTCCTCTATCCTGTCCCTACACTTACCTGCCTCTGCGATCTCCCCCAACATGAAAAAAAAAAAACAATTTGGAAAAAGTTGTGCTTTTAGAGTTAAAAGCTTATGTCGATAGTTTGCTTAATAACATATCTAAGATTCCTTCTTCAGTGCAGCATATATAAATCAGAATGGTCCAATAAAGTATTAGAGCTCTTAAGAAGCGGTCTGGTAGATTAAAAATTGGCGAAACCGCTGGGAGGGCTCACCACTGATGAGCCAAGCCCTCAATATTTTTTCATCGAAGTAAGGACAGTGGAAGTTTGATTTATTTGTGAAAGGAACATTGCCGTCTTAATAATTTCATTTGATATATATATATCATAAAAAAACAGTTCGCCCAAGTCCGCCCAGACATGATCTGGTTTAATGGCTCAAAATCTCTTCCCCGAGTCTTCTCCCCCTGACCTACACACTGACCTGGTTTGGCGATCTTTCCTAAAGGAAAATAAGAATGAATTTGAAAAAATGATATAATCGTTATCTAAAGTTTAATTAATAGAGTCGATATTTGTATCCTCCTAAACTTCAAGATTTACCTCGCCAATTCAGATGCGATGATACTTATAACACATGGTATGGTTTTCAGAAGGGTTATAAACACCTATATAAGAACTTTGTGTATTAGATATATTTTTGAGTAACTAATACCAGATCTGGTATAATGTACAGACCTTTCTAACTAGATATAAATAGAGTACATCAAATAGTTTAAAATATTCCGTAAAATATTTCATAAATAAAATGGCCAAGCGCACAAAGAAGGTTGGAATCGTCGGAAAGTACACCATTAGGTATACTAATTGTCTGAGAAAAATGATTTGGAATATATAAATTCCCTAGCATAAAATGTACACCTATAGCCTTTGTGGGAAGAATGCCTTGAAGAAAAAATATGTTGAAATCTGGAACTGCCGAGCCTAATCCAAGACTGTCTCAGGTGAAGCTTATGTCCCAATCACTCAACATCGCCCACTTCATCAGAAAGGCTATCAGCAGGCTGAGGAAGAAACAGTAATCCTGTACTACAGCTCACGCATATAGCACGGGCTAATGACATTCGTCAGTCCAGTGCGGACTTTATTCCACGAGAGATTCACTAGGGACCAAATAAAATCTTCATAATCTGTCAAAGAGATTTTCAGATTTTAAAGTTTCTTGGCAAATTCTATGGCCCAAATATAGATGTAAATTTTGATAGACTTATATTGATCTTTTTAATATTGAGAATCCAATTAAATTCCATTGAGGTAAGGGCACTAGAAATTGCTTAAATTTTAAAAGTCATATGCGTCTATAATATTTTTCTTTTTTTTATTATTCGTAAAATACCATCTTTATAATATGCAGAAGTAGAGAAAAAAGGCGTCATATAAGCAAACTAATATTACAAGAGGCATTTGTTTTGTTTGCATTACATTTGTTTAATCCTATAAATATAATACAATTTTCACTGGGATTAATAAGCATTAGCTTGTTCCCGCGCCGCTCGCGATATCATAAATCTTTCAGGTTTTTTTTTTTAACAAAACAGATTTCTTCAGATACAAAACTTTCACTCGTATATAAAAGCCCTTAAATGAATCAAATTTCATTCAGATGGAGTCATTTAGGAGCAAACATTATAAATTTTATTTTTTTCTCGAAACCGCGTTGAAAAGAAATAAGTTGTGAAGCTTTTGATGCAATTGTGCAAATGTGAAGCAATTAATTCAGGTGAATTATGGCTCCTAGAGTTATATCTTCACACTACCATATAATATTATGAAAAGTAAAAGGGTTATGCGAAATAACACTATTGTTGGAAAATATCAATCTCAAAGTTATCGACGAGCAAAAGTTCAAAGCATTCTAAAAGCGAGAAAAGCATCTATACAAGCTAAAATGGAACAAAGCACATGGGAAGATTTTTCACTTCCTTTTTTAATCATTTTATTGATAATTACAATCATCTTTGGGATATGGATGATATACAAGCTACTATCTTCTGCCACGTGGAAGGAAGATAATTTTCGCCAATGTCAGCAAGGATCCGAACTGGTCTAGTCGCCAAAGTCCCTCCACCCAGCCGAGAACCTCTCCAGAAGAGAAATAAAATCATGATCTTGGAGAATTTTGATTTTTCATTTAATCACTATAATTTAAGGGCACCTCCTAATATCATATATATGAATGTCGCTAATAGATTACCGCTATCTATCGAAAGAAAAAAACAACTAGCTGTTAATTTTTTATCTTCTAGAAAATTTGCTAATAATCCCGTTTTTAAATTATCACTATTGTATATATGCAGAGCTATTTTTTAAAAATAGCATATTGACGGTATAGATAGGACTATAATAGTATCAAATTAATAAAGCTTGTATTTCCCTTTAAAATAGACGCTAAAACTAGACGTCATCTATTGGCCATCTCGGCAAACTAGGAGCCTAGATCGATGAAAAAGCCACGACACCAGTTATGGAAAATTAGAAGCATCCATCTAGAGAAAATGGTTCGGGCTAATGGTTCAGGTCAGTCCTGTGCGTACTTTTTTCCATGATATCTACTGGGCATCGAATGAAATCTTCATAATCTGTCAAAGATATTTTTAGATGGTAAAATTTCTAGGCGAAATCTATGGCCAAAATATGGACGTAAATTTTTCTAGGAGTGTATTTTCTTTAAATATTAAGAAAATATCTTTTGATTCCCTTTGAACCTCATGAAATTAAGTTCATCCTGGACTGACGTGGATCATTAGATCAAAATCATGGTCTCTAGATGGACGCTTCTCAGTTTGCATAATCTGATTCTTTGTCGTTGTACGGACCTGAGTCCGCTAGTTTACTGAGAGACGGTTAATAGGCGCTCAGTTTTTGATTGAAATGCAATTTTCTACCTAAACGAAATTCCTAAAAACCAGTTAAGAGCTGAGATGACTGAAGAAAATCTAAACATGATGAAATAATTTACATCTCAATATATATTTCAGTTTATTAAATACCAATATTTATCAATTTACAATCAGTTTCTAATATAAAATCATCGTCATATATTGGTAATATATTGAAAATATTCGCCACTCCCGTTAAAATATACGCTTTGGTCTATTTTGTTCATATTAAATAATCAAATATTACAGAAGCCCTGAAATAGGTACATCAGTAATTGTTCTCTGTGACTTTGAAGATAAAATAAAAACATGTTTATATACACCCCAAATAATGTGATCCATTTTAGGCCAGGTTTTCCACCAATTTTCCACGCTTTCGAAAATGTGATTGAATATGATGTATAGCATATGTTCTATATATATATATATATTTACATTGCCAATATAAAACATTAAAAACAAAGTTATGCAGAAGTTGTTAATTGAAAGATTGCAAACGCAAACGAGCTCACCATTGATCAGTTAAGCCCTCTCAATATTTTTTCATTGCAGTAGGGACAGTAGAACATTTTATTTATTTGTGAAAGAAACATTTGCGTCTTAAATTTTGATTTTTTGTATATAGATGTTGCGTTATTGATTTTTATTAATTTGCGCCTAATTGATCTTGTTCTTATTGTTTGTGAAACAGCATTGATGGATGCAAATATTTAAATGCATTTCTACTGTTCTAAAGGTTATGTCCCGAGTTTGGTTGAATACCATTTCTAAGATTCCACACTTCAGTGATGCGTATATAAGAAGAATGATTCAATTCAGTAATAGTTCTCTAAGAAGCGGTCTGGTATATTAAAAATTAACCAAACCGCTTAAAGGTTTCACCAATGATGAGCCAAGCCATTCTAATATTTTTTCACCAAAGTAAGGACAGTAGAAGTTTGATATATTTGTGAAAGAAACATCAGATTTTTTTCCGTCTTCAAAATGTTTTTGTAAGTTGTAATTAGGGCCTCCAATCCCGGGATCCCGTTTCCCGGGATCCCGGAGCCAAATAATGATCCCGGGATTACTGGTTTGTGCATGAAACCCAGCGCAAAAATATATTTTTCTTATCTAGCATTTTGGTAATCAAACAGATGATGAGATAGCACACTTTTGACGTTTTGTTTATACAGCTGCATTGCAGAGGAGCTGCAAGCATAATCTCATTATCTCAGCAAAGATCTGCAAAAATATTTTCAAAAGAGAATTTTAGAAGAGCGATGCAATAAAACATCTTTAGTCCTCCAATATCTGCACAATCCGCAAGCACAGTAGAAAAAAGAAGATGGTCAAAGACTTTAGCGTGAAATTGCTTTTGCGTCTTAAACCGTTACAGGAACAAATGGCCGAAGTAAGAATTCAGACTGATAATTCGCAGCTTCCTCGGAGTTTACAAGAACCCCATGAGCCATCACAATCTAATGACAATCTTACAATTGAGTGCCGATTTCTATCCTGAAGATGATAATATTGAAAAGGTTTGATGATGAATGAGGTCTAATTATGCTCAAAAATAAATAAATAAATGTGAAATAAATAATTCCAAAGTGATATTATACTTGGATGAGGCGGATAAATTAAGAAAAAGGCATCTCTTAATCGTGCAACTGAAAGTTGCTGATGACAATCGACTAATGGGATAAATATCAACTATTCTTTGATTTTTAATATTCCAAAATTGTCTAAATGCCCATTTTCGATTAATTGAGAAAATCTAACAACGTACTCGTTTCGGGCAATATTGATATTTTTTCTGGATGGTGCATCCATCATCAACTTCCAGTTGAACGGAGATCCCTGCAAAGGTGATCCCTTTTTCTAGAATAGAAATATGATATAATCAATTTTTCAGGTTAATATTATATTAATTATTCTGAAATGGAAATGTAATTGTTTGCTGTTTTTTTTGGTACAAGAACATTATGCAGTCGAAGTAAAATATAAGAGTTCCAATCCTGATTTTTTTTAATTGTTCTGATAGACATAATTGAGGATGAAATAATGGCTGACATAAGGCGCGAAGAATAAATGATAGATTTTCATAAATACAATTCAACTGGTTTTAAAGAAATTAATAATCAGACAAAATACAGGCTTTATGCCATTGATCATATTTTATTATTCTTTGTATAAGTGGTAGAGATCAATGCCAATCATGTTTAATTGAAGTAAACGACTGCCTATATTTATTTATTTATTTCCTCTACTGTAAGTGCACCACATATCTACACATGTAAAAATTAGCTAGATTTCTCCCATATGAATGCGCCAAAGACCCGTTTGGTTAATTACTGTCACTTGAAGTTACTTGCAATAATGGGATTGAATTTTTGAAAAATTCAGTAGCTATTAAAACTAATATTTATTCAGAAAAAAGTTGCCATTCCTGATTTCAAACTCGGGTTTGGCTGTAAGAATTCGACGGTTTTTAACACTCGTCCACTTACCTCTTTATCTTTTTACAATTCTCAGGTCCTTACAAACCATAGCAATTTTGAAGAATTTCTAGCGAAAATCGGGGCAACTGACGATCCTAGCTAGGTCTAAGGAAAAGAAAACCAAACCTCAATACATTTATTGATAGAATGTCCATTCTTTCAGCTACAGAAATAATTATTTTTATCCCATCGAAGCAATGTGTGAATTTGTATATTACAAAGACACTTATGTAAAGTTCAATGGTTTTTGTATATTTATTTTAGATTTTCTTTTCTATTTGAGAAAACCAACCTTTCTGTTTTAATTTTGTTTCTAGTCTTGTTTATTGAATTGTATATAAAATGAATTGTATATAAGCTGTTGAAATGTATTTAGAAGCAAGTATCCCAATTTGGGATATCGCGTCTCATATGTCAAATAAATAAATAAAATATTGAAATAAAAGGCGAATCTTTGTAAATATGTTAATCTATTGATGACTATATTCAGACTAAAGAACTTAAAATAGAAGAATCCGAAGAGAGAAACTAGATAAATTACTAATAGGGCATATCAATTATTGAGATATCCTTTTTTTATCTTCCTTTTATAGTGATACTGATGTCCTTTGGAATGGGATTTTAGATGAACTATGGACATAAGCTTTGAGGACAGTAGAATTATATATAATTATAAATATATAATATGCCTCGAACAATCGCTCTTCCGCAAATATCAAATTGAGTCTTTCGTGAGAAAATTTATATTATGATGCATTAGAGCGCCATCTGTTATGAAAATTCGAAACTATTATAGACGCGTTTGATGCTTTTTTTTAAACAATTTCAACTGCCCTTACTGCAATTTAATGGGAGATATATATATGACGCTTATTTTTTTAATGGGAAAGGCGACCCTTATTTTTATATATTGATGGTATGTAATGTTGAGTTCACCCATACAAATCCTTGTTGTACCTTGATTTAGTTTCGCGCTAACCAACTGAAATATTGAAAAAAAAAAGTATTTTATGATGTTTGACATTTCTAGTTATCAAAGCTGTCAACTCGTTTGTAGATTCATCGTTTTGGTGGTAATTACAAATTTTTTTCTTACCAAAATTATATGATCTATTCATTAATATCAATTCATCAAATTTCACAGCAGCCTGCATTATAAACATCAGTAATTGTTTTTAGTTTCTTCGAAGATAAAATAAAATAAAAATGTTTCAACTACAATCCCATTAAAGAGATTATTGTAGAGCAGGATTCCCGCTCAATTCCCATATATCTTCAAGAATACGACCCTCTCTAGTGTATAGTGTGTGCTGTATACATGTTTTCTCTATACTATTATGAACCATTTTTCAAATCTACTCATGTGATTCAGAGGTCAATTTGTCAATTGAAACGTGCAATTGCTAAAGATGTTCCCTAAGGTCAATAATCAGATTTTTTCGTGATCAAATCCTTTAATTCTAATATATATATAATTATAATAATTATTATTATCTTTTAATAAAAAAATAATAATTTCATATGATTCATTTCTTATCATATATCTTTTAATAAAATGCATCAATTATGCTGAAGTTTGGTTCAATTGTCACCCACTTTATATAAAATTATTGTATTCTTAAACAGCGATTCCAAATAATAGTGTATGAAGGCAACTCAGCTCAAAAATTAGCTTCAAGAAAGGTATTTACTTAGAAAATGATTCGCGAGAAAAAATTAAAATTATATGAAATTTTATTTTTAATTAATGAAATACAACAATCGTTTCCTTTTAACAAAGTACTAAAAAAATCGATAAAGTTCAGAGCTTATATAAATGCGAAAAAACAATCTCATTTTCTATCTATATTAGCCGAATTTTATGTATTTTTACAAGATTAAATAAAATAAGCTAGTTCACGCGCTTTTAGATTTCAAGTATCATTTCAGTTTCTTGAGAGCGAAAAGAAATTTCATTTGATACAAATATCATTTCTTATCATTTTTTCGCGATAAAGGGCATTAATGGAAGATGAGATTATTTGTCAACCAGTTTGATATAAAATTATTATATACTCAAAGGAGCAGAGTTCCATGAGAATAAATTATGAAGCCAGTTCTATAATTGTTTCAAATTACTTGAGAAAACATGGATTACAATTTTATTTTTTAAACTTAGAAACGATTTGAAAGAAAATATTATGAATTCTATGAAAGTTGATTTATTAAAATAAGAATACAACAATGGTTTCCCTTTCACAAAGTATTCAACAAATGAAGAATAAAGTTCAAAACGTATAAAAAAGCGAAAAATCTAGGAAATATAAACCACAACAATTTGGAAGATTTTTCATTTCCATTTCTAATTATTTTACTGCTTATTACAATCCTGTTTGGATTAGGGAAAATTTACTAATTGGTTACCTCTTCTGTCTTGAGAAATAATAAGACTGTTCGTCCAAGTCCATCCGGACCTGATCTGGTCTAATGGCCCAAAATCTCTCCCCCGCGCCTCCTCCCCCTCCCTCCAAACTGACCTGGCTCGGAGATTTATTCCAAAAATAGATTGTAACGATTTTTGGAAAATTTTGATATTTTTGTTATCTAAATTCTATTTAATTTATTCATTCATTTATTTCAAAATAATGAGCTATATACCCCTAGGGACATTTGCGCTTTCATACATGTATGCCTTTACACTTGTCTATACTTATTTACAATAATAATTTTAGGCCATAAAGAGAATAGTCATATGATATTAACAAGGAAAAAGAGAGAAATCAAACATTTCTATCAAATATTTATATCAAAATTGTTCAATTATCACTATTATTATTAAGAGAGAAGAGAAAAATGTATGTAAGAGCTTAAACATTCTAAGGACAAATGAAGCTATCAAATATTAACGAGAACAGAGAACTGTGTACAAAATAAAGAAATTTCTGGCAATATCTACAACTAACATAATATAAATTATCGGTTTCCTAAAATATATTTGTTGCTATATAATTGAAAATATATCTTCAAAGGGTATTGAATTTATAATACGTTTTTATTTTATTGAAAATGAAAATACATAGATCTAATACTAGGGTCTATATTTTTTGTCAGCCTAAACGTCAAGATATATTTGTGTACTAGGAATATTTATGAGTAAATAATACCAGATCTGTGGCATAATGCACAGACATATGTAACTTGTAATATTACACCAAATACAAAGTTTTCCTAAAAGTTCGTAAACACTTTCAAAAAAATTGAAATACCAATATTATTCGCCGGTATGTATAATGTCTCTGTTTTATGCATAAAGTAATTGTATTATGTATTATTATATATTCGCCGCAATAATATTATACGCCAGGTAATTAGTAAACAACGTTTTACGAGAAATACAAACTTTGGGACAACCTTATAGGTAAAATTCCTGTACATCTTTCATAAATAAAATGGCCAAGCGCACAAAGATATTAGGAGACATTGGATTGTATTGCATTATATATGATGCTTTTCTGAGAAAAGCTGAGGGAACGCTATCAGTAGGCTGAGGAAGAAACAGTAATCCTGTATCACATCTCACGCATATAGCACGGGCTAATGGCACTTGGCAGTCCAGTGCGGACTTTATTCCATGAGAGATTCACAGAGGATCAAATTAAACCTTCATAATTCGTTAAAGAGGTTTTCAGATTCTAAAGTGTTTATTCGAAATCTATGGTAAAAATATGGATGGAAATTTTTATGGAAGGATATTTATCTATTAATATCGATAATATTTCTTATGTTACTATTCGGATCTCATGAAATACAGTTCACCTTGGACTCACGAGGGTCATTAGCCCGAAAACATAGTCTCTAGGTTTTGTTTCCATAGTGAGTCCGTTAGTTTGCAGAGACGGTCAACATATGAGGCGTATAGTTTTAGCGTCTATTTTAACGGAAAAGAATATCCTAATTTATGTATATTAAAGGTATGTAATTCTAAGTTCATCCATACAAATCCTTGTTGTACCTTGACATAGTTTCGCGTTATCCAACTGAAATATTGAAAAATAAATTATTTGATGATGTTCAAAATTTTTAATCAACGAAGCTGTCAACCCATTTGTAGAAGCATCGTTTTGGTTGAAAATTAGATTTTTCTTAACCAAAAATATTGTCTTTTCATTCATATTAATTCATAAAATTCACAGCAGTCTGCAATATAAACAACAGTTTGTTTCTTCAAGATAATATTTCAAAAAATGTTCCATCTATCCTCCCAATAATGTGATCAGTGTGGCGAAGCATTTCCGCCCATAACCTATACTTTCTAGAAAAGGATTGACTCTAGTGTATAGTGTATGCTGTATCCATGTTTCCTTTACAATTTTAAACAATTTTTCAAATCCACCCATGTGAATACAGAAGCTAATCTGTCAAATGAAACGTTAAATTGCTAAATATGTTCCCTTAAGACAATGATCAGATTTTTTCGCCTTCAAAATGTTTTTGTAAGTTGTAATGTATCCATTCAGAAATCTTTCATATTGGTGGTTATAACTTGAGCTCGTTCACAATCTCTCGTGATATCAAGTATTCATGTAAGTTTGTTGAAAACACAGAAAAATCAATTCATAAAATGTATTTCATTTTATATCTCTTCGCGATAAAATGCATCAGTTATTCTGAAAGATCAGCTCAATTGTTAACCAACTTGATATAAAATTATTGTATTCTCAAACAGTAGTTCCAGAGAATAGTTTATAAAGGCAACTCAAAGTTAATTCAAAACATGGTCTCAATAAAGTTATTCAAAGATATATCTTTCAACGATAAAATGCATCAGTTATGCTGAAGATTGGATCAATTGTCACCCAACTTGATATAGAATTATTGTATTCTAAAATAGCGATTCCAAAGAATAGTCTATCAAGGCAACTCAGCTCCAAAATTTGCTTCAAGAAAGGTATTTAACTAGAAAATGATTCACGAGAAAAAAATTGATTTTCATGAAATTTTATTTTTAATTATTGAAATACAACAATCGTTACCTTTTCACAAAGTACTCAACAAAAAGACGATTAAGTTCAAAGCGTATATAAAAGCGAAAATACGATCTCATAAATATGAACTACAACTCTTGGGAAGAATTTTCATTTCCTTTTCTAATTATTTTATTGATAATAGCAATCCTCTTTGGATTGTGGACCATTCACAAGTTGGTATCCTCTTCGGCGAGGAAAGAAAAAAGACGTTTCGGCCAAAGCTCCCCGGACCTAATCTGGTTTAATGCCTCATAGACGCATCCCTACACCGCCTCCCCTTGCCCCCACATTGACCTGGCTCGTCAATTTCCCAACAAGAAAATAAAAAAGGAATTTGGTGGAAGTTGTGCTAGTATAGTTAAAATCTTACTTCAATAGTTTGCTTAAATGCCATTTATAATATTCACCCTTCAGTGCAGCATATAAAAGCAGAATGATACATTACAGTATTGGAGCTCTAAAGGAGCAGTCTGGTAGATTAAATTGGCGAAACGGCTGGGAGGGTTCACTACTGATGAGCTAAGCCCTCCTAATATTTTTTTCATCGCTGTAAGGACAGAAGAGGTTTTATTAATTTCGGAGAATAAAAATTCTCGTCTTTATGTCTTCACTTATTATAGTTATATCTATATTTTAATGAATATATTTGATATTTTTATCAGCCGAGAGAGAGAAAGAAAACTCAAGATTGACCTTTCTAATTCAGATAATCCCTATAACACATCGCAGGGCTTTCTTAGAAGGGTTATAAACACTGAGATATATCCCAACACCTCATATTTTGAAAAAATCTGAAAGTGATATTTACTGAGAATATCTAGTTCCAGACCTAGCATAATGTATAGACCCCTGTAACCTGATACAAATATAGTAAATATATAAAAAACAATATAAATGGTTTTACAATTTCATTATTATATTTTGATTTTAGAAGGCTATAATATCTTCAATATTTATAAAATGAAAAGACAAAGGTTCAACAAAGAGTTCCAATTAATAAATTAAATAACCTAATTCAACTTCTTGTCAAGCTAATTTATTGATAAATCATGAAAATCCAACCAGGAGCGCGTTTTGGGATGTTGGACCTCGTCAGCCTGGCGCAGTTTATACCTAAACAACCTGAATAATGGTAAAAGGAGGATTCCTGATAAATCAAGGAATGCCTATTTAAGGCCACACTCTTAATCATTATTCCAAAAGGCTTCTATCTCACCTGAATTAAAACCCTGTACTTTACATAGCGCGAACTTTGAAACATCCACACAAGAACCAACCTGAAAACGATGGATTTATGACAATTAAAGACAGTTTATTGACATCTAGTCAACGGTAAAAAGAGAGTTTACAAAGTTTAGAATAGCAAAGGAAATATGTACATCAGACGAGGCCTTCACCGAAAGGACGCCTGGATCCAATCAGGAGCCTAAAGCCTCGCTAAATTCATACAGAGCCCCGCCAAACCAGCAATCCCTAACATGTTCAATGATAGGGTTGAAGAATTCGGCGAAAATAATCCTGTTTTCAGGCGAGAGTTGCCTGATGAGATCCTCCCTATCAGGGTCGTAAGTGATCGCGTGCGTGATATCTTTCCAGGTTATATTGCCCTTATATAGGGGGCTCAAGAGAGTTACATCATTCAGATAGGCGAATACCACATTTAACCACGTCCTGTGTGGCGTGTTCATAATGAAATAAGTCTCGAAAGGTGATGGAGCGGGCTGGAGCTCATGGGTCGTCGGGGTAGGTATTGGAAGCTCCTATCTCCCCTGCATTAAAACCCTGAACTCTATATAGCGTGAACTTTAGAACATCCACACAAGAGCCAACCTGAAAACGATGGCTTTATGTTATATTCCTCTTCAATAAAAGGGTTTTCCGATATCATAATATAATAGGGGGGTCGGTGGAAGGCTGGTCTGAACCGTTTGTTTTCGATCGCTACGGGTTCTATTCCCGCCTTGGGCACTTTTTTCTGATTTAAAAAATGCTCCAATGGCCCCCGATTCTTGCAAAGGTTCAACCCACCAGCGAGTGCAGGTATCTAACCGGGGCTCTGGCACATTTGTAAGTGCAAAGTAGAATTATTTTCACATGTGGTGCACTTATTGTAAAAGCAGTCGCCTTCTTCTACCCACCATGATTGTTATGGCCGATACCACGTGTACTAGGGATATATAATATATAATAGGTTTTATAAATCGATGGAATTTGCTGGAAAGGTGTGTAGCTTGATTAACATACACGCTCTATAATAAATAAATCAACGCTCCGAGTATGTATATATATATAATACGCATTTGGGTTGGATTCGTGGACCAATAAGAGGAAAACCAAAACATTGCGATCTTGTCTTTGAATTCTTTCAGACTTAAAGCTAACTAATCAGTGATAAATTATTTTATATAATGGAAATACCCATTTATATTTAGAACATTACCAAATTTTCATTTATATGTTTGAAATTTTGACTTTTTTTTTTCTACGGCTCTGAATGTTTTTAATATATTTTTATTATTAATGGAATTCGGCTCTTGCTTGCTTTGAAGTTTGATGAAAATTAATCTATGCCATCTACCGTTATAAATATTTGCAAATTTATATTTTAAAAATAATTATGCACATATTTTAATTTCTTTTTATCTATTTTTTTTTAAGGAATCGTGCTTATACCTACCATGGTATATCTACCATGATTAATTTATTACATTATAACACTCGTATAGACAAAACTTGAAGTATTTTTGAGACAAGGGCAATTTTGTTCACACTTGGTTATCTCAGAGGTATCAAATAAAGATTACTGTTTTTCAAACGTATTTCGAAGTTAATGTCTGAATGCTGATATACATGCTAAAAGGCACATCTTACTTAAGTTTTGCTTATAGGTAATATTAAAAAAATTGTGCTAAAAATTCTCTGAACATAATTCCGAAACCTACAACCGAAAATAGAGTTTTTAAAATTAAAACTCGTTGCAATTGTGAGTATTTCAGCGCTTTTCGATTTATATTGCGCAAGTATTAGCAACAAGGTTTTGAATATATTAACCTAACAGGTCATTTATACAGCGAGTTTGTAAACATCAGTTTGTTCCCGCGCCGCGCGTGGTATCATATCTTTCAGGTTTTTTGAAGGTAAACTATCATTGGTAAATATACGCTCTTAAATGAAATATTTCTGCCTCAAGATTAAGTCATTTATGAGCAAACAATAAAAATTGTTTTCTCGTAACCGGGTTGCAATCAAAAAGCTGTGAGGCCGGATAAATTTGCTCTAAGTGAATTATGGTTCCTAGAGAAATATATTCACATTGCCATAGAATTTGTAAGTAATGGCATATTATATGCCATATTACACTGAATTGTTGGAACATTTTCATTGTTATCAAAAAGTTATCAATAAGAAAAAGCTCAAAACGTTCTAAAAGCGATAAAAAGTCTCTCTACGCACTAAAACCAAAATGTACCACAACACATGGGAAGAATTTTCACTTCCATTTTTAATCATTTTATTGATTATTACAATAATTTTCGGGATCTGGATGATCTACAAGCTACTATCTTCTGCCACGTGGAAGGAAGAGGAGAAGTGCCGCCCGACCCAGCCTGGACTTGATTTGGTCTAGTCGCCGAATTCCTACCACCCAGCCGACCACCTCTCCAAAAGAGAATAAAAATCACGAACCCGGGAGTTTTGATTTTTATTTTAGATAATTGAATCATATCACCTCCTAATTGTGTAAATAAATGTCGCTTGTGGGTCACCGCCATCTATCGAGAGAAAAAACAACTAGCTGTTGATTTTTTATTTATTTTCTAGAAAGTTGCCTTTACTCATTGCTTTTATCACCAAGAAAATCAACCATGAAAGATAAGTTATGTTTTTTTGTCCCCTATAAGATAGGAATACATTATGTTAAAAGTCAATCAACTCTCACTCTTTACTACATTGTTTAATTCTGGAAAAAGGTATATATGGCCAGAAGTGTTTAAACTCGGTATAAAGAATATCTATTCAGATGAAATTTATAATAAATGCATTGCTATTTTTATCATTATATATTATACATCTTCTGCGCACCTTATTTTTCTATGGAATGGATTAAACGGAAATTTCGCTAAATAATAGAATTTTTATGTGGTAAATTGATAGAATATTTGTAAAGATATTTAACTAACTTAAATTGAAATGAAATTGAGATCTCTTGGAATATTTCCAATTTTTATACATTATTTGTTGTTCCAAAGACATCCATATATTACTATTTTAATTTTGACGAATATTCACATTGAGACCTACCACAGTAAATCGTTATCCCTTGGTTAATAAATAGGATGATTCAAAATATAGTTTGAGTGTTCTGTAATTTCTAGAACTCTAGACATGGGCTCTATCTTGTTTATTTATAACTCAATGGATGTATTATAAAGCGGTTCATTTATTAGTGTAGCATATGTATCTACAATATATTTGAAAATAATAATCTCAAAGGATATAAAGGGTTTTTAAGAATATATAAATGGTATGAAAATATATGAAATATAGTTATAGATAGGTATTTGATATATAGTTATTGTATTCATATATCGAAAAAGGAACTTCTAAAGCAATGCATTTTATGTTTATTTCACCAATATATAAAGTAAAGTTGAGGCGAAGAATATGTTACAATAAGTATACATTATTTATCACTTTAACTACTTGTTGTACAGGGGTCGTGAAAAAATGCTTTGTTTTAATTCTTTTAAATAGAGAGTTGAATAAGGAAAGGCTGGATATATCTTTTGTTAATTTCAGCAAGGTGTCGTTCATCTTTATAAATATTTTGAATTGTTCTATCATGAACCTTATATATAGCTAAATATTATGCAGATTTTATAACACAATCAGTTCGGTACATGGTCTACAGATTTATTCATAGAAACTGCTCTCACAGGGTTCCTCAGTGATGGGAGATAAGCCCTTACAGTTTCTATAGTTTCACCATTTTATGAATTAATATATTATCATTTTTAACAATATCATTAAAAAAAACTCCGACTTTGCCGGTCCCAAACCCGGATGAAAAAGGAGGAGAGGGAGCAGTAACAAGCTCGCTAAAAACCTGGGTTCAGCTGGCCCGGCTGATAGTACCCTGTAAGAGCTCCTAATCCGGGGATACAGGATGAGCAGCGTCTGTACTCCATGTTAGGAGAGCTGTTCTTCATGTCAGAGGCGGCTATTTCTTTGGGAGCTAATGTGGCCTGCCACTGAGACAAAGGCAGACCCATTCCACTTCACCAATCATGATGGTTGTCAAACAGACACCATCAAGGGTCACAACTTGATACCCTAATATAATGAGTGAAGATAAGAAAGAAGAAAAATATTTTTAACAAAATTTATATTAATAATCTATAAATATCTATTTGAATAGAAAATGCATAGATCCCTTCTGAAAACGCTAATAACGCGTCATTTATAATTGAAATATATATATATATCTCTATATATATAAAAGTCAATTCCTGTCTGTCTGTCTGTTTCGCGATAAACTCAAAAACTACTGAACCAATTGGTACCAAATTTTGCATGTCGCTTTTTATAAACCTGAGGAAAATTTTTGGCTACAATTTGCTTAGTATTTTTGGCTATTTCTTTTTTCATTTGAAGAACTTTTTTTACGCGGAGTAAATACGAGGCTTACGCGGAGTAAATACGACGGAAAGTAACAACACGAGGCCAATTAAGCGACCAATGAGCGTTCTGCATTTCTTTTCAAGTTGCTTGCTTACTTTTTTTAAAATATCTTTTTATACGAGTGTCACTTTTTTTTTTCAAAAGTATTGAGAGAGAAATTTATATTACTAAGTTAAGGTAAGTTTCACGCAATTAAATAAAAAAAAAACTTTACAAAATTAGCGTTACTGTATGTAAACAATGGCTTTCTTATTTTTTATTCATTTTTGTTCTGGCCTTTGTGTTTTTTTTTTTACAGTCAATATGATAATTCTTAAAATTAAACAAACAATAGTCAATATGCGAAAAATACAGTAGTGAAATTTTAATATGCATTAGTGTCTCATTTAACAGCCAAAACATGTGTTTGTCTAAAATTTATATTGCTAATTCTTAAAATTAAACAAACAATAGTCAATAAGCAAAAAATACAGTAGTGAAAATTTAATATGATTTACTGTCTCATTTAACAGCCAAAACATGTGTTTGTCTAAAATTTATATTGCTAAGTTAAGGTACGTTCACACAATGCAATTTAAAAAAATAAACATTACAGAATTAGCTTTACTGTATGTAAACAATGCCTTTCTTACTTTTTTTATTAATTTTTGTTCTGGCCTTTGTTTTTTTTTTTTTACAGTCAATATGATAATTCTTAAAATTAAACAAACAATAGTCAATAAGCAAAAAATACAGTAGTGAAAATTTAATATGATTTACTGTCTCATTTAACAGCCAAAACATGTGTTTGTCTAAAATTTATATTGCTAAGTTAAGGTACGTTCACACAATGCAATTAAAAAAAAACATTACATTTATTAATTTTTGTTCTGGCCTTTGTTTTTTATTTACAGTCAATATGATAATTCTTAAAATTAAACAAACAATAGTCAATATGCAGAAAATACAGTAGTGCAAATTTACTATTAATTACTGTCTCATTTAACAGCCAAAACGTGTGTTTGTCTATAATCCATATACCCATTGGTTTTTATCAGCCTAAAATATTAACATGGCTATTTTGGCATTAGTTTTTTTAGTATTTTTTTTTTTCTGACATGTTGATAGGGCACTACCTTTTACAAAGTTACGGTTAGTAACCAATGCAGATTTGCCAATATTTACAAACTTTTATTACTGTATATAAACAATGGGCTTATGTTTTTTAATTGTTGTAATGGCCTTTGTTTTGTTATTCATTTAAAAAAATCATATGTTTTGGGTCTGCACTGTTTTCCTTATAAGCTTTTTTTTTATATATATACAAAAATATTTCTGGTACTGATTGTGCTATTTCTGTTTTTTCAGGACATATTTTCAAATTGAATCATCCCATTTGATATGCCTCGCAAAAGATCTGCAATTGGAGTAAGTACACCTGCAGCTCGACGCATGGCTGCCCGAGCTGCTAGAGGCCAAAGTAGCCGCACATTGGAGAATCCCCAACAGTCTCAAGCCCGCCTCCAAAGTGACCGGCTGCGCCGCAGAGTTCAACGCGCATCAGAGAATCCCCAACAGTCTCAAGCCCGCCTCCAAAGTGACCGGCTGCGCCACAGAGTTCAATGCGCATCAGAGAATCCCCAACAGTCTCAAGCCCGTCTCCAAAGTGACCGGCTGCACCACAGAGTTCAACGCGCATCAGAGACTCCCCAGCAGTCCCAAACACGACAGGAGGCTGACCAGTTGCGGTATTTCAGGCAACGAGCTAGCACTTGGGCTGATATGCTCAATGCTGCTTTCCATTACAATCCGGCCCTGAATTATGAACAATTTACTTTTCTTCAGATTGGCCATATGGAAAAACAATGTCAACATTGTACTGCCTTTAAGTACAATGGTGAGCGGCCTGGAATGTGCTGTTCTGCAGGTAAGGTCAGAATTCCTGATTTACCTGAACCCCCAGAAGCTCTCAGAACTCTGCTCGATGGGTCTTCTCCTCACTCGGCTGAGTTCATGCGACATATCCATCACTATAACAATGCCTTCCAAATGACATCTTTTGGGTGTGGTAGTCGTGTTTTGTTGCCAGGTTACATGCCAACGTTTAAGGTCCAAGGCCAGGTCTATCATAGAATTGGCTCTGTTTTGCCACCACTCAACTCTGATAGCCGCCAACTACAGCCAGCATTCCTTCAGGTTTTCTTCATCGGAGATAGTAGTGCAGAGGTTGCCACCCGCCATAGAAACTTTCCCATCACTAAGCCCCACATTGTTAGCATTTTGCAAGATATGTTGCATCAACATAATCCTTATGTCCATTTGTTCAAAGCTTCCATTGAAAAAATGCCTTCTCCTGATTACAAGTTGGTCATTAAGGCTGACAAAGCACCGCCTGGACACCATCCTCGCACATTCAATGCTCCAACCATTAATGAGGTTGCCATTGTTATTGTGCAGGAAAACTGTGACAGACGTGACATTGTTCTTTCCAAAAGAGGCAGTGGTGTGCAGAGGATTAACGAGTTTCACAGGTCTTATGACGCCCTGCAATACCCATAGGTTTTTGGAATGGTCAAGATGGTTATCATTTCCATATCCCTCAGCTGATTAATGGGGTTCCTTCGGCGCACAAGACGGTTTCTTGCATGTATTTTTATGCTTCACTGCTAATGATTCGTAGCCGTAATCCTGGCATAACAAATTGGTTACTGGCTTTTGGAGATTTGACCCATCAAATTCTGGTCGACATTTATGCCAAGGTGGAATCTGAAAGGCTGCATTACATCTCAGCGCATCAAGCTCAACTTCGTGCAACCGAATACATCAATCTGTTAGATGCTATTCGCACTGACAGGAGTCATGCCCTTATTGGAAGACAAGTTATTCTTCCTTCTTCCTTTGTGGGCAGTCCAAGGCACATGCATGAGTATGCCCAGGATTGCATGGCTTACGTCCGTAAATATGGTCGCCCATACCTTTTTATTACATTTACATGCAATCCTGAGTGGCCTGAGATAAAACTAATGCAGTTCCCCACCCAAGGTGCATTTGTTCGGCATGACTTGGTTGCTCGCATTTTTCAATTGAAAGTTACCAAGCTTATAGATTTGATCACCAAGGGTGATGTTTTTGGCAAGCCCCAATGTTGGTGTTATACCATTGAATGGCAAAAGCGAGGGCTACCACATGCGCATATTTTATTGTGGCTTAAAGAAAAGATTCGCCCAAACCAGATTGATTCGATCATTTGTGCTGAAATCCCCAATGCGGAGGTTGATGCTTCACTGTTTCGGACTGTAACCAAAAATATGATTCATGAGCCATGTGGACATGGATATCCTAATCCTGGCTGCATGGAACGGGGTAGATGCCAAAAGAAATATCCACGGCTACTCTTGGCTGAAACGCAGACAGATAGGGATGGCTACCCATTGTACAGACGTCGCAGGCCTGAGGAAGGTGGCTTTTCTTTTGTTAAAAGAGTGAGAGTTTTCACCATTGAGAATGGTGTTCAGGTTGTGCGCATGACTGATGTTACCATTGATAATAGGTATGTTGTGCCATATTCGCCTCTTCTATGCATACTATTTGATGCTCACATCAATGTGGAGTCCTGTGCTTCAATCTCTGCTATAAAATATATATGCAAATACATATACAAGGGTTCAGACCAATCAATTTTTGCAGTTAGTGGTGCTCATACAGAGTCTAATGAAGTGCTAGAGTACCAACATGGTCGATATATTAGTAGCAATGAAGCTGTTTGGCGCATTCTGGGATTCCCTATTCACAGACGCCATCCAATGGTTCAACATCTCTCTGTACACTTGGAAAATGGGCAGCGTGTATATTTTACTTCTGCTAATGCTGCACTACAGGCTCACCGTCCACCTAAGACCACGTTGACAGAATTTTTTGCCCTTTGCCAGCGCGATAACTTTGCAAAAACACTTCTCTATGTTGAAGTTCCTGTTTACTACATTTGGTCTGCTTCTAAATCATGGCAGCCTCGAAAACAAGGCACTCGCATTGCTGACCAAGTTGCTTTGGCTTCTGATGCTATTGGCAGAGTCTACACCGTTCATCCAAATTTTGAGTAATGTTTTTATCTTCGCATGCTGCTTCATAGTGTTCGTGGTCCGACTTCTTTTGCAGCCCTCAGAACAATCAATGGTGTGCTCTGTCAAACATATAAAGAGGCATGTCTGCATTTGGGGTTGCTTGAGAATGACCAGCAATGGCATCATTGTATTCAGGAAGCAGTGCTAAGTGAGTCTCCTTTAAAAATCCGGGAACTTTTTGCTATTATTCTTACCTGCTGCCACCCTACCAACCCTCAAGATATCTGGGCACAATTTAAAGAACCAATGTCTGCAGATATTCTGAATCTTGCCAGACAGCAAGCCAATGACGGTCTTTTACAGCTGACATCCGAAATGTCAAATCAGGCTTTAATACTTTTAGAACAAAAAGTTCTGCAAATGACTGGTTTCCATTTGAAAAAGTTTGGCATGAGGTCCCCACAGCGCAATGTTTCTCACCGAACCAGTCATGAACTTTTAAGAGAAACATCGTATGATCTCAGCATGTTACTACAATTTGTGGCTTCGAATGAACCGAAACTTGCCAATGTCCCTGAACAAAAGGAGGCTTACGATAGGATCCTTTCTAAAATTGATTCCAATGCTGGCGGATTGTACTTTCTTGATGCTCCGGGGGGCACAGGAAAAACTTTTCTGATCAATCTTCTTCTTACAAAGGTACGAAGTACTGGGGACATTGCTCTTTCTACAGCTTCTTCTGGTATTACGGCCACTCTGTTGCATGGTGGCAGAACTGCTCATTCCACTTTCAAATTACCCTTAGATTTGACCAGGGATGAGGTACCAGTTTGTAATTTGAATGCTGATTCCGCAATGGGTGAAGTTCTTAGACAATGCAAATTTATTGTCTGGGATGAATGTACTATGGCACACAGGCATGCTTTAGAGGCATTTGACATAACACTTAAAGATTGTAGGCAGGATCAGAGACCAATGGGAGGTGTAGTGTTGTTGTTGGCCGGTAACTTCAGGCAGATATTGCCCATTATCCCTAGAGGTACAATAGCAGATGAGTTGCATGCTTGCTTAAAGGCATCCCCACTTTGGTCATTTGTTGAAAGACTTACTCTTTCAACAAATATGCGGGCTGTCAATTCAGGAGATCCCAACTCACTGTTATTTTCACAATTTTTGCTTCAACTTGGAAGTGGCCAACTTAATGATACGGATGGTAATGTTAATTTTTCAAATGAATTGGTTAACACTGTTGTGTGTGTGTGTGTGACTCCCTCTCTGGCCTAAAGAATAGTGTTTTTCCTAACATTGGGGAGATGTTTAACCGGGGAAGGGCGAATTACTATCCTTGGCTTTGTGAGCGGGCAATTTTGGCTCCAAGGAATTGTGTAGTTGATGCCATAAATGCTCAGCTTTTGAAAGAAATACCAGGGCAAAGCATTTTATATACTTCTGTGGATTCCACCATTGATGCTGAGGATTGCGTGGAATATACAACAGAGTTTTTAAATTCTTTAGAACCTTCTGGGATGCCACCACATCACTTAGAACTTAGAGTTGGTGTTCCCATTATTTTATTGAGAAATATTGATGCACCCCGCCTTTGCAATGGAACCCGTCTCTGTGTTAAAAGATTGTGGCCTCATGTGGTAGAGGCAACCATTTTAACTGGTTGTTTTCAAAATGAAGAGGTTTTTATTCCCCGGATTCCTCTGATTCATGATGATAAACATTCTCCTTTGCATTTTAAAAGATTGCAGTTCCCCATTCGCGTTTCTTTTGCCATGTCGATTAACAAGGCTCAAGGTCAGTCCCTCAAAATTGCTGGCATTGACTTGGAGCAACCCTGTTTCTCGCATGGGCAATTGTATGTAGCCTGCTCTAGAGTTGGCTCAGGAAGAAATCTTTATGTTTTGGCTCAAGAAAATAAGACTTCAAATTTTGTGTATTCTTCTGTGTTGTCATGAATAATATTTTTTTATTACGCTATTTTAGTCTTTTTTTTTTGTTTGAGTGGTATATTAATTTCATAATTCTTTCTATATACGTATATATTTATTGACAAAATATTGATGCACCCCGCCTTTGCAATGGTACCCGTCTCTGTGTTAAAAGATTGTGGCCTCATGTGGTAGAGGCAACCATTTTAACTGGTTGTTTTCAAAATGAAGAGGTTTTTATTCCCCGGATTCCTCTGATTCATGATGATAAACATTCTCCTTTGCATTTTAAAAGATTGCAGTTCCCTATTCAAGTTTCTTTTGCCATGTCGATTAACAAGGCTCAAGGTCACTCCCTCAAAATTGCTGACATTGACTTGGGGCAACCCTGTTTCTCGCATGGGCAATTGTATGTTGCCTGCTCTAGAGTTGGCTCAGGAAGAAATCTTTAAGTTTTGGCTTCAGAAAATAAGACTTCAAATTTTGTGTATTCTTCTGTGTTGTCATGAATAAATTTTTTTTTAATGCTATTTTAGTCTTTTTTTTGTTGTTGTTTGAGTGGTATATTATTTTCATAATTCTTTCTATATACGTATATATTTAATGACAAAATATTGATGCACCCCGCCTTTGCAATGGTACCCGTCTCTGTGTTAAAAGAGTGTGGCCTCATGTGGTAGAGGCAACCATTTTAACTGGTTGTTTTCAAAATGAAGAGGTTTTTATTTCCCGGATTCCTCTGATTCATGATGATAAACATTCTCCTTTGCATTTTAAAAGATTGCAGTTCCCCATTCAAGTTTCTTTTGCCATGTCGATTAACAAGGCTCAAGGTCACTCCCTCAAAATTGCTGGCATTGACTTGGGGCAACCCTGTTTCTGGCATGGGCAATTGTATGTTGCCTGCTCTAGAGTTGGCTCAGGAAGAAATCTTTAAGTTTTGGCTCCAGAAAATAAGACTTCAAATTTTGTGTATTCTTCTGTGTTGTCATGAATAATTTTTTTTTATGCTATTTTAGTCTTTTTTTTTTTGTTGTTTGAGTGGTATATTATTTTCATAATTCTTTCTATATACGTATATATTTGAAGAGGTTTTTATTCCCCGGATTCCTCTGATTCATGATGATAAACATTCTCCTTTGCATTTTAAAAGATTGCAGTTCCCCATTCGAGTTTCTTTTGCCATGTCGATTAACAAGGCTCAAGGTCAGTCCCTCAAAATTGCTGGCATTGACTTGGAGCAACCCTGTTTCTCGCATGGGCAATTGTATGTTGACTGCTCTAGAGTTGGCTCAGGAAGAAATATTTATTTTTTGGCCCCAGAAAATAAAACTTCAAATTTTGTGTATTCTTCTGTGTTGTCATGAATAATTTTTTTTTATGCTATTTTAGTCTCTTTTTTTGTTGTTTTTGAGTGGTATCTTATTTTCATAATTCTTTCTATAAAAGTATATATTTGTATATATTTGAAAGGTAAAATCTCTAGAATTAGAATATTCAAGGACAGTTGCAGATTATTATGATTTATATTAATATTAGTTTTTTTTTTTTTTAATTTTTCAGAAAAACATCTACGAATGTTTGACTGGGGTCTGAAAACATTAGATTACAGGCTGCTGGCTAGGCTTGGTCAATCACGGTCACTCTTCTCAAGCAATTTCAATCCTTATCCCTTTTTTACCCAAAGAGTGTAATAGACCTACAGAGGATGCACCACTATATATAAGAGTTAACACGCTGGGGCGGGTACCTCGGAGGTTGGGAGGAAAATCTGCCAACTATTTGAACTATGTATTACTTCGGTGTTGCTATTCTATGGCTCTAATACTATTTATTAGAAATTTTCTTTCAGTATGAAGGAAATTGCACTCGGGGGGAATTCCCGGGCGAAGCCGGGTCATTCGTCTATAAATGATAATTTCCACCAGATGTGC
The DNA here is from genome assembly GCA_030710605.1 of Cordylochernes scorpioides. Taxonomy (NCBI): domain Eukaryota; kingdom Metazoa; phylum Arthropoda; class Arachnida; order Pseudoscorpiones; family Chernetidae; genus Cordylochernes; species Cordylochernes scorpioides. The sequence goes on from CP092878.1 coordinate 44,151,683, forward strand.
ACAAATGTATATACTGTGCTTAGGAATAATTTTATTTAACCTTTCTTGAAATGCTGCTTCTAATAAATTAAAATATACCTATTTCAATTTCAAGCCACTATCTATACTTACTTAGGGTAAACCCGGGTGACTCGGCTAGTATAAAATAAAAGAGGCATCTCCTGACCACGAGCACATGTGCTTTTTAGATGGCAGAGCGCCATCTAGTGGAGCAAAAATAAACTAAACGTTTATTTAGTTTGCTCCACTAGATGGCGCTCTGCCATCTAAAAAGCACATGTGCTCGTGGTCAGGAGATGCCTCCTTTATTTTAAATATCAACACCTGACCCATTTATCTTTTATTTTTTTCTATTCTTTTTTCATATATATATATATATGTATTTTTTATTTATTTTTATTACAGAAGCACGAAGTCTATTTGACTATTGTGCTATATTAGAATTATTTACATATTTACATTAATTATTTACACGATGAATTAGTGAATTATAAATTTGTGAACATAGAGCTCTAATGAAAACATAAATATTAAAATTTGGAAAACCCTTTTCAAAACAACAGATTTGAAAATCCTTTTAAAAATTAGGATGGGTATATATGAAGAGATATTCAACAATGATATAAATAAAAACGAAGCATCCTATATTTAAAACAAAAAGAACAAAATATTTTATTAAATTTAAAGCGAACACATATTGATAAATAAAAAGATAAAGGGTATTAAATAAAAAAGGAAGATAAAATGGGCACTTTAAGATATATTGAAATATATTTAGAGACTTTTCTTTCATTCCGAATCAATTTAGTATTATCTACTGGATTTGATATTTCTGTATTACCTTAGATCCAAACTCTAAAATATACCTCCACCCCCATATTTGGGAATTGTGGAAATCTTGTACAAACATGACAGTGGTTATTTACCTTTACACGTGTGTGTTTGTATTCTAAATTGATATAAGGGCATTACAACTAACCACAATCTAACCACGTACTCGTTTCGGGCAATATTGATAATTTTTCCGATAGATGGCGCATCTACAATCAACTTCCAGTTGAACGGGGATCCCTGCAAAGGAGATCCCTTTTCCTTGAATAGAAATATTTTATAATCATTTTTTCAGGTTAATATTATATTAATTATCCTAAAATAGAAATGTCATTGTTTGCTGGTTTTTGGGACAAGAACATTATGCAGTCGAAGTAAAATATAAGAGTTTCAATCCTAATTTCTTTTAATTGTTCTGATAGACATAATTGAGGATGAAATAATGGCTGACATAAGGCACGAAGAATAAATGATAGATTTTTTATAAATACAATTCAACTGGTTTTAAAGAAATTAATAATCAGACAAAATACAGACTTTATGCCATTGATCATATTTTATTATTCTTTGTACAAGTGGTACAGATCCATGCCAATCATGTTTAGTTGAAGTAAACGACTGCCTATATTTATTTACTTATTTCCTCTACTGTAAGTGCACCACATATCTACACATTTAAAAATTAGCTAGATTTCTACATTTATAAATGCGCCAAAGACCCGTCACTTGAAGTTACTTGCAATAATGGGATTGGATTTTTGAAAAATTCGGGAGTTATTAAAACTAATATTTATTCAGAAAAAAGTTGCCATTGCGGATTTCAAACTCGGGCCTGGCTGTAAGAATTCGACGGTTTTTAACAATCGTCCACTTACCTCTTCATCTTTATACAATTCTCAGTTCATTACAAATCATGGCAATTTTGGAGAATTTCTAGCGAAATTCGGGGCAACTGATGATCCTAGCTGCGTCTGAGGAAAAGAAAACCAAACCTCAATACATTTATTGATAGAATGTCCATTCTTTCAGCTACAGAAATAATTATTTTTATCCCATCGAAGCAATGTGTGAATTTGTATATTACAAAGACACTTATGTAAAGTTCAATGGTTTTTGTATATATATTTTAGATTTTCTTTTCTATTTGAGAAAACTAACCTTTCTGTTTTCAATTTGTTTCTAGTCTTGTGTATTGAATTGTATATAAAATGAATTGTATATAAGCTGTTGAAATGTATTTAGAAGCAAGTATCCCAATTTGGGATATTGCGTCTCATATGTCAAATAAATAAATAAAATATTGATATAAAAGGCGAATCTTTGTAAATATGTTAATCTAGATGACTATATTCAGACTAAAGAACTTATAATTGAAGAATCCGAAGAGAGAAACTAGATAAATTACTAATAGGGCATATCAACTATTGAGATATCCGTTTTTTATCTTCCTTTTATAGTGATACTGATGTCCTTTGGAATGGGATTTTAGATGAACTATGGACATAAGCTTTGAGGACAGTAGAATTATATATAATTATAAATATATAATATGCCTCAAACAATCGCTCTTCCGCAAATATCAAATTGAGTCTTTCGTGAGAAAATTTATATTATGATGCATTAGAGCGCCATCTGTTATGAAAATTCGAAACTATTATAGACGCGTTTGATGCTTTTTTTTTTTTAAACAATTTCAACCTCCCTTACTGCAATTTAATGGGAGATATATATATGACGCTTATAGTTTTAGCGTCTATTTTAATGGGAAAGGCGACCCTTATTTTTATATATTGATGGTATTGTAATGTTGAGTTCACCCATACAAATCCTTGTTGTACCTTGATTTAGTTTCGCGCTAACCAACTGAAATATTGAAAAAAAAGTATTTTATGATGTTTGACATTTCTAGTTATCAAAGCTGTCAACTCGTTTGTAGATTCATCGTTTTGGTGGTAATTACATATTTTTTTTCTTACCAAAATTATATGATCTATTCATTAATATCAATTCATCAAATTTCACAGCAGCCTACATTATAAACATCAGTAATTGTTTTTAGTTTCTTCGAAGATAAAATAAAATAAAAATGTTTCAACTACAAAATCCCATTAAAGAGATTATTGTAGAGCAGGATTCCCGCTCAATTCCCATATATCTTCAAGAATACGACCCTCTCTAGTGTATAGTGTGTGCTGTATACATGTTTTCTCTATACTATTATGAACCATTTTTCAAATCTACTCATGTGATTCAGAGGTCAATTTGTCAATTGAAACGTGCAATTGCTAAAGATGTTCCCTAAAGTCAATAATCAGATTTTTTCGCGATCAAATCCTTTAATTCTAATATATATATAATTATAATAATAATTATTATCTTTTAATAAAAAAATAATAATTTCATATGATTCATTTCTTATCATATATCTTTTAATAAAATGCATCAATTATGCTGAAGTTTGGTTCAATTGTCACCCACTTTATATAAAATTATTGTATTCTTAAACAGCGATTCCAAATAATAGTGTATGAAGGCAACTCAGCTCAAAAATTAGCTTCAAGAAAGGTATTTACTTAGAAAATGATTCGCGAGAAAAAATTAAAATTATATGAAATTTTATTTTTAATTAATGAAATACAACAATCGTTTCCTTTTAACAAAGTACTAAAAAGAGTCGATAAAGTTCAGAGCTTATATAAATGCGAAAAAACAATCTCATTTTCTATCTATATTAGCCGAATTTTATGTATTTTTACAAGATTAAAAAGAAATAAGCTAGTTCACGCGCTTTTAGATTTCAAGTATCATTTCAGTTTCTTGAGAGCGAAAAGAAATTTCATTTGATACAAATATCATTTCTTATCATTTTTTCGCGATAAAGGGCATTAATGGAAGATGAGATTATTTGTCAACCAGTTTGATATAAAATTATTATATACTCAAAGGAGCAGAGTTCCATGAGAATAAATTATGAAGCCAGTTCTATAATTGTTTCAAATTACTTGAGGAAACATGGATTACAATTTTATTTTTTAAACTTAGAAACGATTTGAAAGAAAATATTATGAATTCTATGAAAGTTGATTTATTAAAATAAGAATACAACAATGGTTTCCCTCTCACAAAGTATTCAACAAATGAAGAATAAAGTTCAAAACGTATAAAAATGCGAAAAATCTAGGAAATATAAACCACAACAATTTGGAAGATTTTTCATTTCCATTTCTAATTATTTTACTGCTTATTACAATCCTGTTTGGATTAGGGAAAATTTACTAATTGGTTACCTCTTCTGTCTTGAGAAATAATAAGACTGTTCGTCCAAGTCCATCCGGACCTGATCTGGTCTAATGGCCCAAAATCTCTCCCCCGCGCCTCCTCCCCCTCCCTCCAAACTGACCTGGCTCGGAGATTTATTCCAAAAATAGATTGTAACGATTTTTGGAAAATTTTGATATTTTTGTTATCTAAATTCTATTTAATTTATTCATTCATTTATTTCAAAATAATGAGCTATGTACCCCTAGGGGCATTTGCGCTGGCATACATGTATGCCTTTACACTTGTCTATACATATTTACAATAATTTTAGGCCATAAATATTATAGTCATATGGTATTAACAAGGGAAAAGAGAGAAAACAAATATTTATATCAAAATTCTTGAATTAACACTATTATTATTAAGAGAGAAGATAAAAATGTATGTAAGAGCTTAAACATTCTAAGGACAAATGAAGCTATTAAATATTAACGAGAACAGAGAACTGTGTACAAAATAAAGAAATTTCTGGCAATATCTACAAATAACATAATATAAATTATCGGTTTCCTAAAATATATTTGTTTCTATTTAATTCAAAATATATATCTTCAAAAGGTATTGAATTTATAATACGTTTTTTTTTATTGGAAATGAAAATACCTAGATCTAATACTAGGGTCTATATTTTTTGTCAGCCTAAACCTCAAGATATACCTATCATATACAGATGCGATAATCCCTATAAGTTCGCATGGTTATCTTAATAGGGTTATAAACACTGACATCAAAACTTTGTGTATTAGGGATATTTCTGAGTAACTAAATCCAGATCTGGCGTAAGGCATAGAACTTTGTAACTTCATATATAAGATTACACTAAATATTTAAAATGTCCGTAAAATATTTCATAAATGATATGATCAAGCGTACAAAGTAGGTTGGAGTCATGGGAAAGTACGCCACTAGATATGGTGCTTCTGGGAGAAAAATAAATAAAAATATATAAATTTCCAAGCATAAAATGTAGATCTGCAGCTTTTCCGGAAAGAATGCCTTGAAGAGGAAAGGCGTATGAACCTGAGATTACCGCGACAGCTTCAAGACTGTCTCAGGTGAAGTTTATGCCACAATCACCAATATCGCCCACACTGTCAAAAACGCTATCAGTAGGCTGAGGAAGAAACAGTAATCCTGTACTACATCCCACGCACATGGAACGGGCTAATGGCACTCGTCAGTAGAGTGCGAGCTTTATTCCACGAGAGATTCACAAAGGATCAAATGAAATCATAATCTTTCAAAGATGTTTTTAGACCTAAAGTTTCTATGCGAAACCTATGGTCAAAATATAGATGGAAATTTTGATGGTTGGATATTGATCTATAAATATCTAGAATTTTTCTTACGATCCCATTTTAATCTCATGAAATAAAGTTTACCCTGGACAAACAAAGGTTTATCAACGAAGGAAATTTAATCTCTCATCTGATATCACATCTGATAAAAATTTGTTTCATCTTATATATATAATGTAAATTTTACTGTAATTAATAAGCATTAGCTTGTTCCCGCGCCGCTCGCGAAATCATAAATCTTTCAGTTTTTTCAAACAAAACACTTATTTATATATGAAACAATTATTCGTATATATTCGCTCTTAAACGAATTATAATTCCATTCAGATGAAGTCATTTAGGAGCAAACATTATACTTTTTTTGTTTTCTCGAAACCGTGTTGCAAAGAAATAAGCTGTGAAGCTTTTGATGCAATAGTACAAATGTGAAGCAATTAATTCAGGTGAAATATGGTTCCTAGAGAGATATCTTCACACTGTCATATGATATTATGATAAGTAAAAAGGTTATGGGATATAACACTTAATTGTTGGAAAATATCAAACGTTATCACAAAGTTATCTACAAACAAAAGCTCAAAGCGTTCCAAAAGCGAAAGAAGCAACTATACAAGCTAAAACTAAAATGGACCAAAACACTTGGGAAGATTTTTCACTTCCATTTTTAATCGTTTTATTTATGATTACAATCATCTTAGGGATCTGGATGATCTACAAGCTACTATCTTCTGCTACGTGGAAGGAAGAGAAGTTTCGCCAATGTCAGCAAGGACCCGAACTGGTCTAGTCGCCAAAGTCCCACCACCCAGCCGAGAAACTCTCCAGAAGAGAAATAAAATCATAATCCTGGAGAATTAAGATTTTTCATTTAATCTATATAATTTAAGGGCACCTCCTAATATCATATATATAAATGTCGCTAATAGATCACCGCTATATATCGAAAGAAAACAACTAGCTCTTAATTTTTTTCTTAAAAATTGGTCTACAATCTTGTTTTTGTGAATTATCACTAATGTATATGAGTAGAGCTAATTTTTAAATATAGCATAACGACGGTATAGATAGGACAATAATACTAGAAAATAAATATTTTCTCTCACTTCAAAACAGACGCTAAAACTAGAAGCCATCTTTTGAACATCTCCGCAACCTAGTAGACTCAGTTCGATAAAAAAGCCACGACACCAGCTATGGAAAATTAAAAGCATCCATCTGGAGACCATGGTTCGGGCTAATGGCTCTCATCAGTCCAGTGCGGACTTTATTCCATGAGATCCACACGGTATCAAATGAAATATTCATAATCTGTCAAAGATATTTTTAGATGGTAAAATTTCTAGGCGAAATCTATGGCCAAAATATGGATGAAATTTTTGCTGGGAGGATATTGAACTGTAAATATTGAGAAAATTTCATTTGATCCCAATTGGATCTCATGAAATAATGTTCACCCTGGACTAACGTGGATCATTAGATCTAAATCATGGACTCTAGGTGGAAGTTTCTCAGTTTGCAGAATCTGATTCTGTGTGGTTGTCACAGACCGCTGGTTTATTGAGAGAAGGTCAATAGGCGCTCAGTTTATGATCAGGAAAATCTCATTTTTTACCAAAACTATGTTCCAAAAAACCAGTTAAGAGCTGCGATGAATGAAACAATTTTAATATAATAAAATAAATTACTTCTAAATATTTCAGTTTATTAAATACCAATATTTGTCAATGTACAATTAGTTTCTTATATAAAATTATCGTTATATATTGGTACTCTATTAAATAGGGTCGCCTCTCCAGTCAAAATGCACGCTTAGATTTATTTTTTCCATATTAAATAATCAAATATTACAGAGGCACTAAAATATGTACCTCAGTAATTGTTCTTTGTGACTTTGAAGATAAAATAAAAACATCTTTATATACACCTCAAATAATTTGATCATCTTGGGCCAGAATTTCCACCAATCTCCCACAGTTTCAAAAATATAATTGAATCTGATGTATAGCATATGTTGTATATATATTTACACTGCCGATCTAAAACATAGAAGAAAAAAGGTTATGCAGAAGTTAAGTTGTTAATTGAAACATTTGCAAACGCAAACGAGCTCACCATTGATCAGTTAAGCCCTCTCAATATTTTTTCATCGCAGTAGGGACAGTAGAACATTTTATTTATTTGTGTGAAAGAAACCTTTGCGTCTTAATGTTTGAATTTTTGTATATACCAGGTCTATTAGTATGAAACGCGAAAATGGGCGACAGAGGCCGCTGTGCAACTTTATTTGAGCCGACGGTGGCGCTGTTGTAGGCGTTTTGTTCTTTGACTCACGTGGCATCAGCATGCGTGCAGTTTTAGAAAAATTCAAATCGTGAAAAATTTCTGGAGCCAGTGGAAAATGGCGATTTCCGAGCCAAAAAGTGCCCATTTGCGGGAAGTTTTGTTGTTCGCCTTCAACTGGAAGAAAAGTGCCACTGAAGCCCACCGAATGCTCGAGGAAGTTTACAGCGACCACGCTCTGAGCAAATCGCAGTGCTACAGGTGGTTTAAAAAATTCCAAAGTGGCGATTTTGAACTTGATAATGAACCACATGGAAAACCGCCCCAAAAGTTCGAGGACGCTGAACTGCAAGCTTTGTTGGATGAGGACAGTACCCAAATGCAGGAGAAACTCGCAAAACAGCTCCAGGTGTCTCAAGGTGCTGTTTCTCTACGTGTAAACAGCTTCGGAATGACCCAAAAGCTTTCCAGATGGGTCCCCCACGAGTTGAGCGAAAGGCAGCAATAACGGCGTCTGGTAACCTGCGAAGGGCTGCTCGCCAGGCATGAAAAGAAGTCATTTTTGCACCGAATCGTAACTTCTGATGAGAAATGGATCCACTTCATCAATCCTACGCGCCAAAAGTCGTGGGGCCTGCTCGGCCAATTTCCAAAACCGACGCCTAGGCCCAATCGCTTCGGGAAAAAGGCAATGCTTTGCATATGGTGGGACCAGACCGGCGTAGTATATTTCGAGCTCCTGAAACCTGGCAAAATGGTCAACGAACAACGCTACGAACAACAAATGCACAGTTTGAGAGAGGCGTTGAATGAAAAAAGACCGGAATGGCGTGAAAAGCACAACAACCTGATACTGCAGCATGACAACGCTCCAGCCCACAACGCTACGGTGGTCAAAAACACCATAAAAGACTTGGGCTGAGAACTCTAACTCCACCCGCCGTACTCACCAGACTTAGCGCCGTCGGACTACCACCTTTTCACATCTTTAGAACACGCCATAAAAAACCAGGAATTTTCGAACTCAGACATACTCCGAAAATGACTTGTTGACTGGTTCGACTCAAAAGAATTAGAAATTTTCAGACAAGGAATTCGAAAATTGCCTGAAAAGTGGTCCGAGTGTATAGCTAATCAGGGCAGTTACTTTGAATAAAACATCTTTTGTTGTATGGAATTGGCGAACTTTTGAATTCACTGAAAATGTTCGCGTTTCGTACTAATAGACCTGGTAGATGTTGCGTTATCGATTTTTATTAATTTGCGCCTAACTGGTCTTGTTCTTATTGTTTGCGGAAGAACATTGATGGATGCAAATATTTAAATGCATTTCTACTGTTCTAAAGGTTATGTCCCGAGTTTGGTTGAATACCATTTCTAAGATTCCACACTTCAGTGATGCGTATATAAGAAGAACGATTCAATTCAGCAATAGTTCTCTAAGAAGTGGTCTGGTATATTAAATTAACCAAACCGCTTAAAGGTTTCACCAATGATGAGCCAAGCCATACCAATATTTTTTTCACCGAAGTAAGGACAGTAGAAGTTTGATATATTTGTGAAAGAAACATCAGATTTTTTTACGTCTTCAAAATGTTTTTGTAAGTTGTAATTAGGGCCTTAAATCCCGGGATTCTGCTCGAAAAATCCCGGGATTACTGGTTTGTGCATGAAACCCAGCGCAAAAATATATTTTTTTTTATCTAGCATTTTGGTATTCAAACAGATGATGAGATAGCACACTTTTGACGTTTTGTTTATACAGCTGCATTGCAGAGGAGCTGCAAGCATAATCTCATTATCTCAGCAAAGATCTGCAAAAATATTTTCAAAAGAGAATTTTAGAAGAGCCATGCAATAAAACATCTTTAGTCCTCCAATATCCGCACAATCCGCAAGCACAGTTAGAAAAAAAAATATGGTCAAAGACTTTAGCGTGAAATTGCTTTTGCGTCTTAAACCGTTACAGGAACAAATGGCCGAAGTAATAATTCAGGCTGATAATTCGCAACTTCCTCGGAGTTTACAAGAACCCCATGAGCCATCACAATCGAATGACCATCTTACAATTGAGTGCCGATTTCTATCCTGAAGATGATAATATTGAAAAGTTTTGATGATGAATGAGGTCTAATTATGCTCAAAAAAAAATAAATGTGAAATAAATAATTCCAAGGTGATATTATAATTGATACGGCAGATAAATTAAAAAAGGGCATCTCTTAATCGTGCAACTGAAAGTTGCTGATGACAATCGACTAATGGGATAAATATAAACTATTCGTTGATTTTTAATATTCCAAAATTGTCTAAATGCCCATTTTCGATTAATTAAGAAAATCTAACCACGTACTCGTTGCGGGCAATATTGATATTTTTTCCTATAGATGGCGCATCCATCATCAACTTCCAGTTGAACGGAGATCCCTGCAAAGGAGATCCCTTTTTCTTAAATAGAAATATGTTATAATCAATTTTTCAGGTTAATATTATATTAATTATTCTGAAATGGAAATGTAATTGTTTGCTGGTTTTTGGGACAAGAACATTATGCATTCAAAGTAAAATATAAGAGTTTTAATCCTAATTTGTTTCAATTTTTACGATAGACAAAATTTAGGATGAAATAATGGCTGACATACGGCGCGAGGAATAAATGATAGATTTTTATAAATACAATTCAACTGGTTTTAAAGAAATTAAAAATCATACAAAATACAGACTTTATGCCATTGATCATATTTCATTATTCTTTGTACAAGTGGTACAGATCCATGCCAATCATGTTTAGCTGAAGTAAAAAAGTAAAAAATAGCTAGATTTCTACATTTATGAATGCGCCAAAGACCCGTTTGGTTAATTACAATCAATTGAAGTTATTTGCAATACAATGATGGGATTGGATTTTCGTAAAATTCGGGAGCTATTAAAACTAATATTTATTCAGAAAAAAGTTTCCATTCCTGATTTCAAACTCGGGTCTGGCTGTAAGAATTCGGCGGTTTTTAACAATCGTCCACTTACTTCTTTATCTTTTTACAAATCTCAGTTCCTTACAAACCATGGCAATTTTGGAGAATTTCTAGCGAAAATCGGGTTAACTGATGAACCTAGCTACTTCCAAGGAAAAGAAAACCACAAACCTCTATACATTTATTGATAGAATGTCCATTCTTTCAGCTACAGAAGTAATTATTTTTATCCCATCGAAGCAATGTGTGAATTTGTATATAACAAAGACACTTATGTAAAGTTCAATGGTTTTTGTATATTTATTTTAGATTTTCTTTTCTATATTTGTGAAAACCAACCTTTCTGTTTTAAATTTGTTTCTAGTCTTCTTTATTGAATTGTATATAAAATGAATTGTATATAAGCTGTTAAAATGTATTTGGAAGCAAGTATCCCAATCTGGGATATCGCGTCTCATATGTCAAATAAATAAATAAAATATTGATATAAAAGGCGAATCCTTTTAAATATGTTAATCTATTGATTACAAATTCAGACTAAAGAATTTATTATAGAATAATCCGAAGAAAAGAGAGAAACTAGATAAATTACTGATAGGGCATATCAATTGTTGAGATATCCTTTTTTTTTTAATCTTCCTTTTATAGTGATACCGATGACCTCTGGAATGGGATTTTAGATGAACTATGGACATAAGCTCTGAGGACAGTAGAATTATATACAATTATAAATATATAATATGTTCGAGCAATTGCTCTCCCGCAAATATCAAATTGAGTCTCTCATGAGAAAATTTATATTATGATGCATTAGAGCGCCATCTGTTATGAAAATTCGAAACTATTATAGACGCGTTTGATTTTTTTTTAACAAATATCTACTGCCCTTACTGCAATTTAATGGGAGATATATATATGACGCTGGTAGTTTAGCGTCTATTTTAATGGATGAGGCGGCCCTTATTTTTATATATTGAACGTATGCAATGCTGAGTTCACCCATACAAATCCTTGTTGTACCTTGATATAGTTTCGCGCTAACCAACTGAAATATTTAAAAATAAATTATTTGAAGATGTTTGACATTTCTAGTTATCAAGGCTGTCAACTCGTTTGTAAACGCATCGTTTTGGTGGTAATTACATTTATTTTCTCACCTAAATTATATGGTCCTTTCATTGATATCAATTCATCAAATTTCACAGCAGCCTGCATTATAAACATCAGTAATTGCTTTTAGTTTCTTCGAAGAAAAAATAAAATAAAAATGTTTCAACTACAATCCCATTAAAGAGATTATTGTAGAGCAGGATTTCCTCTCATTTCCCATATATCTTCAAGAATACGAATTTCTCTAGTGTATAGTGTGTGCTGTATACATGTTTTCTCTATACTATTATGAACCATTTTTCAAATCTACTCATGTGATTCAGAAGTCAATTTGTCAATTGAAACGTGTAATTGCTAAAGATGTTCCCTAAAGTCAATAATCAGATATTTTCGTGTTCAAATCCTTTAATTATAATATATATATATATATATATATATATATATATATATATATATAATTATTATTATTATCCTCTCTCTCTCTCTCGGCCGTGCGGCCACGCGGCGCGCGAGCTCCGCGTTTATCGGATTTGAGATGGAGTTGATGGAGATTAATAATCCATATGAGGTATTGGCTGATAGCCGGGAGAATGGGCTGCAAGCCCATATGGATCTCAATCACGATCCTCAAGTTCCCGCCGAAAATTCGGCAAAAGAATTGACTGCAAGTCATTCTAAAGACGATGGCAAACATGCTAATTTTGAGCCGGCGGCGGATGGCAAGAATGCAAATTCTCGCCGTAATTGGGCTGATTGCCCGGAACTGAACGACCAGCTTCCCGATGGCGAAGATGGAATCTTCACCACAGTGGGAGGCTCTAAGAAAAGGCCACATGACCCTGACCATGTCAACTCGGGGGCCAAAAAGGGATGCGTCCAGGCACCGAGGATCGCTCCCAACAGCAGCAGGCCACGAGTCACGCCAAGGGCCAGCAGGGTGCGCGAATGCCAGACCACCAGGCAGAAGCAGGCGACCTTCTGTTCTGAGCCAGGTCGGCAGCGATGCAGGCGGACCAGTGTGTCTACCTGGAGTTCTGCCCAGACTTCACCGAGGACCAGTACTTCCTGGCGCTGGAAGCCGAGCTGGGCAAGGGCACCGTCTACCAGCTGACGAAGATGGAGGGGCAATTCCTGGTCGGCCTCTCCGGTGTCCAGCAAGCCGACAAGCTCGTGGAGGATGGGCTGGAGATCGAGGACGCCCTCCTGCGAGCTACACCACTGAAGAAGCGGGCTGAACGGATCATGTTCGGGAACGTTCCGTTCTTCGTTGAAAACCTGGACCTCGTGGCAGCCCTGCAGCCCTTCGGACAGATAACATCCATCGTCCAGAAAATGAAGGAGCTGGGCGAGTCATACTGGGCTGACGCACGGCGTGAGGCCTTCATCACTCTCCGAGACGGTGTGAAGCTCTCACTCATCCCAGCCCGTCTCGATATCAAAACCAAAGGAGTGACTAGCCACGTGTACGTCACCTATGGTATCAAGTGCTCCTTATGCTATAAGCACGGGCACAAGCGTGCCAACTGCCCCCGGAAGACTGGTGTCCAAGAAGCTAACCTGCTTCTACACCTGGATCCCCCTGCTGGTCCAAATAACGCCGGAGGAAGGCAGCCCTCCTCCTCGAACGTCATGCCTGCTCCAGTACCAACGCCAGCCGCAGGTCCATCATCGACAGCTGCTCCGATCCCAGATGTAACACCAGAACCACCCGCAGCACCACCAACCCCAGCTACATCACCAGCTCCACCTGCAGCTCCTGCACCTGCTCCAGAGACCCTACCTACGGCTTCTGTGGACCCAGTCCCTCCTACATCAAAGCAGTGCCGTGGTGGCGCTCGGAAGTCGCATAAAAAGTCCAACGTGACCCGGACGCAGCTCAACAAACTCCTTGAGCGCATTCACAGCAACATCTTGGACAAGTCTGGGCTCGAAGGGCTTGAAAGAGAAGAAGTCTTGGACGCACTAGCCTCAGTCCCCGGTCTGAAGAGCCTGATAAACAAGATCGGGAGCGAGCAGTTAACCGCCCTCAACAATACTGCCCAGGAGCTGATCGACGCCCTGCCCGACTCCAACTGCGCTCTCTACAAGCGCCTATCGGACGTTCGTGCCCAGACGAGGAGCGCCCAATGAGCTTCCGTCTGGCTTCCATCAACGCCCGCGGGATCGCCGCTCGCGAGAGGAGCATTGAGCTCTGTCACTTCCTGCGCCAACATCGCGTAGACGTCGCCTTTGTTCAGGAGACCAACACCTCGTCGCTGGATCCCATTCAACATCTGTGCCTGGGCTACAGCGCCGCCACCGTGCCCCCCGCAGCCCTCAGGGGTTCGGGCCTCGCCTGCTTCTTCGCGCCGGGGGTCGCTGTCCTGCGGCAGCGCGTCCTGTGGCCGGGAAACATCTCCATCGTCTCCATCGACGTCCGAGGCCAGGAAGTGCGTGTCATCAACTGTCACTTGTCACACATTCCTCGCGAGCGGCTTGAGCAGCTGGAGTCCATAACAGCAGCCGCGATCCAGGAGGACGCCTGGGTGGTGGGTGATCTCAACATCGACGAGCAGAGCCCGAGCGACATAACATCCGGCTCGGTGGAGGCCCTCACGGAGCTTATGGACCAGACAGCCCTCGTTGATGTTGCCACCCTCTTCGACGCCGAACACCTTCCAACCAGAGTGGCCAGCTGCAGGAGTCGGGTTGACGCAGCTCGCCTGGACAGAATTCTCTTGCCATCGAGACTCCTGGAGAGAGTGACACTGTACAAGACCATCTACTACAGGCTCTCCGACCATCGAGCTGTCCTCACCCAGATGGGCTCGCCTCATTCCCCTCGCCAGCCCTGCGTGGCCGCCATGCTTCGTTCGGCTCTGGTGGATGAACATCTGCTAGCAACAATAGAAAGAACATCTGGATCTATTGCAGACATGTCCAGCGAAGCTCTTTGGATAAGATGGTCCAAGATCAAGGCCGAACTCCTGGCGGAGGTGAGATCCCTCCATGTCCCACGCGTCGCCGATGACGACCACATCTCGCGCGCCAGGCGGTATCTGCAGGCCAGACTGAAGGCAGCATCTTCAGCCGCCGACTACCCATCGCTGCCCGACCTTGTGCGCTCGCTTCGCGTCCGAAGGCCCGCTGGCACGACCATCCGGGATGAAGATGGGAGCGTCATCGACGGCGGGGAGCTGCGACGACGGGCATACTCCGTCTACCAACGCCGGTTTGCCTGTGAATCCGGCGACCCCATCGCCGCCGCTGAGTTCATCCGGGGGACGACTACCACCCTCACCCTGGAAGAGGATGATCCACTGACCCGCCCTGACATCACCGGCGCAGATATCGCGGCGGCCATCCGCCGACTACCGCTCGGAAAGGCTCCCGGGTGGGACGAATTGCCCTGCGAGTTTCTCATCACCTACGAAGATTTCTTCGTAGAGGCTCTCAGGCGCGTCTTCGAGGCCTCCAAACTCCGCGGGGCCCTGCCTTCATCGATCAGGCGCAGCACCATCTGCCTCGTCCCCAAGTCCAACGGCGGCCCTGGGCTCAGCGGCTACAGGCCGATTTCGCTCCCCACAGCTGACTACCGCGTCCTGGGCAACATCCTCCTCCAGCGTCTGCGGCCCCATCTTCCCGCCCTGGTGCCTCGGTGCCAGACATACGCTGTTCCGGGAAGGTCTCCCAGTTGGAACGTGGCGCGAGTAGCCGACGAGATCGACATGGCTACGAGGAACGGGTCGGAGCTGGCTGTCATCTCAACGGACCTAGAGTCGGCCTTCGACACCCTGGACCGCTGCTTTCTGGTGTCCCTGATGGTCTCTCTGCGGCTGCCTCCTGCCTTCGTTGAGTGGTTCCTCCTCCTGTATGCCGGGGCGGATGCGGCAGTGCGGGTCGGAGGCCTCCACACAAAGCCCTTCCATCTGCTGAACGGGGTAAGGCAGGGCTGTGCCATCAGCGCCGCTTTGTTTAGCCTCGCCACTGGCCCTCTCCTGGTGCGCCTCGAGCGTGCGCTCGGCCCCGGAAACGTCCTCGCCTACGCCGACGACATCGTGCTGCTCATCAGGCGCGACGAGCTCTTCGACGTGGTGAGAATCATCTTCGAGGACTTCCGGCGCGCTTCGGGAATAGGCGTCAACTTTGCGAAGTGTAAAGGCCTATGGTGCGGCGCCTGGCGGGCCCGCACCGACACGCAGCTTGGCATCTCCTGGACATCGGAGCAGATCCGGGTACTGGGCTGCAACTTAACACCTGCAGTAAATGCAGTTTGCCTTTATAAAAGGGGATGCTACCTGTGCCGGTAGTAGAGTGTGACTAGCTGCTGGAGGAAAGCGTGCTACTTGCTGATAGAATAAACATGTTTTTTTTTTTGTAAGTCCTTTAAAGCTCGTCTAGGTTTATTTCTAGAGTCATCCTCCGCCCAGGAACAACATCTCCTTGCACTGCTCGAGAGTGCTGTGGCGAGGTGGGTCCCCTTCACCCGCGGCCTCTCCTTAGTCGGTCGAGCCAGAGCCGCCAACTCGCTGGTGTTGTCCGCCGTGGTGCACCATCTTCACGGCTACCTGCCCACAGACTCCACCATCGCCAAGCTACAAGCCCGACTAGTGCGCTTTGTCTGGGGACCTCGGCGTACTGCCTGGTTGCCGGGCGGCGTTCTTGCTAGGCCAGTCTCCGTGGGCGGCTTCGGACTTCTCGACATTAGAACGCAGCTTTGCCTGGCGTGCTTGAGGGGCGTACAGACAGCGCTGCGCGGAGGCCTCAACGCCTACTCTTGGCTCGCTGTGAGTGGGACGTGGCTGACCCCTCCAACATCTGGGACATGGCATCCACCTCGGCGCCGCAGGCTCCTCAAGCTCTGGGAGGCCGTCTCGGAGATATTGGAGCTGAACCACCGGGTGCTGCCGCCACATCAGCTTCAGGAGCTCCACATCATCGGGGACTCCAGGTTCCTCCGGCCTCCAGATCTTTTGGTCGCATCGCGGTGGGCGGGAATGCGCGTTGGCGATCTCACCAGCTCTTCATCTCTCCCTCTGCGCACCACCCGCGCCGCCCTCGCTGACATCGCGGCACTCACCACCTTCTGCAGCCGGATTGTGGAAGAAAACCGGAACCACACCCACCGGGTTGACAACATCAAGGACGGCATCGTGCTGCGCGGGACGGCCACTGCGTTCCAGCGCCTAACCACCCGCACTGCCCGCCGCATGCTAGAACGTCCACGCCTGGCTGCACTGCCCATCACCCAGCTGCTAGCCCGGTGGCTTCCCCACGTCAGCATCCCCATCTCCATCAGCTGGCCTTCTCTCCGGCGAGGTGCCTTCTCGGGGCACAATGCCGACGTTGCCGTGCGGCTGGCCCTTCACGCCCTTCCCCATCCAGCGCATCCGGCCTCAGCCCGAGAGTCCTGCATCGCCTGTGGGTCCGAAGACCTATCACTGGCCCACCGCTACTGGTCCTGTAGGCGGATCAGGCCTGTCATCCTGGAGGCCTTCACCATCATCCAGCGGCCCCCTGACCTGCAGGGATGGATCTTCGGGCTTGACCTGGAGGACGACGCCCTGGCCATCCTGGCGTCTGCCAAGACCCGTATCTACAGGCACTTCCTGGGCCTGGAGATACGGGGCGTCCAAGAAGACCCTCTCATCGTCTGGAGGAGGACTCTGGCAAGTTGGTGGAGCCTTCCTCAATCATAATTTCACTGTATTTTATCTTTTTTTTTTCATCCATAATTGACTTGTAGTCAATAAAGAATGTTTAACCGTCTCTCTCTCTCTCTCTCTCTCTCTCTCTCTCTCTCTCTTTAATAAAAACAAAATAATTTCATAGGATTAATTTCTTATCATATATTTTGTGATAAATTGCATCAGTTATGCTGAAGTTTGGTTCAATTGTCACCCACTTTATATAAAATTATTGTATTCTTAAACAGCGATTCCAAATAATAGTGTATGAAGGCAACTCAGCTCTAAAATTAGCTTCAAGAAAGGTATTTACTTAGAAAATGATTCACGAGAAAAAATCAAAATTATATGAAATTTTATTTTTAATTAATGAAATACAACAATATTTTCCTTTTCACAAAGTATTCAACAAAAAGTCGATAAAGTTCAAAGCGTATATAAAAGAGAAAAAAACAATCTCATTTTCTGTCTATATCAGCCGAATTTATGTATTTTTACAAGATTAAAAAAAAATTAGCTTGTTCACGCGCTTTTAAATTTCAAGTATCATTTCAGTTTCTTGAAAGTGAAAAGAAATTTCATTTGATACAAATATCATTTCTTTTCATTTTTTCGCGATAAAGGGCATTAATGGAAGATGAGAATTTTTGTCAACCAGTTTGATATAAAATTATTATATTCTCAAAGGAGCGGAGTTCCATGAGAATAATTTATGAAGCAAATTTTGTAATTGTTTCAAATTACTTGGAAACATGGATTACAATTTTATTTTTTAAACTTAGAAACGATTCGAAAGAAAATATTATGAATGCTATTAAAGTTTATTTATGGAAATAGGATAGCAACAATGATTTCCGTTTCACAAAGTATTCAACAAATGAAGAATAAAGTTCAAAACGTATAAAAAAGCGAAAAATCTAGGAAATATAAGCCACAACAATTTGGAAGATTTTTCATTTCCATTTCTAATTATTTTACTGCTTATTACAATCCTGTTTGGATTATGGTAAATTTACAAATTGGTTACCTCTTCTGCCTGGAGAAATAATAAGACTGTTCATCCAATTCCGTCCGGACCTGATCTGGTCTAATGTCCCAAAATCTCTCCCCCGCGTCTCCTCTCCTCCTTCCAAACTGACCCGGGCTCGGCGATCAATTCCAAAAAATAGATTGTAACGATTTTTGGAAAATTTTGATATTATCGTTATCTAAATTTAATTTAATTTATTCATTCATTTATTTCAAATTAATGAGCTATGTACTCCTAGGGGCATTTGCGCTGGCATACATGTATACCTTTACACTTGTCTATACATATTTACAATAATTTTAGGCCATAAAGAGAATAGTCATATGGTATTAACAAGGGAAAAGAGAGAAAACAAATATTTATATCAAAATTGTTCAATTATCACTATTATTATTAAGAGAGAAGAGAAAAATGTATGTAAGAGCTTAAACATTCTAAGGACAAATGAAGCTATTAAATATTATCGAGAACAGAGAACTGTTTACAAAATAAAGGAATTTCTGGCAATATCTACAACTAACATAATATAAATTATCGGTTTCCTAAAAGATATTTGTTGCTATATAATTCAAAATATATCTTCAAAAGGTATTGAATTTATTATACGTTTTTTTTTTTTATTGGAAATGAGAATACCTAGATCTAATACTAGGGTCTATATTTTCTGTCAGCCTAAACGTTAAGATATACCTATCAAATACAGATGCGATAATCCCTATAAGATCTCATGGTTATCTTAATAGGGTTATATACACTGAATGTGATAACCTTCACATATTACACAATGTTCAATTATCATGAACTAGGTTGCTCTTGCTGAGCGGTACCTATTTATGTGAATTTGAACCATATACACTGACATCAAAACTTTGTGTATTAGGGATATTTCTGAGTAACTAATTCCAGATCTGGCATAAGGCATAGAACTTTGTAACTTCATGTATAAGTTTACACAAAATATTTAAAATGTCCGTAAAATATTTCATAAATGATATGATCAAGCGTACAAAGAAGGTTGGAGTCATGGGAAAGTACGCCTCTAGATATGGTGCTTCTGGGAGAAAAATAAATAAAAAGATATAAATTTCCAAGCCTAAAATGTAGATCTGCAGCTTTTCCGGAAATAATGCCTTGAAGAGGAAAGGCGTATGAACCTGACATTACCGCGACAGCTTCAAGACTGTCTCAGGTGAAGTTTATGTCACAACATCAATCACCAACATCGCCCACTCTGTCAAGAACGTAATCAATAGGCTGAGGAAGAAATAGTAATCCTGTACTACATCCCACTCACATGGAACGGGCTAATGGCACTCGTCAGTAGAGTGCGAACTTTATTCCATGAGAGATTCACAAATGATCAAATGAAATCATAATATTTCAAAGATGTTTTTAGATTTGAAGTTTCTATGCGAAACCTATGGTCAAAATATAGATGGAAATTTTGATGGTTTGTGTAATATACCTTATAATAATATTATAATATACTCTGTTTAATTAATTTATTTATTTTGATTGTTTGGATTGGGCAGCACTGTAATTATTGTTGTTGTTATGAATCTATTTAAAAAGTGTACGTTTGACATTAAAAAAATATATAATAAAAATTAGTTTATTAATTTAATAAAGCATATTTATTTATTTAATCGAAGAGGAACATTACAAAAATGGCGCAGCCGACAGGATCGATCATCCTGCATTTTAAGAATAAAAAGGTAATTGGCTATAGCTTCAACCCTGATGCTAACGTTCTATCTATCCCTGAAGAATTTCAATTGCCCATTTATCACGAGCTCGTGTTTACTATTTAGAAAAGGATTCTAATAGATTTGTTAAAGTTCCATCAAAAATAATTGAAATATACAAAAATCGATCATTTAAGATTTACAAATTTGCGTAATGGATGAGGAGGAATTAGATGCAAAATCTCTATTAACAGAAGACACTTTTAGAAAATTGATAACTACTGTAGCAGAACAACAAAAACTAGTTAATTCTTTAGTTCAAAATTTAAGTTTAAACCAGCATGAATATGCACTAAGACATGTCGAAATGAAAACACCTGATTTCTCCGGTAATAACTTAGATCCAGCCACTTGGATAACCCTATATAAAAATGTCTGTGCAAATAATGGTTGGGTAAAAGATCAATCTAAAATATATGGTATGAGAAACTACCTAGGGGGAACTGCACAATTGTGGTTCGATAGCAGACTTGCTGATGAATGCAACTTTAGCTGGGAAACATGTAAAGAAGATTTTGTATCCTCATTTGGGGATAACCCCATAGGCAAATATGATAGGGCGTTCAAGTGGAGATATCGAGGCGGCTCTCTGATCGATTACTTCCACCAAAAACAAAGGAAAATGCGATTAGGGATGCCCGGCTTAAGTGAAAAGCTATTGATAATTGGAGTGATTCATGGGCTACCCCCAGATATGCAGAATCAGTTGTCCACTGTGAAAATCGAAAACAAAGAGACTCTTCTTCAGCTGCTGAAAAATATCCGTCCCAGTTTGGAGAAAAAACCTTTTGAACACAAGCCCTACCAGACAACTGGCAACACAGTGGTCAAGAAGCCAGCCTATTTTGCCAAACTTGATCAAATTGAGGAGGCATCACAGACAATGAACAATCAAAATAATTCTGTGTCTTCTCTTCAAAAAAACTAAATTTAGAGGGTTGTTCGATCCCGATGACAAAATCGATCCTATTTTTGTCTTGCAAAAGTCCCGATTCTATGTTGCCCGTTATTATAAATGGTGTAAAACTTGTTGCTTTCTTGGATCCAGGTTCTTCTATCAATCTAATGAGAAGAGACCTTTTGGCCAAATATAAATGGAAAAGTTATCCATCAGAGACCACGATAAAAACGATTGACGAAAGCCATGTCCGAGCTACTGAGAATATTGAGGTGGAACTTCAGGTTGACGATCAACAGAGAATGATGACGGCGACAATATTGAGGGAGATGCCATTCGAACTGTTAATAGGAAAGCCTACCATGAGGGATCTCCGAATTCAATGGAACTTTGGGACTGATGAGATTAAGTGCTTGTCTTTGCGGTCAAAAGAAGTTATTTTTACCAGTGATGACCTGATCACTATATTCCCCAAGCTTTGCAATGTCTCCAAAAAGGAATTACCATTGCACGAGATCGACTTTCTATTGAAGCCCAATAATAACATCGTGGCGTGTAAACCTTACCCTATGTCAGATCACAAGAGAGCATGGACTGCTGGAAAAATCAAGGAGATGCTAGATGGGGATATTATTACTCCTTCTACTTCTGAGTACGCATCACCTTGTATTCTAGTTCCTAAAACGGACTCGTCCTACCGACTCTGTATTGACTATCGACAGTTGAATAAAGAGACTTTTTTGGACCCTTTTCCTTTTCCTAGAATCGACTCAATCATTGATAAATTTGGGGATTGTCGATACTTTACAAAAATTGATTTGAAGGATGGGTTTTGGCAAGTCGGTTTAACTAAAGCCACGAGAAAGTTCTCTGCTTTTGTAACACCTGATGGACTTAATGAGTTTAAGAGACTACCGATCGGGTGGAAAAATTCACCTCCTAGATTTCAAAGGGTTATGAGCGAGATGTTGGCTGATTTATTGGAACTCAGAGTGGTTGTTTACATTGACGACATTTGTTGTGGCGCCCCAACCCTTGAAGAATGTGCTTCCCTCACCTACAAAGTTCTCAATAGACTGAATCAATATAATATGACAGTGAACTTGGGCAAGTGCCAAATTTGTGTATCTGAGGTGGAACTTTTAGGTAGAATTATCAACGGTAACTCGAAGCAAATGAAGGAGGAAGTAATCGAAAAGGCTAAACTCATGAAACGCCCATATAATCTTAAGTCACTACAATGTTTTACTGGATTTACAGGTCATTTTCGGGCCTATATACCAAACTATGCCACGATAGTTCGACCGTTGGACAACCTGAAGAAAAAGATTCTAGTTTTATGTGGTCTGATAAATGTGAAGAGGCCTATTTAAAACTTATTGATATCATCACGTCAAAACCAATACTGGCAATCCCGGATGAGTCATTGCCTTATGAAATGTCAACAGATGCTTCATATTATGGAACAGGGGCTATTCTATACCAGAGAGACGTGAATAAAAGGAAATCACTTCAACTCAGAGTGATTAGTTATTATTCATATACATTTTCCAAGGCTGAACAAAATTATTCCATCACCGAAAAAGAATGCCTTGCTGTGTTGAAGGCTGTCAAACACTTCAGATGGTATTTGGAAGGCAAGTATTTTGTTGTCCACACGGATCATCGCGCATTGACACAGCTACTTTCCTGTGGCCATCTCCGGGATCGACTTGCGAGGTGGCAGCTGTTTCTGAGTTCATTCGAAATGAGAGTGAACCACCGTTCTGGCAGGGAGCTCAGCGATGCCGACGCGCTGTCTAGATTGGCTGTAGAAACACCAAATTCCAGCGATCAAACCGTACTGTTTGTTAAACATCAGAGTATTCCTTTAAAATTAGAAGATCACGGGAAATATTTTGTCTCTCACGAACATCGAACTTCAATTTTATCTATGTACCATGATGATCCCTTATCAGGAGGACATTCGGGGTTTTGGAGGACATATTATAAAATGAAGCAACGCTTTGTTTGGCCTGGTATGAAGAATGACATAAGGAAATATGTATCTTCTTGTCCTATCTGTCAAAGGGTCAAGTTCAAGTATAAGAGCCGTCCTTCAAAGATGAGTTTGCCCCATCAATCAAGGGTACCTTTCCATACTGTACATGTAGATTTCGCCGAGGCTCCTTCTAACATCAAGGATAAGAATTCAACATTTTTACTACTTATTGACGAGGCTACTAGGGTAGTTCAAGCAAAGGCAATGAAACAACATGGCCGTGCTCTAATAAAATATTTCAACGAACATGAGGATCTGAAATCAGTGAGAACTATAGTTTCCGATCAAGGGAGATCATTTGTGTATGGAGAATTCCCTAGGTGGGCAACCTCCAAAGACATCCGATTAATAACTACTCCTTATCACCCTGCAGGAAATGGTTTAGCGGAACGAGCTATACGAGATATAAAGACCTTTCTCTCGTGCTATCCTCACTTCAAGGGTGGATGGAAAAATGCCTTAGAAGCGGCAGTACGCTACCATAATAGATCCTACAACTCCTACCTGGGTTGCTCCCCTTTATTCAAACTTACAAAAACTTCCCTGTTTTACCTGCCGATAAAGAGCTTAATCTTCACTGTCCCCTTTATGAAACAGAAAAAAAGTCAAATTGAGCAAAACCTCTACCGACAAAGAACAAAGTTTTATTTTAACAGTCGTAAGAAGGCCCTGCCACCAGAGATGAATATCGACGATTATATTTTGGTAAGACATCAGAAGGTTGGAAAGGAATGGAAGCTATCTGGTCCGCATCGAGTGACAAGGGTAACCAAAATGGATGGCCAACCCAAATATGTTGAATATGAGTCTGATGATAAAACTCCAAGAACGGCTCACATCTCCAATATCCAACCTTATCTGCATCGACATCCCAGGAGGGATGAAGTCGCTTGAAGTCGGGGGAGTTGTAATATACCTTATAATAATATTATAATATACTCTGTTTAATTAATTTATTTATTTTGATTGTTTGGATTGGGCAGCACTGTAATTATTGTTGTTGTTATGAATCTATTTAAAAAGTGTACGTTTGACATTAAAAATATATATAATAAAAATTAGTTTATTAATTTAATAAAGCATATTTATTTATTTAATCGAAGGAACATTACAGTTTGATATTGATCTATAAATAATGAGAATATTTCTTACGACATCATTTTAATCTCATGAAATAAAGTTTACCCTGGACAAACAAAGGTTTATCAACGAAGAAATTTAATCTCTCATCTTTAGTATGCCAAGGCATGAAAAAAGGTCGTCATACAAGCAAACATCTGATAGAAATTTGTTTCATCTTATATATATATATAATGTAAATTTTACTGTAATTAATAAGCATTAGCTTGTTCCCGCGCCGCTCGCGATATTATAAATCTTTCAGTTTTTTCAAACAAAAAACTTATTTAGATACGAAACATTCATTCGTATATATAAGCTCTTAAACGAATTATAATTTCATTCAGATGAAGTCATTTAGGAGCAAACATTATAAAATATTTTGTTTTCTCGAAACCGCGTTGCAAAGAAATAAGCTGTGAAGCCTTTGATGCAATTGTGCAAATGTGAAGCCTTGATTTGGGTGAATTATGGTTCCTAGAGAGATATCTTCACACTGCCATATAATATTATCAAAAGTAAAAAGGTTATGCGAAAAACACAAAATTGTTGGAAAATACCAAGCGTTATCACAAAGTTATCGACATACAAAAGCTCAAAGCGTTCCAAAAGCGAAAGTAGCAACTATACAAGCTAAAACTAAAATGGACCACAATACTTTGGAAGAATTTTCACTTCCATTTTTGATTTTCTTTAAAGCGCTATGTCCCCCTAGGGATACTTGTGCTGTCATACATGAATGCCTCTATATTTGTTATTTATATATATTTTCAATAATTTTAGGCCGTGAATAATAGTCATATGGTATTAAAAAGGTAATAGAGAGAGAGGAAAAATCAATAATTCAAAATTATTCATTTATCATTATTATTAAAAGAGAAAAAATTAAACATTCAAGGGCAAATGAAGGTCATATCTCAACGAGAACAGAGAACTGTGTGCCATGTGACGACCAAAATAAAATTGAATGACAATATCTTCATTTTAATTTTATATTTGTACTAATTCTGATTATTTAATCGTTCTACTGGATATAAGGTACATATATTAGCAAAGGTATTCAATTTTGAAGTTTAAAAATACGTTTGATTTGCTATGTGAGCTAAGTAATTGTGGATAACCGTGGAATGCACAGAAGTCGACAACTACATGGGTAGACTGTCGATATTTTTCGATTATTATGCATTTTTACAAAAATCAATAACCTTCAGCTAGTTCACGTGCTTCCCATGATTTCAAGTATCTTTCAGTTCGTTGAAAACAAAAAATAAATATTCATTTGATACAAATCATTTCTTATAATCTTTTCGCGATAAAAGTCATCAATAATGCTGGAAGATCAGTACATATATCTTAAGAGGCATTTGTTTTGTTTGCATTACATTTGTTTAATCCTATAAATATAATACAATTTTCACTGGGATTAATAAGCATTAGCTTGTTCCCGCGCCGCTCGCGATATCATAAATCTTTCAGGTTTTTTTAAATAAAACAGATTTCTTCAGATACAAAACTTTCACTCGTATGTATAAGCTCTTAAATGAATCAAATTTCATTCAGATGAAGTCATTTAGGAGCAAACATTATGAAATTTATTGTTTTCTCGAAACCGCGTTGAAAATAAATAAGTTGTGAAGCTTTTGATGCAATTGTGCAAATGTGAAGCAATTAATTCAGGTGAATTATGGCTTCTAGAGTTATATCTTCACACTGCCATATAATATTATGGAAAGTAAAAGGGTTATGCGAAATAATACAATTGTTGGAAAATATCAATCTCAAAGTTATCGACGAGCAAAAGTTCAAAGCATTCTAAAAGCGAGAGAAGCATCTATACAATCTAAAATGGACCAAAGCACATGGGAAGATTTTTCACTTCCTTTTTTAATCATTTTATTGATAATTACAATCATCTTTGGGATATGGATGATATACAAGCTACTATCTTCTGCCACGTGGAAGGAAGATAATTTTCGCCAATGTCAGCAAGGACCCGAACTGGTCTAGTCGCCAAAGTCCCTCCACCCAGCCGAGAACCTCTCCAGAAGAGAAATAAAATCATGATCTTGGAGAATTTTGATTTTTCATTTAATCACTATAATTGAAGGGCACCTTCTAATATCATATATATGAATGTCACTAATAGATTACCGCTATCTATCGAAATAAAAAAACAACTAGCTGTTATTTTTTTATCTCCTAGAAAATTAGCCAATATTCCCGTTTTTCAATTATCACTATTTTATATAAGCAGAGCTATTTTTTAAATATAGGACTATAGGAGCAGATAGGACTATAATAATATCAAATTAATAGAGCTTGTCTCTCCCTTCAAAAGAGACGCTAAAACTAGACGTCAAGTATTGGCCATCTCCGCAAACTAGTAGCCTAGATCGATGAAAAAGCCACGACATCAGCTATGGAAAATTAGAAGCATCCATCTAGAGAAAATGTTTCGGGCTAATTGATCAGGTCAGTTTTGTGCGGACTTTATTCCATGAGATCCACTGGGGATCGAATGAAATCTTCATAATCTGTTAAAGATATTTTTAGATGGTAAAATATCTAGGCAAAAATTATGGCCAAAATATGGATGGAATTTTTGCTGGGAGGAGATTGATCTTTAAATATTGAGAAAACTGCATTCGATCCCATTTGGTTCTCATGAATTAAAGTCCGCCCTGAACTGACGTGGATCATTAGATCAAAATCATGGTCTCTAGGTGGACGTTTCTCAGTTTTCAGAAGCTGATTCTGTGTGGTTGTCACCGACATGAATCCGCTAATTTACTGAGAGACTGTCAATAGACGCTCAGTTTTTGATCAGGAAAAATGTAATTTTCCACATAAACATTGTTCCTAAAACCCAGTTAAGAGCTGCGATGACTGAAAAAATTCTAAACATGATAAAATAATTTACTTCTAAATATTTCAGTTTATTAAATACCAATATTTATCAATGTATAATTAGTTTTTTATATAAAATCATCGTCATATATTAGTAATATATTGAGAATATTCGCCACTCCCGTTAAAATATACGCTTTGGTCTATTTTGTTTATATTAAATAATCAAATATTACAGAAGCCCTGAAATAGGTAGATCAGTGATTGTTCTCTGTGACTTTGAAGATAAAATAAAAACATGTTTATATACACCCCTAATAATGTGATCTATTTTAGGCCAGGTTTTCCACCAATTTTCCACGCTTTCGAAAATGTGATTGAATATGATGTATAGCATATGTTCTATATATATTTACATTGCCAATATAAAACATTAAAAACAAAGTTATGCAGAAGTTGTTAATTGAAACATTGAAAACGCAAACGAGCTCACCATTGATGAGTTAAGCCCTCTCAATATTTTTTCATCGCAGTAGCGACAGTAAAACATTTTATTTATTTGTGAAAGAAACCTTTGCGTCTTAATTTTTGAATTTTTGTACATAGATGTTGCGCGCTTGTTATTGATAATTCATTAATTTGCGCCTAACTGGTCTTGTTCCTTTTGTTTGTGGAACAGCATTGATGGATCCAAATATTTAAATGCATTTCTACTGTTCTAAAAGTTATGTCCCGAGTTTGGTTGAATACCATTTCTGAGATTCCACACTTCAGTGATGCGTATATAAGAATGATTCAATTCAGTAATAGTTCTCTAAGAAGCGGTCTGGTATTTTAAATTAACGAAACCGTTTAGAGGATTCACCAATGATGAGCCAACCCCTCCCAATATTTTTTCCACAGAAGTAAGGACAGTAGAAGTTTGATATATTTGTGAAAGAAACATTGGCGTATCAAATTTTTTCATTTATTATATATATTATTAAAATTCGAAACTATTATAGAAGCGTAAGAATATTTTTGAAAATTAAACAAATTTCTACTGCCCTTACTGTAAGGGAAAAATTAATGGGAGGGCTCATCAGTTCTTAAACCTCCCAGCGGTTTCGCCAGTTTAATCTACCAAACCGCTGTTATATTTCATTTTCCGATCTTTTTATAGTGATACTGATATGGTATGATAGATTAAACTAGCGAAACCGCTGGGAGAGTACATCACTGATGAGCCAGGCCTTCCTATTAATATTTTTCATTGCAGTAAGGGCAGTAGAAACTGTTTAATTTTTAAAAAGAATCATACGCGTCTAAAATAGTTTAGAATATTCATAACAGATGGCGGGCTAATGCATCATGATACATATATTATGAAAGATATCATTAGAGTTTTGAAGACGTTTGATTTTCCCTTTGAACTGAGTAATTGTGGATAACGGTGGAATATACAAAAGTTTCCAACTACCTGGATTAGATTCTGTCGATATTAGCGGAATTTTATGTATTCTTACAAGTTAAAAAAAAATTAAGTCAGTTCACGTTTTTTCAGGATAAAAGGCATCAATGGAAAATTAGATTATATGTCAACCAGTTTGATATAAAATTATTGTGTTCTCAAAGGAGCGAGGTTCCATAAGAATAGTTTATGAAGACATTTCTATAATTGTTTCAAATTACTTGTAAACATGGATCACAATAAGTTTTTTTTTTCAAACTAAGAAACGATCCGAAAGGAAATATATGAATGCGTTAAAGTTTATTTATGAATATATAAAAACAACAATGGTTTTCTTTTTACAAAGTATCCAAAAAAAGAATACTAAAGTTCAAGGCGTATAAAAAATCGGAAAAAAAATCTAAGAAATATGAACTACGACACTTGGGAAGATTTTTCATTTCCATTTCTAATTATTTTACTGATTATTACAATCCTATTTGGAGTATGGACAATATACAAATTAGTCGCCTCTGCTGCCTGGAGAGATAAAAAAAAGACAGTTCGCCCAAGTCTTTTCGGACCTGATCTGGTCTAATGGCCCAAAATCTCTCCCCCCCGCGTCTCTTCCCCCCCTGCTCCCACACTGACCTGACTCGGCGATCTCTCCCAAAAAGAAAAAAAAAAAACGATTTTCGGAAATTTTTGATATTATCGTTATCTATATTTCAATTAATTCATTCATCCATTTATTTCAATTTAAAGTGCCATGTCCCCTTAAGAAACTTGCGCTGTCATACATACCTCTTCATTTATTTGTCTATACATACAAGTATATACTTGTATATATACTTGTATTTGCAATAATATTAGGCCATGAAGAGAATTGTCATATGATATTAACAAGGGAAAAGAGAGAGAAAAAGCATTTCCATCATATATTTACATAAAACATTGTTCAATAATAATTATTATCATTAAGAAAAATGTATGCAAAAGTTTAAACATTCTAAGGGAAATGAAGCTCTCAAATCTTAAAAAGAACAGAGACCTGTGTCCAAAAGAAAAAATATCAGGAAATATGTACAATCAACATAATATAAATTACTACTTTCCTGAATATATATCTGTTGCTAAATAATTCAAAATATATCTGCAAAAGGTATTGAATTTAATATAAGTTTCTTTATTGTAAATGAAAATACTTGGATCTAGTACTAGGATCTATATCTTTGTCAGCCTAAACGTCAAGATTTGCCTTCCAAATAAGATGCGATAATCCCTATAACATCGCATGATTTTCTTAGAAGTATTAAAATAATTATTAATATCAAAACTTTATATATGAGGAATATTACTGAGACACTGATACCAGATCTGTGGAATAATGTACAGACTTTTTAACTTGATAGATTACACCAAATAGTTAAAATTTCCGTAATATATTTCATAAATAAAATGGCCAAGCGCACAAAGAAGATTGGAATCGTCGGAAAGTACAGCACGAGATATGGGGCTTCTCTGAGAAAAAATATCAAGAAGATGGAAATGTTCTCAAAAAAAAAAAAACCTGTAGCTTTGCGGAAATAATCCCTTGTAGAGGAAATGTGTTGAAACCTGACATTGCCGCGACAGCTCCAAGACTGTCTCAGGTGAAGCTTATGTCACAATCACCAACGCCGTCCATTCCATCAGGAACGTTATCAGTAGGCTTAGGGAGAAACTAATCCTGTACTACATCTCACGTATAGAGCACGGGCTAATGGCACTCGTCGGTCCAGTGCGGACTTTATTCCGTGAGAGATTCACTAGGGATCAAATGAAATCATCATAATCTGTCAGAGAGATTTTTAGATTTGAAGGTTTCTAGGCGAAAATGACCAAAATAGAGATGGAAATTTTGATGGGAGGATATTTATTTATAAATATCGAGAAGATTTCATATGAGCGTGAACCTCATGAAATAAAGTTCACCCTGGACTCACGAGTGCCATTAGCCCGAAAATATAGTCTCCAGGTTTTGTTTCCAAACTGAGTTCGTTAGTTTGCAGAAACGGTCAATATTTGACGCTTATAATTTTAGCGTCTATTTTAATGGGAGACATGACCCTTATTTTTATATATTGAAGGTATATAATGCTGAGTTCACCCATACGAATCGTTGTTGTACCTTGATATAGTTTCGCGTTTTCCAACTGGAATATTGAAAATGAATTATTTGATAGTGTTTAAAATTTTCAGTCATCGAAGCTGTCAACACATTTATAGATGCATCGTTTTGGTGAAAATTACATTTTCTCACTCAAAAATATGGTCCTTTTATTTATATTAATTCATAAAATTCACAGCAGCCTGCAATATAAGCAACAGTAAATTCTCTTTGTTTCTTCAATATAAAATTTTAAATATGTTCCATCTATCCTTCCAATAATGTGATCAGTGTGGCGCAGAATTTACGCCCATAACTTATTCTTTCTAGAAAAGGATTTATTCTAGTGTATAGTGTATGCTGTATCCATGTTTTCTATACAATTTTAAACAATTTTACAAATCCACCCATGTGATTCAGAAGCCAATCTGTCAAATGAAACGTGCAATTGCTAAAGATGTTCCCTAAAGACAATAATCATATTTTTTCGCCTTCAAAATGTTTTTGTAATGTATCCCTTCAGAAAATTTCATATTGGTGTTTGTAATATGAGCTCGTTCACAATATCTCGTGATATCAAGTATTCATGTCAGTTTGTTGAGAACATTAAAAAATCATTTCATAGAATTCATTTCTTATTGAATCTCTTCGCGATAAAATGCATCAGTTATTCTGAAAGATCAGCTCAAATTGTCAACCAACTTGATATAAAATTATTGTATTCTCAAACAGCGGTTCCAGAGAATGGTTTTTGAAGGCAAAAAGAACCTAAAGTTGATTCAAAACATGGCCTCAAGAAAGTTATTCAAATGGAAAACGATTCATGAGAAATTTCATTTCAAATTCAATAAATTTTATTTTTAATAATTGAAAAACCATAATCTTTCCAAGTTTCCAAGTTGGTATCCCCTTGGGCGAGAAAAGAGAGAAAGAGACGTTTCGCCCAAGTCCGGTCGGACCTGATATGGTCTAATGCCCCAAAGACTTGGTGCCCCTGCATCTCCTCCCTCTGCCTCCACATTTACCTGGCTCTGCGATCTCTGCCAAAAAGAAATTAAAAAACGAATTTGGAGAAAGTTGTGCTATTATACGTAGTTAGAAGCTTATGACCATAGTTTGCTTAAATTACATTTTTAAGATTTCACCTTCAGTGTAGCATTTAAAAGCAGAATGATATAATATATTATTAGAGTTCTAAAGAAGCAGTCTGGTCGATTAAATTAGCGAAAGCGCTGGGAGGGTTCACCACTGATGAGCCAAGCCCTTCCAATTTTTTTTTATTCGAAGTAAGGACAGTAGAGGTTTTATTCATTTGTTAGAATTAAATTTCTCGTCTTTATGTCTTCATTTGTTATAATTATTTATATATTTTAATGAATATATTTGATATTTTTATCAACCGAGTGAGAGAAAGAAAACTCAAGATTGACTTTTCTAATTCAGATAATCCCTATAACACCGCAGGAATTTCTTAGAAGTGTTATAAACACTGAGCTATATATCACTACACTTCATATTTAAAAAAATAAATTCTAAAAGTGATAATTAATTAGAAATTACCTAGTACTAGAACTGGCATAGTGCATAGACCTCTGTAACTTGATGAAAATATAGTAAATATATAAACAACACATATAATTGGTTACAATTTCATCATTAAAAATAAAGAAGGCATCTCCTGACCACGAGCACATGTGCTTTTTAGATGGCAGAGCGCCATCTAGTGGAGCAAAAATAAACTAGACGTTTTTTTTAGCTTGCTCCGTGATATTTGGCCAACCCAATTTCTTGATAAATCAAGAAAAGCCATCCACGAATGCGTTTCGCGCTGTTGGCGATCGTGAGCGTGGAGAAGGCTGTAACCATTGCGACCAAAAA
Organism: Cordylochernes scorpioides; assembly: GCA_030710605.1. Lineage (NCBI taxonomy): Eukaryota > Metazoa > Arthropoda > Arachnida > Pseudoscorpiones > Chernetidae > Cordylochernes > Cordylochernes scorpioides. The sequence goes on from CP092878.1 coordinate 44,184,297, forward strand.
TATTTTTGGTCCGAATGGCTTCCCGAAAAATCAAGAAATGAGTATTTAAGACCAAATTTGCGTAAAGACGCTTAACACATAAATTATTATATATCATCATTATATTTTGATTTTAGAAGAATATAATATCTATATTTATAAAATGAAAAGACAAAGCTCTAAGAGATGAGTTTATATTAATAAAATAAATAACCTAATTCAATTTCTTGCCAAGCCAATTTATTGATAAATCATGAAAATCCAACCAGGAACGCGTTTCGGGCTTTTGGACCTCGTCGGCGTGGTGCAGGTTGTAGCTTAACGACCTGAAATATTTTCGAAGAGGATTCCTGATAAATCAAGAAATGGTTATTTGAGGCCACATTCTTTATCATTATTCCAAAATGCTCCTTTCTCCCCGGCATTAATACCCTGCACATTACATAGCGCGAACTTTGGAACATCGACACAAGAGCCAAACTTTAGACGATGGTTTTGGGTTATATTCCTCTTCAATAGAAGGATGTTTCAATTTCATAATATAATAGGGGGATCGGTGGAAGGATGGTCTAAACCGTTTGTTTTCGACCGCTACGACCCGAGTATAATTCCTGTATTGGGCATTTTGGCCCCCGATTCTTGCAAGAGTTCAACCCCTCCATCGAGTGCAAGTACTCAAAGGGGGCTCTGGCACATTTGTAAGTGCAAAGTTGAACTGAATTTTCACATGTGGTGGACATGGACATGTGGAGCACTTACAGTAGAAGCAGTCACCTTCTTCTAAACACCATGATAATCATGGCCTGTACCACGTGTACTAGGGATTAGCAAAAATATATATATATAATAGGTTTTATGAAATCGATTGAGTTTGCTGGAAAGGTGTGTAGTTGGTTAACATATACACTCTATGACAAATAAATCGAACATCTTTTACTGGAATGTCCTGTTTTTCAAGACTACAGAATTGAAAATAATTTAATAGTAACAGATCCAAATATTTTCATTTCCAGTAAAGAAATGTTTATAAATTTCAATACATTTTGTGGATATATTTCAAATTATATAGCAACAAATATCTTTAATGAAACTGCTAATTTATATTTTTCTGATTGTACATATTGCCAGACACTTTTTTCTTTTGTAAACAGTTTTTTTTCTCTCTTTCTCATTGTTAATCTATTTACGGACAAATATTATTAAATATATGTATAGACAAATGTAAAGGCTTACACGTATGACAGCGTAAGTGTCACTAGGGGGACATAGCGCTTTAAATTGAAATAAAATAAAAAGATAATAAATCGACGCAACAAGGAGCCGTCAAATAAGGACATAATTTGATGCATTTTAAGAGAATATTTGAGAAAAAAGGATTGATAATCAGGAACCATTTGAGAAAGTCATGTCGTTGAACCCTCACTGGTTTGGATGCTGGCTGTCACCCAGCTTGTCATAGACTGATAAACATTCCAAAAGGCATCACGCTTATAAATCTACTTGGATTCATTTATTATATTATTTGTTGTAAAATCAAGCATGATTTTAATATTGCCACGTGGAAAATTAGGGAAGACAAAAACTTCAGGAGGAAACAAAATTTATTTCAGGCAAGAACAAACTAAGAATGGTAAACAAAAGATAAGACACGAGGGAAATTTACAGAGTAGCAAAATATAAACATAAAAATGACCACTCTGTTAATAAAATAATAAAACCTAGTTACACAGCTACTTCCCTATGGGAGCTGTGACCCACAGCTAGCAATTATTGTAGATACTGACATGGATCTGACGTGCTTCTGCCAAAGGTTCCATCGAAGTATTGGAACTTTGTCCCTAGTACCTTTGCGTCCTTTTTCTTGCGGCGTGAAGAGCGGCTTTGTCGTTGTATCGTCTATAGGGACATCGTCATCTTGGAGGGAAGTCTTGGCTTTAGCACGTGGTGGAATCCTGGAGCCAGTCTCCGAAAATGTGGATCACAGCTCCCATGGCTTCAAGGTCTTTTCGGCGGTCTTCAGTTTGTCTTCCCTAACTTACCCAGCATCTCCACCAAAATGTCACGTGGAAAATTAGGGAAGTCAAAAACTTCAGGAGGAAACTAAATTTATTTCAGGAAAGAACAAAATAAGAATGGTAAACAAAAGATAAGACACGAGGGAAATTTACAGAGTAGCAAAATATAAACTTAAAATGACCACTCTGTTATAAAAAATAATAAAAACTTTATTATAATATCCTCTTTCCTTTATTTCCTTTAAACTCTACTCAAACCTTGTAATTATTCAATTGTTTATGTAATATAGTATCCGAATTTAGTGTATTTTCTTGACGCAAGCATCACTTTTGGAATATCGCGTCTGATTAATAAAGAATAATAAATATTATAAACACATTCATGGAGACAAAACTAGAAGGTGAAAGTACTTAATTTCGCCAGTTATCTGTTTTTTAGACAAAGGTAATTTTTTTCACACTTGGTTATATCGTGTGTATTCAATAACTATAACTGTATATCTAATATATTTTAATGTCTCAATGCGGATATACGAGCCTAAAGATAAAACTTCCTTGGGTGATATTAAAACATCTGTGATAATATTTGATAATATTTATGATGCATTAGCGCGCCATCTGTTATTAACATTCGAAACTATTATAGACGAGTATGATTCTTTAAAATTTAAACAATTTCTACTGCCCTTACTGCATATAACGATACCCCTCATTCCGTCACGGGATATTCCCCCCTCATACCTCATGAACGGCTCCTTGCCGAAAGAGCTGTCACAACATCTAGATCCTTATCCATCAGTCACTGAATCCAGACGCCTAGCGTTACAGAGAAGGAAAGAACGTCATAAGCTAGTTAAGATCAGATTTGATATAAATCACAGGTCCCCCGACTTTAAGGTAGGCGATCTAGTCCTTACCAAAATTTACCAACACCCCAATACAAGCAAATTAGTGCCTTACTTCAGTGGACCATATGAGATAATTGAGGTGATATCTCCTTATACAGTTAAAATCAATAGACTTAATCAAGCTCAAAACTTAGACATGGAGATTATCCACATAAACAAATTGAAACACTATTCCGAAGACACTAAGTACATCTTCAAACCTCACTCAACGAACAAAAATAGCCCGCCAAAATCACATTTTATTTACTATCATTTCTCACTTGAAATATTTCATGATGGTCGTAAGAATTTTGAATCTACATTAAGTAACCCATATAATCACATGAACCCCGATATTTTATTAGATAATGACGAACCAACATTAACAGCCAGATACATTTATACTCCTGACACCATCCCAAAGATTGATATCCAATTAGAACTTTCCCCTACAACGAAGATAATGCTCCCATCCTCACCAACTCGTAATCATACTCCGCAAATTATCCCTCAATTAAGTACTCTCCTTATTAACTTGTACAATGCGAAATCAGAAAATAGGTCAGTTATAAGCAAATATACGTTAGTACCGTTGCCCATATTCAAATATTTTAATAGGATTAAGCACTTCCCAATTTTTATTCTATCCCTCCTTACAATGGCGTGTATTAACCCAAACATCTCCATAACGATTATACATTTGCTGATTTATATATTGCCGTTGTCTCGAATAAGACAAATTCAATCAATCTTGATGCATTGTCTTGAAGAGCTTTCGATAGTCCTTTGGAACACCTTCAAAGTCTTCATTAAAAACTCAGAAAAAGATGGTGACCATGACATTAAGACTGATGACCCCACATAAGATCCTGTGATCAGAAAATTCCTATATAAAATGGCAAAAATCTATTTTGATTTAGAACAAAACCACCTGCGTTGCCCATTAACCACCCCGAACTGATAGGTTTTCCCAAATTCATTTACTTTTTAGATGTCAGCAAGATTACTCATAGTCACAGACCCGTCTTGAAACGATCCGTTCAGGATGTACGTCACAGAATTCAGTACGTTGCCTCTGACCATTGATACAATAAGCCATTATGTTTCCACACCAACATCAAGAGATATTCTCCTTGCGCTACTTCATTGACATGACCACCGTCTCCTTTTTCTCTCCACCCCAAACGAGGAACCTTCCAAGGACTCCAATGGCCCAATTTGGATGATCCTACCGAATTGTTCGCCATGACTCAAGTCTTCATTCCTTTTCATCCCTGAGCACCTTTTCAACACCCCTTTTCTTACGTTCCCTATGGAAAGTACGGTACAGAGGAGGATGCTCAGCCCATCACCAATCCACCAACACTCCAGCGCAGGAGATCCTCTCACACACAGAACACTCCCACAAACAGATACACAGTCGTAGCCACATCACAGAGGTTCGTATCCTGCTACATTTAAAACTTGATTATCTTATGTATTATATATCAGACTAATTGCTGTGTTTATTTCTACTTGTTTATATTTGTTAACATAATATCCCAAAAAATTTTAAATTTTTGTACCATAGTATCAGAATTCAATTTATAAAATTACCTCCCAATCTCAACTAAATAATTTTGAAAATAATTTTACATTTATTTATCCCACACAGGTACCATCTGTCATAATTTGTATAGTACCCAAAAGATATAATTTATTTTTTCTATATTTAATATGTAAAATGTAAATACAAATTAATCCATCTATAAATCTGTACAAAATAAACGTGGGAGCCAGCGCGCTCACGAGTGTGGAACAAGAGCCTTTTCGAAGCATACATGCACAACGGCTGCTCCCTTCCATTCGACCACGACGGATACGATAAGAAAGAGTCGACAGAAATAAGAATCTCAAAAGAATGAGCAAGGCAAAGAAGCAAGAAGGCCAGTAAGAGGCCTAGTTAGCTCACGAAAATAAGTCAGTGATAGATTCACTAACAGCGAAGATGAGAAGACTAGGGCTGGACGCGCCCACCGCCGCATCCAGATTTGACGGATCAAGTTCCGCGCAATCGTTCTTAAGGGAACTAGAGAGGTCCCCGGAATTCCAAAACAGCAGCTGTGACGAACAAGGCCGCATGGTAGTGGCAGCGCTAGAAGGAGAGCTCCGGAGGACGTTCCAATCCATGGACTACCTCCACGAACCCTACTGGAGGATCAAACAAGTCCTTGAGGTTATGTACTCTCCACCCGAGACTCCGACACACCAAGAGTACTATCAACTACGTTGCGGGCCTCAAGGCTTGAAATCATACTATACAAAGAAGGTACGCATGGGTACGCAGCTCGACATCGACCGCAAAGAAATGGTCAATGCTCTCACTCAAGGAATGCCCATCTACAGTCGCAATCTCCTACTGATTGCAACACCCAGCAGCCCTTCGGAATGGCTCACTCTGGCCAGGAGAATCTATGGGATCGGCCGATATCCGAGTCGTCCCGGCATTTCCTCTCCCACAGAACGTTCATCTCCGCGCCAATCCGGTAGACAAACAATCAATCCGTTAAGGCGTTCATCCGAGGATGTGCCTCTAACCCAGAAGCGACCAGGAGGATCTCACTACACCCCGCCTACACCCTGCAAGCACTGCTAAGGGCCCCACTGGAACACGAATGAAGTCTTTAAAACACGAATGTTTCTTTCCACAAATAAATCGAATTGCTACTATCCTTACTGCGATGAAAAATATTGAGAGGGCTTGGCTTATCAGTGGTGAACCCTCCCAGCGCTTTCGCCAATTTAATCTACCAGACCTCTTCTTTAGAGCTCTAATACTTTATTTGATCATTCTGCTTTATATGCTTTATTGAAAGGTGGAATATTTGAAATGGTAATTAAACAAACTATGAACATAAGCTTTTAGGAGAGTAGAATCTAACCACTTACTCGTTTCGGGCAATATTGATATTTTTTCCGATAGATGGCGCATCCATCATCAACTTCCTGTTGCACGGAGATCCCTGCAAAGGAGATCCCTTTTTCTTGAATAGAAATATGATATAATCAATTTTTCAGGCTAATTTTATATTAATTATTCTGAAATGGAAATGTAATTGTTCGCTGGTTTTTGGGACAAGAACATTATGCAGTTGAAGTAAAATATAAGAGTTTCAATCCTAATTTGTTTTAATTGTTCTGATAGACATAATTGAGGATGAAATAATGGATGACATAAGGCGCGAAGAATAAATTATAGATTCTTATAAATACAATTCAACTGGTTTTAAAGAAGTTAATAATCAGACAAAATACAGACTTTATGAAATTGATCATATTTTATTATTCTTTGTACAAGTGGTAGAGATCATGCCAATCATGTTTAGTTGAAGTAAACGACTGCCTATACTGTAAGTGCACCAAATATCTACACATGTAAAAAATAGCTAGATTTCTACATTTATGAATGCGCCAAAGAACCGTTTGGTTAATTACAGTCACTTGAAGTTACTTGCAATAATGGGATTGGATTTTTGAAAAATTCGGGAGTTATTAAAACTAATATTTATTCAGAAAAAAGTTGCCATTGCGGATTTTAAACTCGGGTCTGGCTGTAAGAATTCGACGGTTTTTAACAATCGTCCACTTACCTCTTCATCTTTATACAATTCTCAGTTCATTACAAATCATGGCAATTTTGGAGAATTTCTAGCGAAATTCTGGGCAACTGATGATCCTAGCTACGTCTGAGGAAAAGAAAACCAAACCTCAATACATTTATTGATAGAATGTCCATTCGTTCAGCTACAGAAATAATTATTTTTATCCCATCGAAGCAATGTGTGGATTTGTATATTACAAAGACACTTATGTGAAGTTCAATGGTTTTTGTATATTTATTTTAGATTTTATTTTCTATTTGAGAAAACTAACCTTTCTGTTTTAATTTTGTTTCTAGTCTTTTTATTGAATTGTATATAAAATGAATTGTATATAAGCTGTTGAATGTATTTAGAAGCAAGTATCCCAATTTGGGATATTGCGCCTCATATGTCAAATAAATAAATAATATATTGAAATAAAAGGCGAATCTTTGTAAATATGTTAATCTATTGATGACTATATTCAGACTAAAGAACTTATAATAGATGAATCCGAAGAGAGAAACTAGAAAAATTACTAATAGGGCATCTCAACTATTGAGATATCCTTTTTTTTATCTTCCTTTTATAGTGAAACTGATGTCCTTTGGAATGGGATTTTAGATGAACTATGGACATAAGCTTTGAGGACAGTAGAATTATATATAATTATAAATATATAATATGCCTCGAGCAATCGTTCTTCCGCAAATATCAAATTGAGTCTTTCATGAAAAAATTTATATTATGATGCATTAGAGCGCCATCTGTTATGAAAATTCGAAACTATTATAGACGCGTTTGATGATTTTTTTTTTTAAACAATTTCTACTGCCCTTACTGCAATTTAATGGGAGATATATATATGACGCTTATAGTTTTAGCGTCTATTTTAATGGGAAAGGTGACCCTTATTTTTATATATTGAAGGTATTTAATGCTGAGTTCAACCATACATATCCTTGTTTTACCTTGATATAGTTTCGCGCTAACCAACTGAAATATTGAAAAATAAATTATTTGATGATGTTTGACATTTCTAGTTATCAAAGCTGTCAACTCGTTTGTAGATGCATCGTTTTGGTGGTAATTACATTTATTTTCTCACCAAAATTATATGGTCCTTTCATTAATATCAATTCATCAAATTTCATAGCAGACTGCATTAAAAACATCAGTAATTGTTTTTAGTTTCTTCGAAGATAAAATAAAATAAAAATGTTTCAACTACAATCCCATTAAAGAGATTATTGTAGCGTAGGATTTCCGCTCAATTCCCATATATCTTCAAGAATACGAACTTCTCTAGTGTATAGTGTGTGATGTATACATGTTTTTTCTATACTATTATGAACCATTTTTCAAATCTACTCATGTGATTCAGAAGTCAATTTGTCAATTGAAACGTGTAATTGCCAAAGATGTTCCCTAAAGTCAATAATCAGACATTTTCGCGTTCAAATCCTTTAATTATAATATACAGGGTGATCCAAAAGTCCCGCACAACTTTAAAAATTAATAACTCCGCGAATATTTGCGCTAGAGCAATGCGGTAAAGACCATTGTGTTCAGGATGCAATGGGATTTTTTATGGCAAATAATGAAAAATTCGAAATTGATTTTAGTTACAACTTTATTCGCTAGATGGCGCCCTACCAGAATCAGATATTCAGCGGCCAAATTGTTTGATAAATTGGAAAATATAACTGAACGATACGTATTTTTACTTTTTGAATACCAGGAAAGAACCCCATAATATCAAATGATAAATTAATAAAACACCATTTCGCCAAAAGTTAGAAGAAATGGTTAACGATTTTTAAATACAATCTGAGATATGTAAAATAGGTATATGCAAATTAAAACATGTAGCAAAAAAAAAAAAACCTGATATTTTAGATGCGGTTTGCTGGAATCCTCTCAGCTATTTATATTTCGAAACTAATAATTTTCTATTTTTTAAAATTCAACTCTCTCTCAGTATCGATTATATTTATTTTAATTCATTTGAAAAATATTTATCTATCTCTGATGATTTATTTTACTCTGGAATGCCGTTGTTGTTTTTGTCGTGTCCAATAAAGAGCCTCAGATTCTTTTCGTTTGGCCAACAAAAAATGTCCAATTTATATACACATATATTCTTACATAATGAGACTTTAAAGAATGCAAATAATCTTCATCTATTTACATACACAACACATCTCCCCCCTTAATAATACTCCAGTCGGTCTAGGGGTTTCCTGGCTCTCTGAGGTCTAGGACTGCGGACGGGCACTTGCACAGCGGCAGCCTCCGGTTTAGGAGTGCAAGAGAGCACGTGCACAGCAACAGGCCCTGGTATAGGAGTGCAAGAGGGTACGTGCACAGAAGCAGGCTCCTCCTTGTTTCCTGATGTAACCTCTGGAACCTCCTCTTCACTTTATTTCTGACTTCCACCTACAGGCTTCTCTCCTGATGTTCGAGGAAGTATCAAATTTCTTGTCTCCACTTGTTTCTTTCTCACAGGTCGCAATTGATTGATATGCCCCTTATACACGACGCCCTCGCAACTTATAAGGTAGTGACGGTAGCTCAATAATTTCAAAATGGTACCTCTTTACCGTTTAGGTCCAGTTGCATAGTTGCGGAAATAAACCTCGCAACCTGTAGTAAACTGCTCCTGCCTTCTTACGGCCTCGTGAAATACCTCTCGCGGATTTCCCATCTTGGTATTAAATTCGAGAATCTTGATCTTAAACTTCTCTTCATTAGCAGTTCCGCCGGGGAATTCCTTTATTACAGTTTGGGGAAATGCTCTATGAGAAAATAGGAAACTTTGTAGATTCGTCTCTAAATCATCCTTCCCATTATTATTTCTCAAAAGGTTTTTAAACTCTCTTACATATCTCTCAGCTAAACCATTTGTACTAGGATTATACGGACTGGTCTTAGTGTGCCGTATACCATTCATTTTGGTAAATTGCTCGAATTCACCGGAGACAAACTGTCTTCCGTTATCTGTAACAAAATATTAGAGCAATCCAATTCTGGCGAGAATTTCTCTAAGATGACTTATAATCGATTTTCTGGTAATATCTTTGATGATAAAATATCTATCCACTTTGAGTATGCGTCCACGAGAACCAAAAACATTCTTCCCATGAACGGACCCGCTAGATCAAGATGAAGTCGATGCCACGGTTTTCGGGCCAAGTCCATTCCGAGATGGTAGCTGGGGGCATGTTTGCCGATTCTTGGCATACTCTACATTCTCTAGTTAACTCCTCGATGTTACTGTCTATGCCTGGTCACCAGAAAATACCGTCTGGCAATCATCTTCATTTTAACAATCCCCATGTGTATTTCATGCAAGTCTTTTAAAATTAAAGATCTTAATTTTTGGGGAATTACCACTCTTTCACGCCATTGAAGACAACCAAACTCCAAACTTAATTCCTCATTGATCTTATAATGAGGAGCTAGTGGGTTTTCTCTCGGTACCCTTGTGAATTTCCACACACACACAGTTGCCTTCTCTAACATTCCTTTATACAATAGACAGTATTTTATCTTGGGGCGTCTCATATGCCACCTCCATAAAAGAGAACGGTACCTCATTCGACTTCCTAAGAAGAAGTACCTGGTCTTCATCAAGAGACTCCCTAACACTCGATTCTAAAGGAAGACGTGACAATGCGTCAACATTGGAATTATCACTAGTTTTCGAAATTCCACAGTATAATTAAATGCAGCTAATTTTAAGGACCATATTTCAATTCTGGATGATGCACATATGGGAATTGGTTTATGAGGTGAAAATATATGAATTAAGGGTCGATTGTCTGTGACCAATACAAATTTTCGTCCCAGTAAGTATTGTCTGAATTTCTCAACGCCAAAAGTTATGCTCAACGCTTTCTTTTCTAGTTGAGAGAAACGTTTTTCCGCTTCAGTTAATGTTCTAGAAGCAAAAGCTATAGGGCATTCTTCCTTTCTATCATTTCTATGACTCAGAATTACGCCTATTCCATATTCCATTGATACTGATTTACATTTTTAAAATAACATTCGATATTTTTTCGTCCAATTCCATCTACAATTTTTATTCAAAAGTTGATAGAATAGCGCTAAAATGTTTGCTATATTCTTTATGAATCTATAATAATAAATTAAGAGTCCTATGAAAGATCTCAATTGCGAAACATTCTTTAGGTTCAGGCGCCTCTATCACTGCTTTAATTTTATTTTCTAAGGGATGCAGTGCATATTTATCCATTTTAAACCCTAAATATTCCACCGATTTCTTTTTAAATTTACATTTATATCTGTTTAACTTTAAACCTTTTTCTAGCAATCATCTAAACACTAGATCCAACTTTTGTTCATGATCTTCAAAGTCTTTTCCTGCAACCAAAATATCATCTATGTAGCAGGCCACACCTGGCAAATCAGAAAATAGGCCTTCCATAATCCTCTGAAATTTATTTGGTGCTACCGCTACGTCATATGGTAGTCTTTTATAAGAAAACAACCTCTTTGTTGTGTTTATACCAACAACAGCTTTGGCTTCTTCCGCTAACATTACTTGTAAGTAAGCCTGTGATAGGTCTAGAGTCGAAAATACGGTGCTTCTAGATAATTTTAAAAAGATCATCGATCGATGGAAGGGGATACCTATCTAATTCTATTGCTTTATTAGCTGTACATCTAAAGTCACCACATATCCTTACACTACCATCCTTTTTTAATACTGGTACTATTGGAGCGGTCCAATATGCATGAACTATATGTTATAAAATGCAAGAATTCACAAACGATCAATTTCATTCTCTAATTTGTTTTTTAGAGAGAGAGAGGTAAATTTCTGGCCTTACAAAACACAGGAGTCACATCCTTTTTTAAATTAAAATGTATTCTAACGTCCTTTAGACAGCCCAAATCTTTGTTAAACAAATCTGCATACCTATCCATCAAATTTTTATATATTTAAATATATTTCTAATATATTCATTATTTAAAATTTTAATGCTAAACAATATAGAATAATCAAGTTTCAACTTTTTAAGCCATTCTCTTCCTAATAAAATTACCTGGATTTTTTCATTTACAACTATTAATCGTAAATATTGGTTGGCTTCTTTTACAAAAACATTTCTTTGATCTATAATCTCTATTGATTTACCACAAAAGGATTTTAATCTTAAATTTGTTGGAAATAATCTTTGACCTTGCCAATAGTTCTTATAAATATCTTTAGGTATTAACGTAACTGGACTTCCTGTATCTATTGTAAAGCACAAAGAATAATCATATACTGTTAAATTTATTGTGGCATCAGTTTCGCCCTGTACAGAATATAGAGAGTCCTCTTGTACAAATTTACATCCCCACAATCTTTCACTAGCTTTGCAGACCCTACTTAAATGACCCAGTTTATTACATTTTAAAACAAGTCTTTGTTCTATGAGGTAAAACAGATGCCACGTGTGAATGTCTTTCACCACATCTATAACACACTATTTTGCCTTTGCCACTTTGCCTGAAAGGTCTATACTGCGCCGTACTATTATTCTACTCACCCTTTTTATCCTTTCAATTCACAGGGGATATCTTGGCCACTAATTTATCTTGTAATTCTCTTGTATTTATCTCCGCCAATTCGAACGAGATCGCCACTGCAAAAACATTATCCAGGGTGACATCGTCGTCCTCTTGTAGTAGCTTCTTTTGCAGGATTTCCGACTTGATTCCAGCCACAAAACGGTCTCGCATCATGGCTCCCAACATATGGACGAAATTACAATTTATTGCCAAAATTTTTCAATTCTCTAAGATATTCCGAAATTGATTCTCCTTCCTGTTGAATTCTCTTTAAAAATCTGCATCGCTGTGGTATCACTTTCTTCTTTGGATCCAAATGCAGCTTAATTCTTTGAATGATAGTGCATAGGGTTGATCTTTCATTTGACCAGGAAGAAAATGTCGTTTCCCTGCTTCAAAGTTTCAGAATCTGGTAGCGAGGTAAAAATCAGCACTTTAATCTACTCCTTCAGATGCCAAAAAGAAAGCCTCAAATTTTTGTACAAAAAGATCGAAGTGTTCTCCACTGGGCTATAGCATCTAAAAGGTACTATTAACTTTGAACTTGTCATGCTGATCTTTTCTACTCCTTTGTTTTCTTGATCCAGATAGTTTAAAAGATGTAATCTTAACCCATTTTCCGATTTTTCCTCTCCATAATCCGAGAGTCAGATTTGTTCAAAAGATGTAGTTGTTATACTTGCATAGACACCGTTTTCCTCAGCCTTTTACTGGCTCTGTAGATCGCGCATCCTCGTCGCCACTTTTGTTGTGTCGTAATTAGACGTACAAGAGCTCAAACTTGACCATGGCCAACAACAAATGTCCAATTTATATATACATATATTTTTACATAATGAGGCTTTAAATAATACAAATAATATTCATCTATTTACATAAACAACGGTTAATATATAGCGAGAAGAGTAGAGGACTGAGCACAGATCCCTGAAGTACACCAGCCCATGATATTCGGTCCTTGGAAAATGTTCCATTGACCCGAACCTTTATCCTTCTTCCCCTTAAGAAGTCTGCAATCCAGATTAAGGTTTTTCCCCTTACTCCGATGTTGTGCAGCCTTTCAAATAATTTCTACACTCGATCAAAAGCTGAGGTCATATCCAGGAATACGGCCGTTGTCTTCTTTGGCGGTTTTTCCTAGAAATCTATTATTGATTGACAGAAGTAGAACAGTTTATCAGTTGTACAGTGTCTGGATCTTTAGGCAGTTTGGTAGAAGTTTATTTTATTATTGTTAGTGAGCCAGACTATGAGCCTAGAGTGGATAATTCATTCTGTTATTTTACAAAGTATGCTGGTAAGAGCAATTGGCCGATAGTTCTTGCATTCCTTAGCATCTTTGTTTGGTTTCAGTATTGGCACTATAATTGATATCTTCCAATTCTTTGGTAGTTTACCAGTTTTCCATGAAATGTTCAGTATTCATAGGAGTTGATTTTTAGCTTCGTCTCCAAAGTGTTTAATCATTTGACCAAAGATTAGAGCATCTCCAGGTGACATCTTGGATTTAACTTTCCTATTGATGAATTTAGCTCATTCAGTGTGAAGTCTCTCGAGTAAATATCTTGATGATGGTAATTTCTTGCTTGTTTAACTAACTTGTTTATATTATTTTTTAAAGTCCTGCCTTCATTCGTATAGCTGAGTCTGGAAGTGCTTGAAAGATATTCAGCAATTATGTCAGCCATCTGTTTGTTCGTTCTCGCTGTTCATATCGGTTTGAGTATTGGAGGATTAGTGTTGGTTTTGATTGTTTTATAACACTAATTATATTCCAGTGATGGCTTTCCTTTTTGGATCCATTTTTTTTTCGCAGAATTCTGCCCATTTTTCTTGTTTGAATATCCAAATTTCTTGTTCTATTTTGTGACTAATTTCAATGAGTTCCTTTATGATTTCTTCTGTTTTATTTGTTTTAAGAAGTTCATTTTTATTGTCTTTCTCTGCAATCATTGCCTCGATATTGTGGTCCTTCCAGTAAAGTATTCACAGGTCTTTACGTCTACCTCTAGGTATCGATACTTTTGCAGCTTTGGATATGTTCAAAGAGAATTTTTCCAATTTTTTGTCAATCGTTCTGTGATTTAATTCTTCGTTGCACAGTTCTCCAAGCTTTTCTGTAAATATTTTTCCAGTGTTCTTTTATTCTGTTGAAAATTCTCAATTTTGAATTTTAAGGTTGTTAAAATTGGTCTGTGGGCACTGATTGCACTTTTCAGAATTTTCCATTGTGTTGTGGGTGCGATGTTGTAATTTATCGCTGTGATGTCTATTGCGGATTCTGTGCCTGTGGACTTGGATAGATAGGTGTTCTTTTCGTTATTTAACGGCGTAAGGTCGAGGTCGGTTAGCATGTCCTCAACCTGCTGACCTTTGTTATCCTGGACAGGTGATCCCCAAGTTGGTCTTTCGGCGTTAAAATCACCAAGTATGATTGCGATATCCGAAGACGCTTCACTTAATGTCTAGTATTATCGTGCTAGTATTATCGTGGTGATAAACATTTATGATTGGAATTGTTTTATCTGTAAGATAGATTTCTATTGCCTGAGCTTCTGTCGTGCTTTCTCTAGGCTTACTCTGATTATAGGCGATTTCCTTAAATTTGATTTCTAGAGTTTTAATCAAAACGGCAAGTCCTCCTCCGAATTTTCCCGGTCTGTCCATTCGTAGTGTTGTATAATCTTTGATATTGAATCTCAGATTCTGATTCAATTTTGTCTCCCGGGGACAATTAATATGTACATTGTTGTCACAGAGAAGACAAGTCAGCTCTTTATTTTCCTCTGGGTACCATTTATATTGAGTTGTAGTAGATTGAATTGTGTCCTCGTAGTAGATTTCTCATCATGAGCTCGAGCTGCAGCTCCTGACGCGGCGGTTACCCCGGACGCGGTAGCATTACTGGAGATATCAGTTTTGCTATTCATTTGAAAATGGGTGCCGTTGCAACGTTAGTCATCTTGGAAACGAGCCAGAATTTGGTCAAATATTCCAAGAGTCCAGGGCGGACCGCAAGGAGGTGTGGTCGAACTTCTCCCCTTCCCCTGGAATGCCGTCACTACAGGATAAAGCACTCTTGGTGAATTTTTTCAATTGTGATTCAGAATCTGCCACTGAAGCTTTACGAGCGTTTCGTTCCTTTAAAGATATTCGAAGCGGTAAAGGACCAATGAGTTGCTACTCTCTAAAGCGATTGATTAAAAGTTTTGAGGAAACTGGATCTCTGGAAGCAAAACCTCGGAGTGGAAGACCATCGACATGCAAGTCAGTGGCTGTTACGGTTTTGCAGAATGCTGAAGCTATTGAAACGTTATCCACGTATGGAGAAGTAAGTGCTAGACAAGTTTCTCGACAAACGGGGATTTCGTATGGAACAGTTTGGAGAGAACACACATTTAGAATTTTTCTATAAAAATATCCTAACAAATTTCAAAGTTTTCACGAGTTGAAAGTCAGCGATTTTGAGAAGCGTCAAGAATTCGCTGCATGGGTTTTCCGGCAAATTGATATTGATGAAAACTGGCTGTCAAATGTTCTAAGAACAGATGATGCTCACTTTTATCTAAAGGGAGAATTTAACATTCAAAACTGCCTCATTTTGGCAACAGAAACCCTAGGATTTTTACAGAAATACCACTTCATCAGCCCAGAGTTAGTTTTGTGTGGGTTCACTTCTTCTTTTATTATTGGGCCATTTTTCTTTGAAAAAATCAATGGAAGAACTTTAAAACCGTTTTTGTAACTGGTGAACGTTATGTTCAACTTTTGAGAGAAAAGGTTATTCCCATATTGCAGGACAGACAAGCACTAAGCGAAATACGAGTAACATTCATGCAAGATGGAGGACCTCCTCATATCTCCCGCGGTGCCAAACAATTGCTGAAGGATACGTTCGGTGAAATTCGTTGATAAGTCGCCACTTTATATGCCAGTGGCCTCCAATATCACCAGACTTGACGCCTTACAATTTCGGTTATGGGGATACATTAAGTCGCGTTTTTATCGATGACGGCCTACCACATTGGCCATGTTGAAGGCTTCTATCAGATGGCACGTTTTATAAATTTCAACTATTTAATTGTTACCATTCTGTCATCTATCGTCTGCAGGCGGTGTTTGAGAATGAAGGGCGCCACATTGAGCAAGGATTGTGACCTAATACAAGAGAGAAGGCAGTTACCTCATGTTAAATAAATTAAAATCCTCTGGAGTAACTTGATAAAGAAAGAAAAATCAAAGATAAGGAGGATAAGTTTCTTTTATAAAAGAAACTTATCCTCCTTATCTTTGATTTTTCTTTCTTTATCAAGTTACCTCATGTGTTATATTTTGCAGCTCTTTGTTTTGGGTTATGGGAATAATAAATGCTGTCCTCACATCTTGACTCTTTTTTATCTAAAGGGAGAATTTAACATTCAAAACTGCCTCATTTTGGCAACAGAAAACCCTAGGATTTTTACAGAAATACCACTTCATCAGCCCAGAGTTACAGTTTTGTGTGGGTTCACTTCTTCTTTTATTATTGGGCCATTTTTCTTTGAAAAAATCAATGGAAGAACTTTTAAAACCGTTTTTGTAACTGGTGAACGTTATGTTCAACTTTTGAGAGAAAAGGTTATTCCCATATTGCAGGACAGACAAGCACTAAGCGAAATACGAGTAACATTCATTCAAGATGGAGGACCTCCTCATATCTCCCGCGGTGCCAAACAATTGCTGAAGGATACGTTCGGTGGAATTCGTTGATAAGTCGCCACTTTATATGCCAGTGGCCTCCAATATCACCAGACTTGACGCCTTACAATTTCGGTTATGGGGGTACATTAAGTCGCGTTTTTATCGATGACGGCCTACCACATTGGCCATGTTGAAGGCTTCTATCAGATGGCACGTTTTATAAATTTCAACTATTTAATTGTTACCATTCTGTCATCTATCGTCTGCAGGCGGTGTTTGAGAATGAAGGGCGCCACATTGAGCAAGAATTGTGACCTAATACAAGAGAGAAGGCAGTTACCTCATGTGTTATATTTTGCAGCTCTTTGTTTTGGGTTATGGGAATAATAAATGCTGTCCTCACATTTTGACTCTTTTTTTCTGTAAACAGTAATTTTTTTGTTTGTCATTTGCCCACATCATTTTATATTATGTCGTGCAGGCCAAAGTGTTATAATTTCTCGAATAACACTGGTATACACAATTTTACCCCTTATGTTTAGTTTATCGCTTTTCGCTCATTAGAAGAAATAGCATAAGGAATAATCTCTGTATCCCCCCCCCCCAACTTTAGATATCTTGCGCAAAAAATAATACAAAATGATTTTACTACCACGCTTTTCAACGCAAAAGGTCGATTTAAAAATGATTTTTTTAGGGGATACATTTTAAAAATTATGTACAGTATAATAAACAATGATAACATTTGACAAACCCATAGGATATTTGGAATAAAGTACGACAAATATATTTTGTCACTCCCCTCTATATTTCATTTTTGGATCATGACAAATATCCAGTTAAATAGTCAAGTGTCGACAATTAGTCAAGAAACTATACATTCCTTATAGCACGAAATCCTATTAGTAGTGCCATCATAATTTTTGGTACTATATTAACATTTCAAAAATCGTGTATTGATATCAGAAGTTATTTTCAAACATTCAATTTATTTCACAAAACTCCATCTAAAATATAAATATTTTTTGCTACATGTTTTAATTTGCATATACCTATTTTACATATCTCAGATTGTATTTAAAAATCGTTAACCATTTCTTCTATCTTTTGGCGAAATGGTGTTTTATTAATTTATCATTTGATATTATTAGGGTTCTTTCCTGGTATTCAAAAAGTAAAAATACGTGTCGTTCAGTTATATTTTCCAATTTATCAAACAATTTGGCCGCTGAATATCTGATTATGGTAGAGCGCCATCTAGCGAATAAAGTTGTAACTAAAATCAATTTCGAATTTTTCATTATTTGCCATAAAAAATCCCATTGCATCCTGAACACAATGGTGTTTACCACATTGCTCTAGCGCAAATATTCGCGGAGTTATTAATTTTTAAAGTTGTGCGGAACTTTTGGATCACCCTGTATATATATGTCATAATATATGCTCTTCCAGGAATAATAAAGTAAACCTACAGTCAACGAGAGAGAGACGTCGATAGAACGCAACTAAAGTACGGTCATTTGGGACATCAACGGTCACATTCCAAGGGGGCCATTTTCGTAGAACCTCAGAACTATTTTTGGATAGTTGGGGGCGGGGGACAAACGGCCGGCCGCCTGGCGGTGCGGGTCACGCTACCTCTCTCTCTCGGCTGGCTGCCTGGATTTTTCCTCTATCAACTCGTCGTGTGATTATTTCTCTCCTCACCACATTATTATCACTATATTGCCACATTGAAAGTCGACAGGATCATATCACAGAAGAGTCGACAGGATCATATCACAGAAAGAGTCGACAGGATAAGACCTGGCCGGGAAGCAAATCCCTCATATACCGGAGTATGAAGAAACAAGAAGCCAAGCCACGATGATCGGCCAAACCCAACTCAACTGTAACCACTCCTCTTCGAGCCCTCAACCCCTTCTTCGCCAACCTTTGAACCGTGATCCCAAAGAAGTATTCACCTACGACGGAGATGGAGCAGCCACGCACTTCTTCCAGCACTAGATCTGCCCAAGAACGACCACCGTGCCAGGGCAGGACATCTTCCTCCATTATGGACAAGACTCCGCCATATCCCTGCCGCTACTGTGATGTACAACACTGGTACGCACAGTGTCACAGACAAAACTCTCCCGAAGCTCAATGAACTTACCTGCACCCTAAACCAACATAACTCGTAAGTGTAATTGTTTTAACTCCTACCATTCATTCTTTAAATAAGTCATTCCTTGTATATTGTCCCAATATTTACATAATTAGCTCCATTTATTCTCTCCACGCCTATTAACAATGATTTTATTCTCCATATTATTTATCTAGATATTTGTAACTCATTTAATTAGTTACCTTACCAGTAGAATTTAACAATCGTCATTTTAATTAAATAATTTCCATTTTAACGTAACTTAAAAAAAAAGGAATTCTACCCATTAATGCTTTACGATTTTTACTATTAACAATAGATTTTTCATAATCAATTTATTTATAAAAATATGCCTCCAGCACCTAAACTTTTGTTTACCTATTTGTATATAACCTCTCCTACTTGTAAGCACGTCTCACGAAAAATAATTGCTTTACCTAAACGACTCAACATTCACCCTGTAATTCAGGCGTCGAAGAATTCCAACCACCACGTGAGCCTTGCTTACAACCAACCCTTGGTGACTCTTATCTATCTTTCCCCGAATGCCCCTCTCATTCTTACAACTTTGTTAACCTTATACCAGCTCAGGACCTTTTATAGAGAATTATTGATTAATCAATTATCGAACTTCTATATTGTAATTTCAAAATCCTAACCTTCGCCCTTCATTTATGATAATAAATTTCGTAGTTCATCTCTAGCATATCCACCGACCCACACCATCTAGCCAATGGTGTGTTCGTCACAGGATGCAGATTGACTAACTGCTAGATATTTATCAACTCCCTTTTGTACTCACTTGAACAATCTACATCGAGCGGCACAGTTCGCTCCTTCTTCTTGCGCCACACGTTCGCCACACGGACCCTGTCTTCAAATCTATGTTTGTCCATTTTCCAAACCAGCACGATATAGCCTACCTTCAATATTTCCCACGGAGGTACGTTAAGCATCGTCGCTGATTCTGTCCGGTCCGTCATCATTTCGCGCAGACATGGGTCTTACTTTCAACCCACCGCGAAATCATCGCCTTGCACAAGCTCCCACGACGGTTCTAACACCTCGTGTCCGAGCAGCTTGTCACTTGTAACGGACAACGCAGTCCTCGTCCCAATTTTTGGCACTGTGCGCGCATACTTTCCGCAAATTAAATATAAGTCTGTTCGACTTCCTCACCTACACACGGGACTTTTCCCCTCGGACTCGCTACACAAGTAACTAAATAGATAAGTTAGATTGGCCCAGGGCAAGTCTCCCCTCGCTCTGTTCGCCAAGGTTCTAACATTGTATGTAGTTTTATATTTACCTCAGTCCTGAGCTCACACAATTTCCAACCTCAACCTCATTTCTAGTGCTCTACACCTATAGCATAGAAAGCCCATGCCAAGTTTCCCCTTGCCATGTCCGCCTGAAAAATATCTTAAAGTGTAGAGTTCCCCAGTCTTAATGATCTTCAGAATTTCATCATGTGTTTGTGACTCTGCTTCTCCTTGTTCACACTCCTCAATAACATTTCCCTTAAAATACATTAGATGTTATTGTATATAGCCTTTTGTAGCTTTGATATTATCCAAAATTCCCTTAAATATCAAACTCTCCGGTGTTGTAAAACTGCTTGTAAATAATATTTACTTGTGTACTATACAATATTTTATTTACATAAAACTATGTCACCATTACCTTAACTAATTTCAACTGTAAAATTATTTTCTCTATTCCTGGCTTCTCCAGCTTTAAGTATACTTAAACCATGTTCAGCCTTCTTCAACGGGGGCCATATGTCATAATATATGCTCTTCCAGGAATAATAAAGTAAACCTACAGTCAACGAGAGAGAGACGTCGATAGAACGCAACTAAAGTACGGTCATTTGGGACACCAAAGGTCACAATCCAAGGGGGCCATTTTCGTAGAACCTCAGAACTATTTTTGGATAGTTGGGGGGTGGGAGGACAAACGGCCGGCCGCCTGGCGGTGCGGGTCACGCTACCTCTCTCTCTCGGCTGGCTGCCTGGATTTTTCCTCTATCAACTCGTCGTGTGATTATTTCTCTCCTCACCACATTATTATCACTATATTGCCACATTGAAAGTCGACAGGATCATATCACAGAAGAGTCGACAGGATCATATCACATATATATAATTATAATAATTATTATTTTCCTCTTTAATAAAAACAAAATAATTTAATAGGATTCATTTCTTATCATATATTTTGTGATAAAATGCATCAGTTATGCTGAAGATTGGTTCAATTGTCACCCACTTCATATAAAATTATTGTATTCTTTAACAGCGATTCCAAATAATAGTGTATGAATGCAACTCAGCTCCAAAATTAGCTTCAAGAAAGGTATTTACTTAGAAAATGATTCACGAGAAAAAATTAAAATTATATGAAATTATATTTTTAATTATTGAAATACAACAATAATTTCCTTTTCACAAAGTACTAAACAAAAAGTCGATAAAGTTCAAAGCGTATATAAAAGCGAAAAAACAATATCATTTTCTGTCTATAGCAGCCGAATTTTAATGTATTTTTACAAGATTTAAAAAAAAGCTAGTTAACGCGCTTTTAGATTTCAAGTATCATTTCAGATTCTTGAAAGCGAAAAGAAATTTCATTTGATACAAATATCATTTCTTATAATTTTTTCGCGATAAAAGGCATTAATGGAAGATGAGATTATTTGTTAACCAGTTTGATATAAAATTATTGTATTCTCAAAGGAGCGGAGTTCCATGAGAATAATTTATGAAGCAAATTTTATAATTGTTTCAAATTACTTGGAAACATGGATTACAATTTTATTTTTCAAACTTAGAAACGATTCGAAAGAAAATATTATGAATGCTATGAAAGTTGATTTGTGAAAATAGGAATACAACAATGATTTCCCTTTCACAAAGTATTCAACAAATGAAGAATAAAGTTCAAAACGTATAAAAAAGCGAAAAATCTAGGAAATATAAACCACAACAATTTGGAAGATTTTTCATTTCCATTTCTAATTATTTTACTGCTTATTACAATCCTGTTTGGATTATGGAAAATATACAAATTGGTTACCTCTTCTGCCTGGAGAAATAATAAGACAGTTCGCCCAAGTCCGTCCGGACCTGATCTGGCCTAATGGCCCAAAATCTCTCCCCCGCGTCTCCTCCCCCTCCCTCCAAACAGACCTGGCTCAAAAAAATAGATTGTAACGATTTTTGGAAAATTTTGATATTATCGTTATCTAAATTGTTTTTAATTTATTCATTCATTTATTTCAAATTAATGAGCTATGTACTCCTAGGGAAATTTGCGCTGGCATACATGTATGCCTTTACACTTGTCTCTACATATTTACAATAATTTTAGGCCATACAGAGAATAGTCATATGGTATTAACAAGGGAAAAGAGAGAAAACAAATATTTATATCAAAATTGTTCAATTATCACTATTATTATTAAGAGAGAAGGCAAAAATGTATGTAAGTGTTTAAACATTCTAAGGACAACTGAAGCTATTAAATATTAACGAGAACAGAGATATGTGTACAAATTAAAGAAATTTCTCGCACAATATATACAACTAACATAATATAAATTATCGGTTTCTTAAAAGATATTTGTTGCTATATAATTCAAAATATATCTTCAAAAGGTATTGAATTTATAATACTTTTTTTATTGGAAATGAAAATACCTAGATCTAATACTAGGGTCTATATTTTTTGTCAGCCTAAACGTCAAGATATATTTGTGTATTAGGAATATTTCTGAGTAAATAATACCAGATCTGTGGCATAATGCACAGACATATGTAACTTGTAATATTACACCAAATACAAAGTTTTCCTAAAAGTTCGTAAACACTTTCAAAAAAATTGAAATACCAATATTATTCGCCGGTATGTATAATGTCTCTGTTTTATGCATAAAGTAATTGTATTATATATTATTATATATTCGCCGCAATAATATTATACGCCAGGTAATTAGTAAACAACGTTTTACGAGAAATACAAACTTTGGGACAACCTTATAGTTAAAATTCCTGTACATCTTTCATAAATAAAATGGCCAAGCGCACAAAGATATTAGGAGACATTGGATAGTATTGCATTATATATGATGCTTTTCTGAGAAAAAGTTCAAGAAGATCGACATTTCCCAGCACAAAAAGTACACTTGCAGCCTTTTCTGAAAGAATGCTTTGAAGAGGAAATATGTTGGAATCTGGAACTCCCGAGCCTAATCCAAGACTGTCTCAGGAGGAGCTTATGTCCCAATCACTTAAATCGTCCATTCCATCAGGAACGCTATCAGTAGGCTGAGGAAGAAACAGTAATCCTGTATCACATCTCACGCATATAGCACGGGCTAATGGCACTCGGCAGTCCAGTGCGGACTTTATTCCATGAGAGATTCACAGAGGATCAAATTAAACCTTCATAATTCGTTAAAGAGGTTTTCAGATTCTAAAGTGTTTATTCGAAATCTATGGTAAAAATATGGATGGAAATTTTGATGGAAGGATATTTATCTATTAATATCGATAATATTTCTTATGTTACTATTCGGATCTCATGAAATACAGTTCACCTTGGACTCACGAGGGTCATTAGCCCGAAAACATAGTCTCTAGGTTTTGTTTCCATACTGAGTCCGTTAGTTTGCAGAGACGGTCAACATATGAGGCGTATAGTTTTAGAGTATATTTTAACGGAAAAGAATATCCTAATTTATGTATATTAACGGTATGTAATTCTGAGTTCATCCATACAAATCCTTGTTGTACCTTGACATATAGTTTCGCGTTATCCAACTGAAATATTGAAAAATAAATTATTTGATGATGTTCAAAATTTTTAGTCAACGAAGCTGTCAACCCATTTGTAGAAGCATCATTTTGGTTGAAAATTAGATTTTTCCTCACCAAAAATATTGTCTTTTCATTCATTTCAATTCATGAAATTCACAGCAGCCTGCAATATAAACAACAGTTTGTTTCTTCAAGATAAAATTTTAAAAAATGTTCCATCCCAATAATGTGATCAATGTAGCGCAGAATTTCCGCCCATAACCTTATCTTTCTAGAATAGGATTAACTCTAGTGTATAGTGTATGCTGTATCCATGTTTCCAATTTTAAACAATCTTTCAGATCCACCCATGTGATACAGAACCCAATCTGTCAAATGAAACGTTCAATTGCTAAAGATGTTCCCTAAAGACAATAATCAGAATTTTTCGCCTAAAAATGTTTTTGTAAGTTGTAATGTATCCATTCAGAAATCTTTCGTATTGGTGGTTATAACTTGAGCTCGTTCACAATTTCTCGTGATATCAAGTATTCATGTAAGTTTGTTGAAAACACAGAAAAATCATTTCATAGAATGTATTTCATATTATATCTCTTCGCGATAAAATGCATCAGTTATTCTGAAAGATCAGCTCAATTGTCAACCAACTTGATATAAAATTATTGTATTCTCAAACAGTGGTTCCAGAGAATAGTTTATAAAGGCAACTCAAAGTTAATTCAAAACATGGCCTCAAGAAAGTTATTCAAAGATATATCTTTCAACAATAAAATGCATCAGTTATGCTGAAGATTGGATCAATTGTCACCCAACTTGATATAAAATTATTGTATTCTTAAATAGCGATTCCAAAGAATAGTCTATCAAGGCAACTCAGCTCCAAAATTAGCTTCAAGAAAGGTATTTACTTAGAAAATGATTCACGAGAAAAAAATTGATTTTTATGAAATTTTATTTTTAATTATTGAAATACAACAATCGTTACCTTTTCACAAAGTACTCAACAAAAAGTCGATAAAATTCCAAGCGTATATAAAAGCGAAGAAGCAATCTCAGAAATATGAACTACAACTCTTGGGAAGAATTTTCAATTCCTTTTCTGATTATTTTATTGATAATAGCAATCCTCTTTGGATTGTGGACCATTCACAAGTTGGTATCCTCTTCGGCGAGGAAAGAAAAAAAGACGTTTCGGCCAAAGCCCCCCGGACCTGATCTGGTTTAATGCCCCAAAGACGCATCCCTGCACCGCCTCCCCTTGCCCCCACATTGACCTAGTTCGGCAATATCCCAACAAGAAAATAAAAAAGGAATTTGATGAAAGTTGTGCTAGTATAGTTAAAATCTTACTTCAATAGTTTGCTTAAATGCCATTTATAAGATTCACCCTTCAGTGCTGCATATAAAAGCAGAATGATACATTACAGTATTGGAGCTCTAAAGAAGCGGTCTGGTAGATTAAATTGACCAACCCGTTGGGAGGTTTCACCACTGATGAGCCAAGCCCTTCTAGTATATTTTTTATCGCAGTAAAGACAGTAGAAGTTTGTTTTAATTGGGAGAAGAAACATTCGCGCCTTGGTGTTTTTATTCGTTATCGTTATATCTATATTTTGATGTATAGATTTGATATTTTTATCTGCCGAGAGAGAGAGAGAGAGAGAGAAAACTCAAGATTGACCTTTCTAATTCAGATAACACCTATAACACATCGCAGGGCTTCCTTAGAAGGGTTATAAACCCAGAGATATATCCCAAAACTTCATATTAAAAAAAATCAAAAGTGATATTTACTGAGAATACCAAATACCAGAACTGGCATAATGTATTGACCTTGTAATTTGATGCATATATAGTAAATGCATACGCACACTAAATATAATGGATTAAATAATTTCATCTTCAAATTTTGATTCTAGAAGGCTATAATACCTTTAATATTAATAAAATTTATATAAATAACCTAATTCAATTTCTTATCAAGCCAATTTCTTGATAAATTATGAAATTCCAACCAGAAATGCGTTTCGGGCTGTTGGACCTCGTTAACGTGGTGCGGGTTGTAACTAAACAACCTAATATGGTCAAAGAGGCTTCCTGATAAATCAAGAAATGTTTTTTTAAGGCCATATTCTTTATCATTATTCCAAAAGGCTCCTATCTCCCCTGAATTATAACTCTGCACTTTACATAGCGCGAACTTTAGAACATCCACACAAGAGTCAACCTGTAAACGATGGTTTTGGGTTATATTACTCTTCAATAAAAGGGTGTTCCGATTTCAAAATACAAGGTATGTCCCATAAGTTCCCGGACTGGGTCCATAAAAAAAAAGGTAAGATTTTTTAATTTTTTTTTATTAAAACTTTTCAAAGTAATCCCCCCTTGCTTCAACGCACCAGCGCCATCGTTTCTCCCAATTGTCGAAACAGTTTTTATAGGCCTCTTTTGGAATGCTCTTCAATGCCAGCAGCGATTTTTCTATTATGTCTTCCCTGGTGTCAAAATGTCTTCCTTTTAGAACTGCTTTGAGTTTGGGGAACATGAAAAAGTCATTAGGTGCGATGTCTGGGGAATAGGGTGGTTGAGGTAGGATTTCTGTCCCGTTTTTCGCCAAAAAACTCGTCACCAAGTGCGCTGTGTGAGGGCGGGCATAGTCATGGTGTAGGATCCAGTCACCATTAGTCCATTTTTCTGGCCTTTTTTTTCGAATCGCTTCCCTTAGACGGCGAAGAATGCTCAAATACATTTCCTTAATAACTGTTTGGCCTGCAGGAAGATACTCGTGATGAACAATGCCCTTGTTATCCAAAAAAGCGACCAGCAACACCTTGTTTCTGGATTTCAATATCCTGGATTTTTTGGGTCTAGGCTCACCCTGACCTCTCCACTAGGCAGATTGACGCTTGGTTTCAGGGTCATAGCCATAGACCCATGTCTCGTCGCCTGTGATTATCTTGTCTTTCCATTCCGGATCTGTTCTTGTCATTTCCAGCATGTCCTCACAGGTTGCAAGCCGACACAGTTTTTGCTCATTAGTGAGGAATCTTGAGATGAATTTTGCAGGAATCTTTTCGAGCTTCAAATCTTCGGTTAAGATCCTTCCAATCGTTGTTTTAGAGACGCCTGTGTCTTGCTATAGCTCCAGAAAAGTGGTTCGAGAATTTTATTTTATCAAAAAGGTGATTTTTTGCACATTTTCATCAGTCCTTTGAAATTTTGGGCGTCCTTGAAGAGGATCATCTTCAATGGAAATTCTGCCAGCTTTAAATCTAGAATGCCATTCAAAAACAGTTGTTCTCTTTGGGCATAATTGGGGAATGCTTTATTTAGCATTTCAAAAGTTTCGGTTGCTGATATTTGAAGTTTCACACAAAATTCTATGCAAATCCTCTGCCTCAATTTTTGTTCCATCGTAAAATCGCCGCAGCGCTAGGTGTGACCTTTAAATAAATTAGAATGACCTTGACGCGCGTGCACGTACCGCCTCGATATTGGTACCACCGTGTTGCCAGATATTCTTTCTATAATAAACTGTCAAATTTATTTACATTTTTCAATTATTTATTTTTTTATGGACCCATTCCGGAACTTATGGGACATACCTTGTATATAAGGAGGGTCGGTGGAAGGATGATCTAAACCGTTCATTTTCGACCGCTACGACCCGGGTTCTATTCCCGCTTTGGGCACTTTATTCTGGATAAAAATTGTGGCAAAGGTTCAACCCCACCAGCGAGTGTAAGTAACCAAACAAGGCTCTGACACATTTGTAAGTGCAAAGTAGATTCTTTTCACATGTGGTGCACTTATAGTAAAAGAAGTCGCCTTCTTCTACCCATCATGATTTTTATGTCCTGTACCACTAGTACTAAGTACTATATATATAATATATAATAGGTTTTATAAAATCGATGGAATTTGCTGGAAAGGTGTGTAGCCTGATTAACATACACCTTCTATAACAAATAAATCAACGCTCCGAGTATGTATATGTCGTAGCTGTCGTGGTCGAATGGAAGGTCACGACCGTTGTGCATGTATGCATCAAAAAACAACTTGTTCGACAATCCTGAGCGCGCTCCACGCGGCGGAGGCGTGGCCTTCGCCCGCGCGCGCTGGCTCCCAGATTTATTCAGTACAGATTTATAACAACTTTCATACCGATTACCAGGCTAGATATAACCTCCTCCACCAGAACATTCCGATTGAAACTGTTACGTCTAAAAAAGTCCGGCTCCATCACAACTGAGCAGTATCACACATTCACTTCAGATATATCCAATACGCCCTACATCTACGGACTGCCCAAAATCCATAAACCTACCGTCCCCCTCCGCCCCATCATAGCCTATCACCTCTCCCCGGCATACAGACTTTCTAAATACCTATCATCCTTCTTAACACTCCTTGTAAAGACCCGACCACAATCTTCCTCCATAACAGACATCCCAGCCTTTATACAGTTCATCCAATCTCTCACCCCACTTCAGAACTCGACCATGATTTCCTATGATGTTAATTCAATGTATTTATCACTACCCCATCAACTGATCATTTCACAGCTAACAAAATTCCTGCAGAACACCCAATTGGACTCTAACACTGTTGCTACTATAGTAGCGCTCACCTCCATCTGCTTAGACATCACAGATTTTGCCTTTAATAACCTATTTTACAAACAGATTAGGGGCTCACCCATGGGCAGCCCGTTATCATCACCCTTAGCCGAAATAGTCATGTCCACAGTTGATAACTGGATCCAACAGCAATTCACACCGGGTATTCACATATGGAGGAGATATATTGATGATATCCTCTGTATATGTGAAACCGGACAGGAGAACAGTATCTTATCTGTTCTTAACTCCTTTCACCCCGATATTTCCTTCAGTCATGAACCAGAAGCCAATAATGTAATACCTTTTCTAGACATACTGATTATTCGTACCCCTTCACACTACCACACAACAGTATATCATAAAATCAATAACCCAACTTTCTACACCAATTTCAAGTCTTTCTGTCCCTTATCCCATAAAATTAATACAGTTAGAACACTTACCAAGAGATTGGTTACACATTGCTCCCTGCCCATATTCAGATCATTAGAGTTCTCTAACATTAAAAAACAGCTTGCCCTCTCCCAATATCCACACCATTTCATACACAAATATCAATACAACCCGGCCCATATGAAACCCATGTTACCCCATAGAAAAACCTGCATCTTACCTTACTCAACACAATCCGCTGCCATATCCCACCTTCTTAAATCTTACGGCATCAATACCTTTTTTAAAAACAATAAAAGCCTGGCCACCATCCTTAGACATCCTATTACCCGATTACAGAGACCTGCCAGTGTTCAATCATCGGGTGGCTCGGTCTACTCAGTCTCATGCAACGATTGTGGTGCAACCTATATAGGTGAGACTGGTAGGTCCGTGGCCATCAGGATGGTTGAGCATGGCAGGTGTATCAATAATAAAGACAGCAAATCCCTCATTTACAACCACACTCTTGATACAGGCCACTCATTCAATTTAACTTCTCCCACCACCTTATACAATAACATCCCCAATAAACACCAAAGACTGATCCCAAAGACTTTTGGTAATACTTAAAAAACTTTTAAACAAAAAATTTCTCCTAGGTCTTTTGATTTACCAATTCTAGATGTATCTCAAGATGTGCTCGAATCAGAAATGAAAAATCTTTTATCTTCTCTATTTCCGAATGACTGTCAATCTTCTGACACAAACTATCATAAATTAATCAGAGACAAGAGTTATACTTTTTCTAATGATAAAATCATTTATTTTGATAATATTCAAATCTGTTCAATAATTAAAAAACTTAAAAATGGCAAGGCTCCAGGAATAGATCATATAAGCAATCAGATGATCAAAACGGCAGTTCATCATATATCTCCTGTGTTAACAAAATTGTTCAATGCTTGTATGGGACTTAATTATTATCCGGAGGCCTGGAGAAAGTCAGCAGTAATGATTATAAAAAAACCTAATAAAGAAAATTATAAAGATCCGAAAGCCTACCGCCCTATAAGCTTGTCTTCTAATTTAGGTAAAATTTTTGAAAGTCTAATTCATATTGAACTTTTAAATCATATTAATAGTAATAATGTTATGCATCCTGCTCAACATGGATTTACACAAGAAAAATCAACAATCTCTGCTTTACAAGAAATAACTAAATTAAGTCTTCTGAAAAGAGAAACAGAAAATACGGCAATAGTAACAGTGGACATCAGCGGAGCTTTCGACAACGCATGGCATCCGGCAATTCTCCAACAATTGGACAAGGCAAATTTTCCAGAGGTACTTATAAAAATAATTAATTCTTACTTTGAAGACCGGAGTGTAGAGTTTAAATATACTAATGTAAAGTGTATAAAAAAGATAAATAAGGGATGTCCCCAGGGTGGTATTATTTCTCCTATTCTTTGGAATATATTACTTAATGATTTCAACTTATCTTTTAACGAAAGTTTTGCTAGAATAATTGCTTTCGCGGACGATGTGACATTTGTGGTATGGAGTTCAAACATCTATGATCTTCAGTATAATATTACCAAATGTTTAATAAAAATCAAAGCATGGTGTGAAAATGTAAAACTTTCACTAAGTCCAAACAAAACAGTTATATTTTATCTACATAACTATGAAAAATTGCCCATTAATTTTGATGGAAAAATAATTCAACCATCAGAAACTGTTAAAATTTTGGGAGTTATTTTTAAAAATCATAGACAAAGGAATAAGATTAATTTTGGAACACATGTTGACAATATAATTATGAAAGCTACGAAACTTAAGAATATATTATTCTCATTATGTGCACGTACTTGGGGCATTGATACTCGACGTAGATTGATCTTATATAAAGCTATGATACGCTCTACAATAAGCTATGCATCAAATATTTGGTTTCCTTTTATCACTGCAGCAAAAAGATCCAAGTTGAATTCTATACAATATCAAATTCTTATTAGATGCATTCATGCTTATAGGACTTCATCTTCTTACATCACACATATATAGCGAAAACCCCTTTACTGTCCGATTATCTTGAATTATTACAAACAAAGTATAATATGACAAATTCTCTCACAGATCGAACACTCAAAAAAACCCAACTATATCTGGATCTAAAATTTAAGTTTTATCTTTCTCAATCGAATGAACTGTTCAAGAAATTCTTTCCAATTGCTGTCCCAAATTTCATTTCTTCTGATAAATTCACTACTTTATTCTTAACTGGCAAAGGACCCTTCTTAAGTTTCCTATTCAAACTGAATGCTATCAATGATCCAACATGTGAATGCCGCTTAGATGTTGAATCACCAGAGCATCTTCTTTTATCTTGCCCTCTGACTAATCAAATTGTATGTAGATACTTTGAAACATTACCAAATTCTCTTTGTGTATATACTCTATCTTATGAGAACTTTGTTAAGTTTAGAACTATTTGTACAATAATTTACAAAACAATACTAATCCATCGTGTAAATAATTAATCATATATATATAAATAATACTAGCACAGCACAATAGTCCTTTGGACTTCGTGCTTTTGTAACAATAAATAAATTAAATAAATAAAAAATAGAGGCCATTTTATCCACACACATATCTAAAATCAGCATTAACCGACATATAGATTTACCTACACAATATCAGGGGGGGGGATATATGTAATAACTTAAATAACCTTTAAACCCCCCCACCCCCCCCCCCTCTATAGTTCCAATATGGCCGCTGATGGCGGGTTGAACAGTCGATGTCCGTTCTCATTTGATAGTTTCATAATATAGCCATCTGCAAATTTACCATTTGTTTGTTTTTGGCATTACAGTATTAGCGTAGTTACGTAAATATCATATACAATAGTTTAGATTTGCAAAATATTTTTAACCCAAATAATATTTTAGCCGTCCTATATTCTTCTCATATGTAAATATATCTCAAAAACGGAATCCTATATAAAGCCTTTTGCTATCATGTTTCATTACCTGTCGAAGGGCGTGACTGCCCGAAAGCTTTTCGCACGTTTAATTGATTAATAAAAAAATCTTTTCTCCTTACGTTTTATTTCTAGTATATATATATATATATATATATATATATATTTTAAAAAAAGGCCAATTTTGGATTTTAATACGATTATTTATTAAACCGATATTTCGATGGATCGATCTACCATCTTTTACAAGGTGTTTTGCTGTGAAGCACGCAGCAGGTCATGTGAGCCTCTAGACGTCTTCCAAGCTTATTGGGAGATAAACCATCTAATATATACATTCTAAATAGAGTAAACATAATCAAAAGAAAAAAATGATATATGTAAATAACTATTGAAATTTAAGAGATATCGAATTAATTAAACAAATAAAATATCATAAAATTGAAATAACTGTGAAATAAATATACAAATAATAGTAATAAATATCCGATTAAAAATGAAATAAAATAAACATGTAAATAGCATAATCATCTAGGAGGTTCTAAACTGAGTATATACATCTGGCAAGTCAATCTTTCTATTGATACTATTTTTATTTTCTAAAGAGCTCCAGCTTTCTAAAAATAAACGGCAATGTTTTTCTTTTATGTTTTGATGTATTATAGATGGGTGATCGAAGTCTGGAGTGTGACTATTGCTGAATGCATGATCTACCAGTAGGGATGTCGGGTTATGGTGCTTTAGTGCAGATTTGTGCTGGTTGATTCTTTCAGATAAAGGTTTGCTGGTTTCTCCTATGTATATTGCCTGGCAGGATTTGCATGGAATTTTATAAACCACATTCGCTCTATCTTCTGGCTTGAGATTTGTTTTGTATAAGGGTGACGGAAGATGCTTCTTAAATTCTGGTTGGGTTGATATCTGGTTGTAATATTGTGTTTTTTTAAACTTCTGGCTATTCTTTAACAGCCATAGCTGTAAGGTAGGGAGCAAAACACGTTCGGGGTTGAGATCTGTCTATTGTTCGTGGATGGAATTTTTGGTGCATATAATTGCTTTTTGATAAATTCTTTAGGGGGTAATTATTGCTTTGTAGTTCTTGAAATAATCTAGCTCTTTCAATATTTTCATCATTCTATCCGTAAAATGTGTAGTCAACCTCTTGGAAAGTGTTTTGACCACCGCAATCTTATGACAGATAGGACCAAAATAATTGAAGTTCAGGTAACTTCCTGTGTGGGTTGGTTTTCGATAAATTTTCGTTTCAATTTTATTTTGATTTCTGGTCAGTTGTAAGTACAAAAATGGTAGAGACCCATTTTCTTCTAATTCATAAGTGAATTTCAGAAAGGGTCTAAGACTATTTAGAAAATTTATAATTATGGAAACATCCACCTCTGTGATGCATAATACATCATCAATGTAGCGTTTCCACATTAAAATTTGTAGTTATGTGGATTCAACGATTATCTTATCAATTTTATCCATGAAGACATTTCCCATTGGAAGTCCCTTGATCTGTTTGAAATATCTGTTCTTATAGAATAAGTAATTAAATGATAGGCAGAGTTTGATCAGTTCTATGAGAGCCTCCTTTGGGATAGGGAGGGGTAAGTCTGGGTGGGAATTTATGAATTCTTGTAGAGCAAGAATTGCTTCGTCATGTGGGATGGAAGTATAAAGGGATTCTATATCAAAAGATATGATCCGGCTGTTTGGTGAAACTGGAGTATTTTTGATTGCTTCAATAGCTACTATTGGATTGGGGACTGTATGGGGAAGTTTCTTCTGGAATGGTGATATAATTGATGACAGATATTTGGTGATGGGGTACAGGGGCGAGCCAGAATATGACACTATGGGACGTAATGGGGTATTGGGCTTATGAACTTTTGGTAGACCGTGTAAATTTGGAAGATTTTGAGCTGTGGCTTTCAAACTGTCGAAGGTTTTGTTATCTAGCTTGTATTTGCGCTTGATTTTGTTAAATTGTCTATTGAAATCTTTTGTAAGATTGGTTAGGGGATTCTTAGTTAAAGGTTCGTATATATCTTTATCTTGAGGTAACTGTTATATTTTGTTGTTATATTCTATTGCATCCATGATTACCGTGTTTCTACCTTTATCTGAAGGTGCTATGATTATTTGTTTGTTTTCTTTCAATTGTTTTATGGCATTCATTTCTTCTTTACTCAAATTAGTCTTGTTATGTTTTTCTAATTTCTTAATGGCCACGAGACTTATTCCTTCTTCTTCTCTCGTTGTTTACTGATGTCGCTCAAAAGGAATAATGTGGGGATGTCGTCATTGAAAACCTTTTCCGTATTTTCAATGGGATTTCTTGACAGACAATCGGCGTCCTTGTGCATTCGCCCTGTCTTGTAGACAATGGAAACGTCGAACTCCTGAAGTCTCAACGCCCACCTCGCCAATCTACCTGCCGGATCTTTAAGATTGGTCAACCAGCACAGAGAATGATGGTCAGTTATAACTTTGAAGGGGCGTCCAAACAAATAGGGCCTAAATTTTCCAATTGCCCATACTATGGCGAGACATTCCCTCTCCGTGGTAGATTAGTTTTTCTCGGATTTTAAAAGGGTACGCGAAACATAGGCGATGACCTTATATATATAATACGCATTTGCTTTGGATTCGTGGACCAATAAGAGGAAAACCAAAACATTGCGATCTTGTCTTTGAATTCTTTCAGACTTAAAGCTAACTATTCAGTGATAAATTATTTTATATAATGGAATACCAATAAAAGAAACTCGTCTTCCTTCACCATGTTTTTCGTCTAATTTTAAATCAGGAAGAATTCTCTATCTATATTTTCTTTTCTATTTAAGAAAACCAACCTATCAGTTTTAAATTAGTTTCTAGTCTTGATTATTGAATTGTATATAAAATGAATTGTATATAAGATGTTGAGATGTATTTGGCGCAAGTATTCATAGCTGAGATATCGCGACCCATATGTCAAATAAATAAATAAAATCTTCAATTAAAAGGCGAAAATCCTTGTAAAGATGTTGATCTATTGATGACTATATTCAGATTAAAGAACTTATTATAGAAGAATCAGAAGAAGAGAGAAACAGTATTAATTGCTGAAACGGCTGATCAATTGTTGATACATCCTCCAAATATTTTACAGCTTTTAAAATTGCAAAATCTCTTCAAATTTCCTACATAAATTAGCACAGATTACTTTCATCCTAAAGTAAAGAAATTTTCATTTGTGTTTGAAATTCTGACTTTTTTTTTCCTACGGCCCTGAATGTTTTTTAATATATTTTTTATTATTTATGGAATTCGGCTCTTGCTCGCTTTGACGTTTGATGAAAATTAATCTATGCCATCTACCGTTATAAATATTTGCATATTTCTATTTGAAAAGAATTATGCAGATATTTTAATTTATTTTTTCCTATTTTTTTAAAAAAGGAATCTTGCTTATAAATCTACCTTGATTAATTTTTTATATTATAATATTCGTATAGACAAAGTATTTTTTGAGACAAGGCCAAATTTGTTCACACTCGGTTATCTCAAATGTATTCAATAAAGATTACTGCTTATCAAACATATTTCGAAGTTAATGTCTGAATGCTGATATAGATTCTAAAAGGCACATGTTACTTAAGTTTTGCTCATAGGTAATATTAAGACATTTTTCCTAAAAATTCTCTGAATGTAATTCCGAAACCTACAACCGAAAATGTAGAGTTTTTAAAATTAATACTCGTTGCAATTGTGAGCATTTCAGCGCTATTCGAATTGATATTGTGCAAGTATTAGCAAAAATGCTTTAAATATTTTTACTTAACAGGTCATTTATACAGCCAGTTTGTAAACATCAATTTGTTCCCGCGCCGCGCGTGGTATCATATCTTCCAGGTTTTTTAAAGATAAACTATCATTGGTAAATATACGCTCTTAAATGAATTATATCTGCATCAAGATCAAATCATTTATGAGCAAACATTATGAAATTGTTTTCTCGTAACCGGGTTGCAATCAAAAAGCTGTGAGGCCGGCTAAATTTGCTCTAAGTGAATTATGGTTCCTAGAGAAATATATTCACATTGCCATAGAATTTGTTAGTAATGGCATATTATATGCCATATTACACTGAATTGTTGGAACATTGTCATTGTTATCAACAAGTTATCAACAAGCAAAAGCTCAAAGCGTTCTAAAAGCGATAAAAAGTCTCTCTACGCACTAAAACCCAAATGGACCACAACACATGGGAAGAATTTTCACTTCCATTTTTAATCATTTTATTGATTATTACAATAATTTTCGGGATCTGGATGATCTACAAGCTACTATCTTCTGCCACTTGGAAGGAAGTGGAGAAGTGCCGCCCGAGCCAGCCTGGACCTGATTTGGTCTAGTCGCCGAATTTCTACCACCCAGCCGACCACCTCTCCAAAAGAGAATAAAAATAACGAATCTGAAGAGTTTTGATTTTTATTTTAGATAATTGAATCATATCACCTGCTAATTGTGTAAATAAATTTCGCTTGTGGCTCACCGCCATCTATCGAGAGAAAAAACAACTAGCTGTTGATTTTTTATTTATTTTCTAGAAAGTCGCCTTTACTCATTGCTTATTTTACCAAGAAAAATCAACCATGAAATATTAGTTTTGTTCTTTTGTCCCCTATAACACAGTATACTCTTTACTACATTGTGTCAATTCTGGAAAAAGGTATTATATAAACACCAGAAGTGTTTAAATTCGCTATATAGAGTATCTATTCATATTCAATTTATTATAAATGCATTGATATTTTTATCATTATTTATTATATATCTTCTGCGCACCTTATTTTTCTATGGAATGGATTAAACGGATATTTCGCTAAACAATAGAATATTCATGTGATACATTGGTAGAATATTTGTATAGATATTTAACTAACTAAAATTGAAATGAAATTGATCTCTTGGAATATTCCCATTTTTTATGTATTATTTGTTGTGACATATATTACAATATTAATTTTGATAAATAATTATATTGAGACATACTGCTCATAATCGTTATCCATTTGTTGATAAATAGAATGATTAAAAACTATAATTTGAGTGTTTTTTTATTTGTAGAACTCAAGATAAATAACTAGGTGTATCATAGAGCAGTTCATATATTAGTGTGTACTTGAAGTTTTGATGCAAATAATATTATGATTGAGTTAAATAAATTTAAAATATTTGCAGAGTTTCTTTATTAAGGTATGGGAGGCAAGCTTTCGCGCGGTCGCGCTTCATCAGGCCACTGGCTCCGCAAATGCGTGCTACAGATACAATAGAGATTCAGAGAAATACATTAAAAAATTCAAAAATAAAAATAGTGGCAGTTGTAGAGGGTACTGTTTCGTTGGGGGTTGGCATCATCTGCGTTGAATATGCTGGAACTGTTGGGGTAGATCAATTCTTCTGTTTATGCTATTATTGTCTTTGGAGATTAAAGATTCTAGAATGAGTCTATTGTACTTGGAGAATATGCTATGGAAGTGACATGTGACATCTTGTAGGTTGAATTGATGACCTGTAGAATTTTCGTGCTGGAATATTAAGGATTTGTTATCTTGGTTTCTGATATTACGGCTATGTTCTTTAACTCTTATGTCTATTGATCTGCTAGTCTCTCCTATGTAAGAGGCATTGCACTGTCGGCAGGAGATGGAGTATATAGCGTTCTGCTTGTTTCTAGACTCTCTATTATTATTGGATTTGGTTATGGGGTTTCTAATGATCTGGCCTATGGTTCGGGAATTTCTAAATAAGCATTTTATGCCATATTTCCTCAATTCATGGGATAATCTTTCATTAGCAGGTGAATATTGTAGATAACTATTTGCCCGGTATATTGTTTGTTTTATAGGAAGGGATTGGTTGTAGAAATGTTTATATATAAAATCTATTGGAAATCCATTATTTCTTAGATTTTGGATGATATTTCGTTTTTCAATTTTCTTGAAAATCGGTAGAAAACAATGTGTCCATATTCGTTTAGTTAACGTTTTCACTATAGATATTTTGTGTCCTATTGGGCTGTATGATTTAAAATTTAAATACGAAGATTCTATGCCGGGTTTATAGTAGACTGTGGAGTGGAATTTCTGTTCTGTTTTTAAAATTAGGATATCAAGAAAAGGTAACACCGATTTGGTTTCTAATTCCATAGTAAATTTGATTTGGGAGTTATATCTATTTAGAGTATTTAAAATTTGATGCTCTTTTCCTTTTTGGAATTCGCAAAATACATCATCTATATACCTATACCATTTTCTTATACCTAATTCCTCAAAACTGTTGATCCATCTATCTAAATCAGACATGACAATCTCCGCCGCTATTAGTGTAGCATACAAGGTATGTCCCATAAGTTCCCGGACTGGGTCCATAAAAAAAAGGTAAGATTTTTTTTTTTAATTATTAAAACTTTTTAAAGTAATCCCCCCTTGCTTCAACGCACCAGCGCCATCGTTTCCCCCAAATTGTCGAAACAGTTTTTATAGAGCTCTTTTGGAATGCTCTTCAATGCCAACAGCGATTTTTCTATTATGTCATCCCTGGTGTCAAAATGTCTTCCTTTTAGAACTGCTTTAAGTTTGGGGAACAGGAAAAAGTCATTTGGTGCGATGTCTGGGGAATAGGGTGGTTGAGGTAGGATTTCTGTCCCGTTTTTAGCCAAAATAACTCGTCACCAAGTGAGCTGTGTGAGGGCGGGCATTGTTATGTTGTAGGATCCAGTCACCATTAGGCCATTTTTCTGGCATTTTTTTTCGAATCGCTTCCCTTAGATGGCGAATAATGTCCAAATACATTTCCTCAATAACCGTTTGGCCTGCAGGAAGATACTCGTGATGAACAATGCCCTTGTTATCCAAAAAAGCGACCAGCAACACCTTGTTTCTGGATTTCAATATCCTGGATTTTTTTGGTCTAGGCTCACCCTGACCTCTCCACTCGGCATATTGACGCTTGGTTTCAGGGTCATAGTCATAGACCCATGTCTCGTCGCCTGTGATTATCTTGTCTTTCCATTCCGGATCCGTTTTTGTCATTTCCAACATGTTCTCACAGGTTGCAAGCCGACAAAGTTTTTGCTCATTAGTGAGGAATCTTGGGATGAATTTTGCAGGAGTCTTTTTGAGCTTCAAATCTTTGGTTACGATCCTTCCAATCGTTGTTTTAGAGATGCCTGTGTCTTGCTCTAGCTCCAGCAAAGTGGTTCGAGGATTTTCTTTTATCAAATCGGTGATTTTTTGCACATTTTGGGCGTTCTTGCCGAGGATCATCTTCAATAGAAATTCTGCCAGCTTTAAATCTAGAATGTCATTCAAAAACAGTTGTTCTTTTTGGGGGGTCATTGGGGAATGCTTTATTAGGCATTTTAAAAGTTTCGGTTGCTGATATTTGAAGTTTAACACAAATTTCTATGCAAATCCTCTGCTTCAATTTTTGTTCCATCGTAAAATCGCCGCAGCGCAAGGTGTAACTTTTAAATAAATTAGAATAACTTTGGCGCACGCGCACGTACCGCCTCGATATTGGTACCACCGTGTTGCCAGATGTTTTTTCTATAATAAACTGTCAAATTTATTTACATTTTTCATTTATTTATTTTTTTTTATGGACCCAGTCCGGGAACTTATGGGACATACCTTGTATGTAAATACAATATATTTGAAAATAATAATCTCTCTAGGGATAAAGGATTTGTAATATAATCATAATTATGATTTATATATATATATATATATAGATGGATAATATCTATAAATATGGTAAGAAAATTGAGGAAATATCGTTATAAAAGATAGGTATTTGATGTAATGTCGCAAAAGAATTGTATTCATATATCGAAAGAGGCACTTATAAGAGAATGCATTTTGTGTTTATTCCACCAATATATAAAGTAAGGTTGAGGCAAATAATATGTTACGACCATATAAATTTTAAAAATTTCATCCTGTATTAATTGGAACCACACAAATTGAACAAACTGTATGTATATATTTTTCGCAAATTAGAAAATTCCTATAAATTTCTAGTAGGATGTTATGGCATCAAAACACTTCTTTCAAGGATGAACCCAAAACTTGAAACCAACATATGCAGGTTGACTCTCGTTTGAATTCGCCCGAGCTATATTGTGTGTCACATTATTTATTACTTTAACTACTTGTTGTACAGGGGTCGTGAACAAAATGCATTGTTTTAATTATTTTAAATAGAGAGTTGAATAAGGAAAGGCTGGCTATATCTTTTGTTAATTTAAGCAAGGTGTCGTTCATCTTTATAAATATTTTGAGTTGTTCTATCACGAACTCCTTATATAGCTATATATTATGCAGATTTTTTAACACAATCAGTTCGGTACATGGTCTAGGGATTTATTCATAGAAACTGCTCTCAGGGTTCATCAGTGATGGGAGATAAGCCCTTACAGTTTCTATAGTTTCACCATTTTATGAATTAATATATTATCATTTTTAACAATATAATTTCAAAAAAAACTTTGCTGGTCCCAAGCCCGGATGAAAAAGGAGGAGAGGGAGCTGTAACAAGCTCGCTAAAAACCTGGGTTCAGCTGGCCCGGCTGATAGTACCCTGTAAGAGCTCCTAATCCGGGAATACAGGATGAGCAGCGTCTGTATTCCATGTTACGAGCGGCTGTTCTTCATGTCAGAGGCGGCCATTTCTTTTGGAGCTAATGCGGCCTGCTACTGAGACAAAGGCAGACGCATTCTACTTCATCCTGTCAT
The DNA here is from genome assembly GCA_030710605.1 of Cordylochernes scorpioides. Classification (NCBI taxonomy): domain Eukaryota; kingdom Metazoa; phylum Arthropoda; class Arachnida; order Pseudoscorpiones; family Chernetidae; genus Cordylochernes; species Cordylochernes scorpioides. The sequence goes on from CP092878.1 coordinate 44,224,802, forward strand.
GATGGTTGTCAAACAGACACCATCAATGGTCACAACTTGATACCCTAATATGATTGAGTGAAGATAAGAAAGAAGAAGAATATTTTTAACAACATTTATATTAATAATCCATAAATATCTATTCGAATAGAAAATGCATAGATTACTCTGAAAACGCTAATTACGCGTCATTAATAATTGAAATATATATATATTTTTAATTTTATTATTACAGAAGCACGAAGTCTATCAGACTATTGTGCTATATTAGAATTATTTACATATCTACATTAATTATTTACACGATGAATTAGTAGTGATTTATAAATTTGTGTACAGATAGCTCTAATGAAAACATAAATATTAAAATTTGGAAAACCCTTTTCAAAACAACAGATTTGAAAATCCTTTTCAAAATTAGGATGTGTATATATGAAGAGATATTCAACAATGATATAAATAAAAACGAAGCATCCTTTATTTAAAACAAAAAGAACAAAAATATTTTATTAAATTTAAAGCGAACACATATTGATAAATAAAAAGAGATAAAGGGTATTAAATAAAAAAGGAAGATAAAATTGGCACTTTAAGATATATTGAAATATATTTAGAGACTTTTCTTTCATTCCGAATCAATTTAGTATTATCTACTGGATTTGATATTTCTCTATTACCTTCGATCCAAACTCTAAAATATACCTCCACCCCCATATTTGGGAATTGTGGAAATCTTGTACAAACATGACAGTGTTTATTTGCCTCTAAACGTGTGTGTTTGTATTCTAAATTGATATGAGGGCATCACATCTGTAAATATAGGGTTTTTTACTTCTATATATTCCATTTGAATTATGTAAGACATGCATATATTTCACTTATTCTTGCTATTTTTTTTTTTATTATCTCAATAAATATTTATTTATATAAATTTACAAATATATTATGGTAAATATTAAAATGCAGACTATATTCATACGATACTGCTATATTTTAAATATAATTATTGAAATATATTATATTAAAAATGATATTATAAGACAACTTTATATAACAAATTAAGACTTTAAGACGCGAATGTTTCTTTTTACAAATAAATCAAACTTCTACTGTTATTACTGCGAAAATATTTTTGGGAGAGCTTGGTTCACCAGCCGTTTCGCCAATTTTTTTAATCTACCAGACCGCTTCTTTAGAGCTACAATACTGTATTTGATCATTCTGCTTCTATATGCTATTTCGAAAGGTGGAATCTTTGAACTATTATTTAAGCCAACCTAGAACATACGCTTTTAGGAGAGTAGAATTACATATAAATAATACAACTTTATGTGTGTTCTATTACGTGCGTACCTTTATATTCGATACACAAATTGAAAAGTTTTGATGATGAATGAGGTCTAATATTGCTAAAAAAATAAATAATAAAATGTAAAAGAAATAATAAAAATGTGATATTGTACTGGGATAAGGCGGATAAATTGAGAAAGGGCACCTCTGTATCGTGTAACTGAAGGTTGCTGATGGCAATCGGCTATCGGAATAATTATCAACTATTCATTGATTTTTAATATTCCAGAATTGTCCAAATATCCATTCTTGATTGATCAAGAAAAGCTAACCACGTACGTATATTTATTCCTATAGATAGGGCAAGCCATCAGCAACTTTAGTTGAACGATAAGAAGATATTGTAGATTCATTTTAGATTTTCTTTTCTTTTATTGGTGCATAGGTGCAAGCTTTCGGGTAAAACCCTTCAACAGGCGAACAATGAAGTTCGCCTGTTGAAGGGTTTTTACCCGAAAGCTTGCACCTATGCACCAATAAAAGAAACTCGTCTTCCTTCACCATGTTTTTCGTCTAATTTCAAATATATATCAAGAAGAATTCTCTATCTATATATTTATTTTCTGTTTAAGAAAACCAACCTATCAGTTTTAATTTTGTTTCTAGTCTTAATTATTAATTTGTATATAAAATGAATTGTATATAAGCTGTGTTGAGATGTATTTAGAAGCAAATATCCCAAGCTGGGATATCGGGACCCATATGTCAAATAAGTAAATAAAATCTTCAAATAAAAGGCGAATCCTTGTAAAGATGTTGATCTATTGATGACTATATTCAGACTAAATAACTTATTATAGAAGAATCCGAAGAAGAGAGACACTGGATGAATTACTGAAACGGCTGATCAATTGTTGAAATAAATTCCAAATATTTTACAGCTTTCAAAATTGCAAGAAATTCTTCAAATATTACCAATAAATTAGCACAGATTACTTTCATCCTAAAGTAAAGATATTTTCTATCAATTATTGCAAGATGTAGAAGACACCGTGGTTTATTACACTCTTGCCTTTAGCCTTTCATAACCCAGAGGCAGTAAAAAAACTAAAAGGAATTCTTCAAAGTCGTAAATAATTGGTTCTGGTCGTAAATATTGGATTTGGGGTAAAGTTTCGTTAAGTGTCGATATAGACCCGATCTCTTTTTTGACCTTCAAACTTAACTCAATTTTTTAACTATATTATCTACATATTACAATATAATGAGGCTTATGATTGTAGAAAGACATTTGAAAAATATCCCGCATGTGTTTCCATTGAGGGAAAAATCAAAATTCATTTTAAGGTGAAATAACAATTATTTCAAACCATACGGATGAAGTATGAAAGGATGAATTGTAAAGAGTAATGAAAAACGTAAAAATAAAGTATCCAGGGAAGGACACATTACTAACCCTGGACACTATATATTTCCGTTTATCATTATTTTTCACAATTCATCCTTTCATACTTCATCCCTAAAGTTTGAAATAATTGTTATTTCTCCTTAAAATAAATTTATATTTTTCGTTCAAAAGAAACACATGCGGGATATTTTTCAAATGTCGTTCTATATTATATACATGTTATATAAAATGTTGTATAAAATATTAACAGACTACTCTCTAACACATTGTCTTCTACACTTTATTAGCACAATTAAAGCAAATTGTGATTCAAACTGTTTGTTTTATTCTGTTCAAGATATCTAACAATATCATAATGATATTCATGTATCCGAAGAAAAAGCTTATTTTAACAAAATTAAAACCTGCATTAAAACCCTGAACTTTACATAGCGTGAACTTTGGAACATCCACACAAGAGCCAACCTGAAAACGATGGCTTTATGTTATATTCCTCTTCAATAAAAGGGTGTTCCGATATCATAATATAATAGGGGGGTCGGTGGAAGGCTGGTCTAAACCGTTTGTTTTCGATCGCAACGACCCGGGTTCTATTCCCGCATTGGGCACTATTTTTCTGATTTAAAAAATGCTTCAATGGCCCCCGATTCTTGCAAAAGTTCAACCCCACCAGCGAGTGCAAGTTACCAAACGGGGTCTGACACATTTATTTGTAAATGCAAAGTCGAACTGCTTTTCACATGTGGGGGGCATGGACATATTATTCACTTACAGTAAAAGCAGTCGACTTCTTCTATCCACCATGATTATCATGCCCTGTACCACATGTACTAGGATAAGCGAATATATACATACAAGGTATGTCCCATAAGTTACCGGACTGGGTCCATAAAAAATAAATGAATGAAAAATGTAAATGAATTTGACTGTTTATTATAGAAAAAATATCTGGCTACACGGTGGTACCAATATCGAGGCGGTACTTGCGCGCGCGCCAAGGTTATTCTAATTCATTTAAAGGTCACACCTAGCGCTGCGGCGATTTTACGATGGAACAAAAATTGAAGCAGAGGATTTGCATAGAATTTTGTGTGAAACTTCAAATATCAGCAACCGAAACTTTTGAAATGCTTAATAAAGCATTCCCCAATGACGCCCCAAAGAGAACAACTGTTTTTGAATGGCATTCTAGATTTAAAGCTGGCAGAATTTCCATTGAAGATGATCCTCGTCAAGGACGCCCAAAATTTCAAAGGACTGATGAAAATGTGCAAAAAATCACCGATTTGATAAAAGAAAATCCTCGAACCACTTTGCTGGAGCTAGAGCAAGACACAGGCATCTCTAAAACAACGATTGGAAGGATCGTAACCGAAGATTTGAAGCTCAAAAAGACTCCTGCAAAATTCATCCCAAGATTCCTCACCAATGAGCAAAAACTGTGTCGGCTTGCAACCTGTGAGGACATGATGGAAATGACAAGAACGGATCCAGAATGGAAAGACAAGATAATCACAGGCGACGAGACATGGGTCTATGGCTATGACCCTAAAACCAAACCTCAATCTGCCGAGTGGAGAGGTTAGGGTGAGCCTAGACCCAAAAAATCCAGAAACAAGGTGTTGCTGATCGCTTTTTCGGATAACAAGGGCATTTTTCATCACGAGTATCTTCCTGCAGGCCAAACAGTTATTAAGGAGATGTATTTGGGCATTCTTCGCCGTCTAAGGGAAGCGATTCGAAAAAAAAGGCCAGAAAAATGGAATAATGGTGGCTGGATCCTACACCATGACAATGCTCGCCCTCACACAGCGCACTTGATGACTAGCTTTTTGGCGAAAAACGGGACACAAATCCTACTTCAACCACCCTATTTCCCAGACATCGCACCAAATGACTTTTTCCCGTTCCCCAAACTTAAAGCAGTTCTAAAAGGAAGACATTTTGACACCAGGGATGACATAATAGAAAAATCGCCGTTAGCATTGAAGAGCATTCCAAGAGAGGCTTATAAAAACTGTTTCGACAATTGGGAGAAACGATGGCGCTGGTGCGTTGAAGCAAGGGGGGATTACTTTGAAAAGTTTTATTAAAATTTTTTTAAAAAAACCTTACCTTTTTTTTTTATGGACCCAGTCCGGGAACTTATGGGACATACCTTGTATAATAGGTTTTATGAAATCGATGGAGTTTACTGGAAAGCTGTGTAGCCTGATTAACATACACACTCTATAACCAATAAATCGACGCACCGAGTATGTATTTATATATATATAATACTCATTTGCTTTAAATTCGTGGACCAATAAGAGGACAACTGAAACATTGCGATCTATTCCTTGAATTCTTTCAGATTTAAATCTAACTACTCAGTGATAAATGATTTTATATAATGAAAATACTAATCATATATATGTTTGAAATTTTGACATTTAATTTTTTTCCTACGTTCGCGAGTGTTTATTATTATTATTATTTATGGAATTCGGCTCTTGCTTGCTTTGACGTTTGATGAAAATTAATCTATGCCATCTACCATTATAAATATTTGCATATTTCTATTTTAAAAATAATTATGCAGATATTTTAATTGCTTTTTTATTAAAAAAAAAGGAATATTGCTTATATATCTACCTTGATTAATTTATTATATTATAATACTCGTATAGGCAAAGTATTTTTGAGACAAGGCCAATTTTGTTCACACTTGGTTATTTCATATGTATTCAATGAAGATAACTGTGTATCAAACATATTTCGAAGTTAATGTCTGAATGCTGATATACATACTAAAAAAGACACATCTTACTTAGGTTTTGCTCATAGGTAATATCAAAACATTTGTGCTAAAAATTTTCTGAACGTAATTCCGAAACCTACAACCGAAAATGTAGAGTTTTTAAAATTAAAACTCGTTGCAATTGTGAGCATTTCAGCGCTTGTCGAATTTATATTGTGCAAGTATTAGCAACAAGGTTTGGAATATATTAACCTAACAGGTCATTTATACAGCGAGTTTGTAAACATCAGTTTGTTCCCGCGCCGCGCGTGGTATCATATCTTTCAGGTTTTTTTAAAGATAAACTATCATTGGTAAATATACGCTCTTAAATGAATTATTTCTGCATCAAGAAAGTAATTTATGAGCAAACATTATGAAATTGTTTTCTCGTAACCGGGTTGCAATCAAAAAGCTGTGAGGCCGTCTAAATTTGCTCTAAGTGAATTATGGTTCCTAGAGAAATATATTCACATTGCCATAGAATTTGTTAGTAATGGCATATTATATGCCATATTACACTGAATTGTTGGAACATTGTCATTGTTATCAACAAGTTATCAATAAGAAAAAGCTCAAAACGTTCTAAAAGCGATAAAAAGTCTCTCTACGCACTAAAACCCAAATGGACCACAACACATGGGAAGAATTTTCACTTCCATTTTTAATCATTTTATTGATTATTACAATAATTTTCGGGATCTGGATGATCTACAAGCTACTATCTTCTGCCACGTGGAAGGAAGAGGAGAAGTGCCGCCCGACCCAGCCTGGACCTGATTTGGTCTAGTCGCCGAAGTCCTACCACACAGCCGACCACCTCTCCAAAAGAGAATAAAAATAACGAATCTGAAGAGTCTTGATTTTTATTTTAGATAATTGAATCATATCACCTGCTAATTGTGTAAATAAATTTCGCTTGTGGCTCACCGCCATCTATCGAGAGAAAAAACAACTAGCTGTTGATTTTTTATTTATTTTCTAGAAAGTCGCCTTTACTCATTGCTTATTTTACCAAGAAAAATCAACCATGAAAGATTAGTTTTGTTCTTTTGTCCCCTATAACACAGTATACTCTTTACTACATTGTGTCAATTCTGGAAAAAGGTATTATATAAACACCAGAAGTGTTTAAATTCGCTATATAGAGTATCTATTCATATTCAATTTATTATAAATGCATTGATATTTTTATCATTATTTATTATATATCTTCTGCGCACCTTATTTTTCTATGGAATGGATTAAACGGATATTTCGCTAAACAATAGAATATTCATGTGATACATTGGTAGAATATTTGTAAAGATATTTAACTAACTAAAATTGAAATGAAATTGATCTCTTGGAATATTCCCATTTTTTATGTATTATTTGTTGTGACATATATTACAATATTAATTTTGATAAATAATTATATTGAGACATACTGCTCAAAATCGTTATCCATTTGTTGATAAATAGAATGATTAAAAACTATAATTTGAGTGTTTTTTATTTGTAGAACTCAAGATAAATAACTAGGTGTATCATAGAGCAGTTCATATATTAGTGTGTACTTGAAGTTTTGATGCAAATAATATTATGATTGAGTTAAATAAATTTAAAATATTTGCAGAGTTTCTTTATTAAGGTATGGGAGGCAAGCTTTCGCGCGGTCGCGCTTCATCAGGCCACTGGCTCCGCAAATGCGTGCTATAGATACAATAGAGATTCAGAGAAATACATTTAAAAATTCAAAAATAAAAATAGTGGCAGTTGTAGAGGGTACAGTTTCAATGGGGGTTGGCATCATCTGCGTTGAATATGCTGGAACTGTTGGGGTGGATCAATTCTTCTGTTTATGCTATTATTGTCTTTGGAGATTAAAGATTCTAGAATGAGTCTATTGTATTTGGAGAATATGCTATGGAAGTGACATGTGACATCTTGTAGGTTGAATTGATGACCTGTAGAATTTTCGTGCTGGAATATTAAGGATTTGTTATCTTGGTTTCTGATATTACGGCTATGTTCTTTAACTCTTATGTCTATTGATCTGCTAGTCTCTCCTATGTAAGAGGCATTGCACTGTCGGCAGGAGATGGAGTATATAGCGTTCTGCTTGTTTCTAGACTCTGTATTATTATTGGATTTGGTTATGGGGTTTCTAATGATCTGGCCTATGGTTCGGGAATTTCTAAATAAGCATTTTATGCCATATTTCCTCAATTCATGAGATAATCTTTCATTAGCAGGTGAATATTGTAGATAACTATTTGCCCGGTATATTGTTTGTTTTATAGGAAGGGATTGGTTGTAGAAATGTTTATATATAAAATCTATTGGAAATCCATTATTTCTTAGATTTTGGATGATATTTCGTTTTTCAATTTTCTTGAAAATCGGTAGAAAACAATGTGTCCATATTCGTTTAGTTAACGTTTTCACTATAGATATTTTGTGTCCTATTGGGCTGTATGATTTAAAATTTAAATACGAAGATTCTATGCCGGGTTTATAGTAGACTGTGGAGTGGAATTTCTGTTCTGTTTTTAAAATTAGGATATCAAGAAAAGGTAACACCGATTTGGTTTCTAATTCCATAGTAAATTTGATTTGGGAGTTATATCTATTTAGAGTATTTAAAATTTGATGCTCTTTTCCTTTTTGGAATTCGCAAAATACATCATCTATATACCTATACCATTTTCTTATACCTAATTCCTCAAAACTGTTGATCCATCTATCTAAATCAGACATGACAATCTCCGCCGCTATTAGTGTAGCATACAAGGTATGTCCCATAAGTTCCCGGACTGGGTCCATAAAAAAAAGGTAAGATTTTTTTTTTTAATTATTAAAACTTTTTAAAGTAATCCCCCCTTGCTTCAACGCACCAGCGCCATCGTTTCCCCAAATTGTCGAAACAGTTTTTATAGAGCTCTTTTGGAATGCTCTTCAATGCCAACAGCGATTTTTCTATTATGTCATCCCTGGTGTCAAAATGTCTTCCTTTTAGAACTGCTTTAAGTTTGGGGAACAGGAAAAAGTCATTTGGTGCGATGTTTGGGGAATAGGGTGGTTGAGGTAGGATTTCTGTCCCGTTTTTAGCCAAAAAAACTCGTCACCAAGTGAGCTGTGTGAGGGCGGGCATTGTTATGTTGTAGGATCCAGTCACCATTAGGCCATTTTTCTGGCATTTTTTTTCGAATCGCTTCCCTTAGATGGCGAATAATGTCCAAATACATTTCCTTAATAACCGTTTGGCCTGCAGGAAGATACTCGTGATGAACAATGCCCTTGTTATCCAAAAAAGCGACCAGCAACACCTTGTTTCTGGATTTCAATATCCTGGATTTTTTTGGTCTAGGCTCACCCTGACCTCTCCACTCGGCATATTGACGCTTGGTTTCAGGGTCATAGTCATAGACCCATGTCTCGTCGCCTGTGATTATCTTGTCTTTCCATTCCGGATCCGTTTTTGTCATTTCCAACATGTTCTCACAGGTTGCAAGCCGACAAAGTTTTTGCTCATTAGTGAGGAATCTTGGGATGAATTTTGCAGGAGTCTTTTTGAGCTTCAAATCTTTGGTTACGATCCTTCCAATCGTTGTTTTAGAGATGCCTGTGTCTTGCTCTAGCTCCAGCAAAGTGGTTCGAGGATTTTCTTTTATCAAATCGGTGATTTTTTGCACATTTTGGGCGTTCTTGCCGAGGATCATCTTCAATAGAAATTCTGCCAGCTTTAAATCTAGAATGTCATTCAAAAACAGTTGTTCTTTTTGGGGGGTCATTGGGGAATGCTTTATTAGGCATTTTAAAAGTTTCGGTTGCTGATATTTGAAGTTTAACACAAATTTCTATGCAAATCCTCTGCTTCAATTTTTGTTCCATCGTAAAATCGCCGCAGCGCAAGGTGTAACTTTTAAATAAATTAGAATAACTTTGGCGCACGCGCACGTACCGCCTCGATATTGGTACCACCGTGTTGCCAGATGTTTTTTCTATAATAAACTGTCAAATTTATTTACATTTTTCATTTATTTATTTTTTTTATGGACCCAGTCCGGGAACTTATGGGACATACCTTGTATGTAAATACAATATATTTGAAAATAATAATCTCTCTAGGGATAAAGGATTTGTAATATAATCATAATTATGATTTATATATATATATATATATGTTATATTAATATATTATTTGAAATGTTATATTAAAATATTTCATTTAAAATTATGTTATATTAAAGTATTATTTTATTTTAAAATTATATTTCATAGATAAAATACTCTTCTAAAATCGACCGCCAGAGGTCACTCTTCCCGTATAAAAACTCATTGTTGTTGTTCCCCGTGGGCCGACCCAAAACTTTGTAATTATGTAAATAATATTTTGTTTTATTTATTCTTACGCCTTAAGCCAGGCGGTACTTACCCAATTTATGTTTTATATATTATTCTAAAGCTCAATTAAAGCAATCTTTTATCAAAACTATTTTTATTCTTTCAATATTTATGCCACGACTGCTCAACCAGATGATCCAAAACAACAGAAATCTTATCTTTTTTTTATATTATAATATATATAGATGGATAATATCTATAAATGGTATGAAAATTGAGGAAATATCGTTATAAAAGATAGGTATTTGATGTAATGTCGCAAAAGAATTGTATTCATATATCGAAAGAGGCACTTATAAGAGAATGCATTTTGTGTTTATTCCACCAATATATAAAGTAAGGTTGAGGCAAATAATATGTTACGACCATATAAATTTTAAAAATTTCATCCTGTATTAATTGGAACCACACAAACTGAACAAACTGTATGAATATATTTTTCGCAAATTAGAAAATTCCTATAAATTTCTAGGTGGATGTTATGGCATCAAAACAGTTCTTTCAAGGATGAACCCAAAACTTGAAACCAACATATGCAGGTTGACTCTCGTTTGAATTCGCCCGAGCTATATTGTGTGTCACATTATTTATTACTTTAACTACTTGTTGTACAGGGGTCGTGAACAAAATGCATTGTTTTAATTATTTTAAATAGAGAGTTGAATAAGGAAAGGCTGGCTATATCTTTTGTTAATTTAAGCAAGGTGTCGTTCATCTTTATAAATATTTTGAGTTGTTCTATCACGAACTCCTTATATAGCTATATATTATGCAGATTTTTTAACACAATCAGTTCGGTACATGGTCTAGGGATTTATTCATAGAAACTGCTCTCAGGGTTCATCAGTGATGGGAGATAAGCCCTTACAGTTTCTATAGTTTCACCATTTTATGAATTAATATATTATCATTTTTAACAATATAATTTCAAAAAAAACTCCGCCTTTGCCGGTCCCAAGCCCGGATGAAAAAGGAGGAGAGGGAGCTGTAACAAGCTCGCTAAAAACCTGGGTTCAGCTGGCCCGGCTGATAGTACCCTGTAAGAGCTCCTAATCCGGGAATACAGGATGAGCAGCGTCTGTATTCCATGTTACGAGCGGCTGTTCTTCATGTCAGAGGCGGCCATTTCTTTTGGAGCTAATGCGGCCTGCCACTGAAACAAAGGCAGACGCATTCTACTTCATCCTGTCATGATGGTTGTCAAACAGACACCATCAATGGTCACAACTTGATACCCTAATATGATTGAGTGAAGATAAGAAAGAAGAAGAATATTTTTAACAACATTTATATTAATAATCCATAAATATCTATTCGAATAGAAAATGCATAGATTACTCTGAAAACGCTAATTACGCGTCATTAATAATTGAAATATATATATATTTTTAATTTTATTATTACAGAAGCACGAAGTCTATCAGACTATTGTGCTATATTAGAATTATTTACATATCTACATTAATTATTTACACGATGAATTAGTAGTGATTTATAAATTTGTGTACAGATAGCTCTAATGAAAACATAAATATTAAAATTTGGAAAACCCTTTTCAAAACAACAGATTTGAAAATCCTTTTCAAAATTAGGATGTGTATATATGAAGAGATATTCAACAATGATATGAATAAAAACGAAGCATCCTTTATTTAAAACAAAAAGAACAAAAATATTTTATTAAATTTAAAGCGAACACATATTGATAAATAAAAAGAGATAAAGGGTATTAAATAAAAAAGGAAGATAAAATTGGCACTTTAAGATATATTGAAATATATTTAGAGACTTTTCTTTCATTCCGAATCAATTTAGTATTATCTACTGGATTTGATATTTCTCTATTACCTTCGATCCAAACTCTAAAATATACCTCCACCCCCATATTTGGGAATTGTGGAAATCTTGTACAAACATGACAGTGTTTATTTGCCTCTAAACGTGTGTGTTTGTATTCTAAATTGATATGAGGGCATTACATCTGTAAATATAGGGTTTTTTACTTCTATATATTCCATTTGAATTATGTAAGACATGCATATATTTCACTTATTCTTGCTATTTTGTTTTATTATCTCAATAAATATTTATTTATATAAATTTACAAATATATTATGGTAAATATTAAAATGCAGACTATATTCATACGATACTGCTATATTTTAAATATAATTATTGAAATATATTAAAAATGATATTATAAGACAACTTTATATAACAAATTAAGACTTTAAGACGCGAATGTTTCTTTTTACAAATAAATCAAACTTCTACTGTTATTACTGCGAAAATATTTTTGGGAGAGCTTGGTTCACCAGCCGTTTCGCCAATTTTTTTAATCTACCAGACCGCTTCTTTAGAGCTACAATACTGTATTTGATCATTCTGCTTCTATATGCTATTTCGAAAGGTGGAATCTTTGAACTAATATTTAAGCCAACCTAGAACATACGCTTTTAGGAGAGTAGAATTACATATAAATAATACAACTTTATGTGTGTTCTATTACGTGCGTACCTTTATATTCGATACACAAATTGAAAAGTTTTGATGATGAATGAGGTCTAATATTGCTAAAAAAATAAATAATAAAATGTAAAAGAAATAATAAAAATGTGATATTGTACTGGGATAAGGCGGATAAATTGAGAAAGGGCACCTCTGTATCGTGTAACTGAAGGTTGCTGATGGCAATCGGCTATCGGAATAATTATCAACTATTCATTGATTTTTAATATTCCAGAATTGTCCAAATATCCATTCTTGATTGATCAAGAAAAGCTAACCACGTACGTATATTTATTCCTATAGATAGGGCAAGCCATCAGCAACTTTAGTTGAACGATAAGAAGATATTGTAGATTCATTTTAGATTTTCTTTTCTTTTATTGGTGCATAGGTGCAAGCTTTCGGGTAAAACCCTTCAACAGGCGAACAATGAAGTTCGCCTGTTGAAGGGTTTTTACCCGAAAGCTTGCACCTATGCACCAATAAAAGAAACTCGTCTTCCTTCACCATGTTTTTCGTCTAATTTCAAATATATATCAGGAAGAATTCTCTATCTATATATTTATTTTCTGTTTAAGAAAACCAACCTATCAGTTTTAATTTTGTTTCTAGTCTTAATTATTAATTTGTATATAAAATGAATTGTATATAAGCTGTTGAGATGTATTTAGAAGCAAATATCCCAAGCTGGGATATCGGGACCCATATGTCAAATAAGTAAATAAAATCTTCAAATAAAAGGCGAATCCTTGTAAAGATGTTGATCTATTGATGACTATATTCAGACTAAATAACTTATTATAGAAGAATCCGAAGAAGAGAGACACTGGATGAATTACTGAAACGGCTGATCAATTGTTGAAATAAATTCCAAATATTTTACAGCTTTCAAAATTGCAAGAAATTCTTCAAATTTTACCTATAAATTAGCACAGATTAATTTCATCCTAAAGTAAAGATATTTTCTATCAATTATTGCAAGATGTAGAAGACACCGTGGTTTATTACACTCTTGCCTTTAGCCTTTCATAACCCAGAGGCAGTAAAAAACTAAAAGGAATTCTTCAAAGTCGTAAATAATTGGTTCTGGTCGTAAATATTGGATTTGGGGTAAAGTTTCGTTAAGTGTCGATATATACTCGATCTCTTTTTTGACCTTCAAACTTAACTCAATTTTTTAACTATATTATCTACATAATACAATATAATGCGGCTTATGATTGTAAAGCGACATTTGAAAATTATCCCACATGTGTTTCTTTTGAATGAAAAATAGAAATTTATTTTAAAGTGAAATAACGATTATTTCTAACCATAGGGATGAAGTATGAAAGAATGAATTGTGAAGAGTAATGAAAAACGTAAAAATAAAGTATCCAGGGATGGACACAGTACTAACCCTGGACACTATATATTTCCGTTTATCATTATCTTTCACAATTCATCCTTTCATACTTCATCCCTAAAGTTTGAAATAATTGTTATTTCTCCTTAAAATAAATTTCGATTTTTCGTTCAAAAGAAACACATGCGGGATATTTTTCAAATGTCGTTCTATATTATATACATGTTATATAAAATGTTGTATAAAATATTAACAGACTACTCTCTAACACATTGTCTTCTACACTTTATTAGCACAATTAAAGCAAATTGTGATTCAAAACTGTTTGTTTTATTCTGTTCAAGATATCTAACAATATCATAATGATATTCATGTATCCGAAGAAAAAGCTTATTTTAACAATTTATCATAATATACATATCGTATAATACAATATGTATTCATAATACAATATAATGTCGCTTATGATTATAGAACGACATTTGAAAATTATCCTGCATGTGTTTCTTTTGAACTAAAAATATAAATTTATTTGAGGAGAAATAACGATTATTTCTAACCTTAGGGATGAAGTATGAAAGAATGAATTAAGAAGAGTAATAATGAACGGAAAAATAAATATTTAATACTATAATTATTGTGAAAAAAATAGTACAAATGTGATATCGTACTGGGATAAGGTGCATAAATTAAGAAAAAGGCATCTCCTTATCGTGCAACTGAGAGTTGCTGATGGCTTGCGCCATCTATCGGAATAAGGAGATGCCTTTTTCTTAATTTACTATAATTAATATAATAATATATATTTAAAGCTCTAAATAACACTATTCATTAATATAATGGTGAGATTCGAAACTTACCTCTTGAACAAGGTTGTTTAAGTACAAAGGTTGAACACTCGAAGTGATTCTACGGAAGAGGAACAAGTTAGAATATAGTTAGAATTTATACTTTTAGTTGCCTTTGTTGAAAGGCTTTTAGCCCAAATAAAAGGGGAATAAAATTGTACAAGAAACCTAGAAATCTATTCATGATAAAATTGTGAAAACCTTTATAATTACAAAATATCTTCTCACAAATAATTTCTTTTTATTTTAAAATACTAGCTTTCAAGCGATAATTGATCTTCAACGGGCTCTATAAAAAACATCAACTATATCTTGTAAGATATATATTCTATATTTTCATTAAGCATGTTGAAGAGAGATTATCGCTTGAAAGCTAGCATTTTAAAATAAAAAGAAATTGATTGTGAGAAAATATTTTGTAATTATAAAAATAAAAATGAATAATAAAAATTATTTGATATACAGTAGAACCTCCCTGGAAAGGACACCTAATTGAAGAGCCAAAGTACCCTTCAGGAAGAGGTATTCTCTAACCAGAGAGTTGCTATATAGTAAAAATTGTAATTTTGCAAATGAAAACTATCTTTTGTAGAGAGGTGTCTTCTAGCGTGAGTGTCCTCTTATGGAGGTTCTACTGTATTAAGAAAGGTTTTTGTTATCTTTCAAATAATCATATATAACAATTATAGATTAAAAATGTATATTATAATATCCGATATTCATATTACATTAGGAATGCATTAGATAAAAGCCATTTTCTTAGTATAAGCTGTGAAATATATTGCACGCAGTTATATATGTTAATAGGTAGCAACATCATTGTTACGACTAATAGAGTATTCAAATTGGTTTATGTAAATATTTTTGTTAATTAAAAAAACGAAGAAAAGATGGAAAAATATAAGTATATAAATTTATTTGAATGTATAAATTGACCAAAATAAAATAAGTATCTAAATTTATTTGAGTGTAAAAATTAACCGTGCTATTCAATAAAAAGAGTTCTGGATAATCGATTGTCGTCATTCCTTGGAGTCTAGTCAAGTAGCTGGACTAAACACTAGGTCGTATCTCAAGGAAAAGAGAGACAGCATCAATAGTGAGAAGAAAGAGTAAATCCAACTCCGCCTTTGCCGGTCTCAAGCCCGGATGAAAAATGAGGAGGGGAAGCAGTAACAAGCTCACTAAAAAACCTGGGCTCATCTGGCCCGGCTGATAGTACCTTGTAAAGGCTCCTAATCCAGGGATACAGGATGGGTCT
This sequence comes from Cordylochernes scorpioides, assembly GCA_030710605.1. Classification (NCBI taxonomy): domain Eukaryota; kingdom Metazoa; phylum Arthropoda; class Arachnida; order Pseudoscorpiones; family Chernetidae; genus Cordylochernes; species Cordylochernes scorpioides. The sequence continues at coordinate 44,240,609 of CP092878.1, forward strand.
GTACTCCATGTAAGGAGCGACTTCACATGGCGTTTGTTCCTCATGCCAGAGGCGGCCTTTTGGAGCTAATTCGGCCTGCCACTGAGTAGTGCTCCCAGTCTTAATGACAAGGGCAGACTCATTCTAATTCACCCAAATACCATCAAAATCTCAAACTTTACAAGTTTGACACCCTAATATGATTGAGTTGAGATAAAAAAGAAGAAGAAGAGTAAACCCCCTTCAATAACCATATTTAGTAAATATCAGAAAAAAGGTTTATACATTTTACATATAAATCTTATATAGAATATATAAAAATCTAAATATAGATAGGAAAATGTTCATGAAATCTATCTCTTCAGTCAATATTAAATTTATTCATTAAATTTCTAATTTGTAATCACATTTGAAACTGAATCCTAATTCAAGTTATCAATATTGATTTTAGATTTGTAATTACATTTGGGATAACTTTACCAATCAGAAGGAGAGTCTAGAATTTCTCGAAATATTTGTCATCATTAATTTATGATGAGTACGGTGACAAATAAAGCCTTTTCACGTGTGAGTTCTATGACAATTTTAGAGACACTCTGAAATATTAATGAAAGTTGGAAATATAGGAAATATTCAGGTACATTTCAGAATATTTGATGAAATAGAAATAGATTGTTTTAAATACACATATACAACTTTCTATAAATATCTAAATATATATATATTATTATATTTTATAATATTACTAATATAATTGTTGTTATATTCTTATTAATATTTTGTATTCTAATATATTAATTGAATCGACTTTAAGAATTCGTTTGATACATATTTTTTAATATTCTTTTAATATGTTAGAAAGCTGTAAATATATTGTGTTTGAACAAATTTTTCTCTTTATTACTATTATTTTTATTATGAACAGCTATCTTATTGAATGATTATATTTTAAAGATTTTGAAAGTCAGAGAGTCTATATAGACCCTAAAACCCAATATTTAAAGTTTATAATTACCTTTGCAGCGATATATTCTCAAATTGATAAATGATTATATTTTATGAATAATTATAGACCATTTTTCTATGTTAGCTAACTGGCCTTGTCTTTGTTTTTTGCGGAAGAACATTGCTCGATGCAAATATTTAAATGTAATTCTACTGTCCTAAAAGCCTATGTCCATAATTTGTTTAAATACCATTTCTAAGATGTTTATATGTGATGCAATTTGTTTTGTGACCAGTGTATGTCATAGACTTGTGACATAACTTTATTTATTCGTATTACCACCAAATGTAAGTAATATTTGATAATAAAATTACTAACTAATTTGAAAATTATATATACTTATTAATAATTTAATGCAACAATAATTATTCTATTTTTATTTTATTTCAACACACAAAATACGATATCCCTGCTACGGATAATTTACATTTTCAAACAGAAAACAGTTATAAACATATCATACAAAAATATAAAAGAGAAACAATAAAATATATAAAGGAACCTGATATATTTGGAATTAAATACAATTTCTAGGGAGTCTTCTCAACAATGATGAGTAATTATTAATGAAATAAAAAGTAAGAAAGATTGTTTAAGAATGAAGGTATTGTGTGTGTGAAGTTGGGACTGATGCACAGGGTGTTGGCAAGAAGGTCTGTGGAAGAATTAAGGAAATGGGCTTGCGGTCATCAATAAAAGTAATCGAGGCGCCATTGACCCGCTATCCGCGCTACAGATATATCATTTCCCTGTACATCCTCGATATCTTCACTCTCCTACATAGATAGATAAATGAACAACAACTTGTTTGTTTAGGTTCAACACACGTTTATACAAAACATGGCATTTTTAAAGCAAACTTTTCTACCGCTTTATATTTAGTTCTGGAAAGAGATATTGTCATAGGCCTCACCTCAAATATGCAAATTGCGGCAATGGAAGGCTAATTTTCTTATTTTTAGGTTCGAATCTACTCATAAGCATATTCAATAGATAGCATTTTGACTCAAACCTATTTGTTTGTTTGAGTTCATCACGCATTTATACATTATTCCGACAACAATATTTTCTATGCTATCGTTTCTGTTCTGAGAGGATATATTGTCATATATATCACCGCAAATATGCAAATTACGGCAAGGGAAGGCTAATTTTCTTATTTTTAGGTTCAAATCTACTCATAAGCATATTCAATAGATAGCATTTTGACTCAAACCTATTTGTTTGTTTGATTTTGAAACACATTTACACATAATCTGTACGACATATTTTGCTACGCTATAGTTTCTGTTTTGGAAAGAGACATTGTCATAGGCATCACCACAAATATGCAATTACAGCAATGAAAGGCTCTTATTTTAAGGTTCGAACCTACTCATCGGCCTATTCAATAGAAATCCCTTGACTTACATCTATTTGTTTGTTTGAGTTCATCATAAATATTTTCTACGCTATAGTTTCTGTTCTGAAAGGAGATATTATCATAGGCCTTGCCTTAAATATGCAAATTACCGCAATGGGAGGCTAATCTTCTTATTTATAGGTTCGAATCTACTCATCAACATATTCAATAGATGACCTTTTGACTCAAAACTATTTGTTTGTTTTGTTTCATCACACGTTTACACATAATAGCTATATTTTATACGCTGTAGTTTCTGTTCTGAGAGTAGACATTATCATAGGCCTCACCTCAAATGTGCAAATTATCACAATGTCAGATTGAATTTCTTATTTTTAAGTTCAAACCTGCTCACCTAACTATTGCAATTCATAATCGTGGGTCTTTAGTTTCGTTCCTTTTTCATTCAAAATATCTATAGAATATAGTGACTTATCTCACTCGAGACACATCTTAGTACATTCTGGGATAACGTCAACCCTTTATCAGTCATAATTAAAAACCAATTTCCGTCCTAATTAGAGTACTAAGTAGAGTATGATATAAAGTTTATTTTAAAAATTAAAAAGGGCATATCTTGACCAACAGCACATGTGCTTTACAGAAGACAGAGCGCCATCTGGTGGAACAGAAATCAACTATTCATTGATTTAACCTGTTCTCTGTATTTGGCCAACCCAATTTCTTGATAAATCGAGAAAAAGCCATCCACGAACGCGTTTCGCGCTGTTGGCGCTCGTCAGCGTGGAGTAGGCTGTACCACTGCGACCAAAAATATATTTGGTCCCAGAGGCTTCTAGAAAAACCAAGAAATGGGTATTTAAGGCCAAACATTCGTAAATACGCTTAACAGATGAAAAAGAAAAGATAAAAAATGAAAAATAAAAAGGTCAGGTGTTGATATTGAAAATAAAAAGGCATATGCTGAACAGGAGCACATTTATTCATTGATTTAACCTGTTCCCTGATATTTTGTAGAAAATTATTATATTATTAACAGATTATTAATTTTAATATTTATATTTTAAAATCTGCAAACTTCTCTCAATGTTTTTCTAATTTATAAAATTTAATTTATTCTTTACTCAAATTGCTGTGTCATCAAGAAATTTAAAAAAGACAAACCTCAGAATTACAAGGCAATTTTTTTTAAATGTAAAACAAAATAAAAACTAATAAAATAGCAAAGAGGCATTGAGAAAATATTACAATGTATCAAATTTCAAGTATCGAAATTAAAAATATATATATTATCATAGAATAATAAATGATCTTCTACAATATAATTACTTTTCTTATATATTATCAAATATAATTTGTTTTTGCCTTAAAAATTGCTGTGTCATCCTGAAGTTTGTCTTTTATTTTTTTCAATGTTACAATATAAATGTGCGCCTTATGCCTTTTTGTGTATATAAAATAAATAATTAATTGTACCTTGAGAAAGGTTGGCGTTTAATAAACTGATATATTGTAAATAAATCAATTTTGATCTAATATATGAATATTGATTTTAAATAAATTATCACTTCTCCTGTCAACATAGACGGTAGAACAAATTGCTATGCTTTCTAATTTCATAATAAAAATGAAGGTTCATATATATATTCCTTTGATGTATTAAAAATAAAAGCGTTTCGCTCATCCAAAAGTAATAAAATGTTTTATAATATCTTTCGATATTTTTACTTAAAAAGTAATAAAATATATTTAATTTAACAATTGAATAAAAACTGTAAATATGAGAATATAGGTGAATAGAAGCATATATGAGAATTAAAATTTCCTGCATATCTCTATATATATATATAATTTTTATAAAAAGGCGTTTTAAGTAAATATAAAATTATACGTTTTGATATATTAATATAATCGAAATATTTAACTTTACATCTTTCTAAATTATTAAGCTCCATTAGGGTTTATGAAATAAAAAAAAATAAATTCCTTTTTAGGAAACGCATTATACAAAGAGATTCATTTAATAAAGCAAAGCCTTTAACAAAAATGTTTATTTAATAAAGTACATCCATTTAACTTTATAAAAATAAATTTCTAAAGCTATTACTTTAAAATTTGTCGACCTAAATGATTAAAACTATTTTAAAATATTAAACAAAGGGGAGTAAAATAATTTCAAACATTAAGAGCTTCAATTTTATTTAAGATTATTACAAAGTTATTCTTCTAATACGATGCAATGCTAGGGTAGCGTTTTAAAAATGGAGATTTTTTTTATTTAAAGAGAATAAAAAATAATAATTTAATCTATTGATAAAGCAGAACCAACAATTTTCTACAAGAAATAAAATTTCTAATTCAATATAGGTCCGTAAGTCTTTTAAAACAATTCTGTTTTATTTATATTTAAATATAAATAAATATTTATTTAGTTGAATGTTATTTGCAAATATATTTATAAAACATGAACAATCCTAATGAAACATCGCTGGTTTATAGTTAGAAATATAGTATAATTCTATTATATACAATTCAATTTGGCCATTATTAACAAAATATATTTTCGAATGATACAATTGCATAAAATATATTTAAAATTATATTACTCCAGCTCGTAATACTTGCGCCTAAAAATATTTTAGCAACTTATATACAATTTATTATATACATTTCAATAACCGGACTTAAAACATAAAACATTATGAATAATGTTTCTTTATATCAATATATTGATTTGAATCTTCTGGATATAAATTTATATAATACAATAGGATTCTGGAGATGAGGTTTTTTTTTTTTATTTTTCATTATTATAATCTCGAACTTTCAGGCATCTCTGCCCTTCTATAGGAGTGTATATATTAAACAATAATAATTAAAGCCTTTACATACTAGTTAATTAGCTAGTTAGTATCTTACCACGTTTAGTATTATTCATTTTGTATTTCTGTATGTATTATGATGCATTAGCACGTCATCTGTTATGAAAATTCGAAACTATTATAGACTCGCATGATTCTTTTACAAATTAAACAATTTCTACCGACCTTACTGCAATAGAAAATTGCTCCCATTAATTTTTCCATTGCAGTAAAAGCAGTAGAAATTGTTTAATTTTTAAAAGAATCATACGCGTCTATAAAAGTTTCGAATTTTCATTCCTGTATGTATACCTGGGTAGAGATGCCTGAAAGTTTGAGGTTACATTAATAAAACTAAATTAAACTTATCTAACAAAAACATATTGTATTATTTCAATGTATCTCTATAACATTTCGAAATTGAAAATATTTCGTAACTGGGGAATTTCAAAAGGTCGATCATTTAATTTAAAAAGTATAATATAGCAAAGCTTAAATGTCCAAAAAAGTCGTAGTATTCCAATTTATGGAACAAAATTCTCTTTCTTTTGTATTATTGTATATTGATTTCTTTTTCTATTCTTCTCCAGCATATTGTCGAATAATTCAAATTGGATATTATAAGTCTTCAAAATATTATTTATTATTTTCTTAACTATAAAAAAAGATCTAGAAGATTGTAAAATAAAGTTCAACTTATAATTTATAGTTAATGAATCCTACAATAGACAATCAAACAATAAGCAAGATTTGAATAAACCACTCTTTATTACAGGTATTTTATAATAAAATATATTGATAGCTCTTAGGAAATATATTTAAAAATAAATTAGATTTTAAATTGAGGAATATGCTATTGAAAATTTCTATTACTAAGCATAATTATAATAAGAGTAATATGCGCAAAGTATATACTTGTATATATATATATATATATATATATATCGTGGATGGCTTTTCTTGATTTATCAAGATATTGGGTTGGCCAAATATCACGGAGCAAGATAAATAAACGTTCAGTTTATTTTTGCTCCACTAGATGGCGCTCTGCCATCTAAAAAGCTCATGTGCTCGTGGTCAGGAGATACCTTCTTTATTTTTAATATATATATATATATATATATATATATATATATATATATTAACGTGTGGGCAGGTTTTATATTACCAAGCATAGCTCTATTACCAAGCATTATAATAATAATAGTAATATTGTCAAAGTATATATGTGTGTAAATTAATATAATTTATCAACGTGAGCAATGTATCAGCCTTTATATAGAATGAACTGGAAAACTTTACGAGAAAAAATAAATCCCCATTGTAAAGTATTCTATACATCCCATTCGTATACCTAATGTATTTTGTCATATTTGCGAATATTTCTACTTAAAGCTTTTATAGGATGATGTTACATTTGAGTCTCCTACATTGTTTTCCGTTCTACAGATTTGCGCTGCGTTCTCTATAACCTAAACTAACCTATCCTGAAAAACCTAATATACTTGAATAACACCTAACCTAACTAAACATCAATATATTTACCATATTGGTAAAAACGAGCAGTAACCTTGAATCAGCGGTATAAATTATATGTACTCTAAATGTGAATTCTACCAAATATTTAAAATAATTCCCTTCATCATAAATACTTCAAAATCCTAATATATTCAAAATACAACTATATATACTATATACAATACGTATGAATACTGTATACACTCTGTGATAGAGCGCGAGCATAAATAATTAACTAGAATTTTTGTTGAGGAAGAATGACTTGCTTAATAATTTTAACAAAGATCATTTATTTCCTAAATATTTCTTAACAAACACTCTGATAAAAAGGTTCTTCCAAATGAAAGACGCTTCGGACAAATATTGGTTTTATTTACTTAACGCGTTTCGACAAAAATATTTGCCCTCGTTAGGAAAAAGTTAAAATTGAGGCATTTATCAACATATTAACTTTATTATTAACTTTATTAACATCATGAAACGCGATATCCCAAACTCAGGGATATTTAGGCCAATACATTTCACTGCATTACAGCAATTCGGCTATATACAATCCTGTTCAATTCATTATTTTACATAAATTAACTAAAGAAAATTGTCCAAAGAGAAAAACAAACAACAAAGCAAAACACACAGAGCAAGCATCGCAGTTCTTTTTTTTTTCTAAGATTCTTTCTCTTTTTTCCATTTCAAGAGAAAGTTGTATATGTATTTACAAAATTGATCAAAATTTTTATACTTTTCTTTTTTGTCTACAAATTCATCAAGCTGTCCAATACGACCAAATCTATTTTCCCTAAAATCCCGGAAAATTGGGCACTCCAGAAGTAGATGTCTCGCGTCTTGAATTTCACCTCCGCAGAAGCATCCTGGTTCCTTCACGGCGCCGATAGTTGCCAAAAATTTCCCAAAATTGCCATGATCTGTAATGAATTGGATATTATAAAAATTTGGACGGAAAAATCTTGGAATTCCTAATACGAAAAAGCTTCTGAAAATTTCATTAGTGTTCTCAAAAATTTCATTCATTTTTGCGTGTAAGAATGATTTGACTATACTTGGAGCATGGGGTTCGTAAGTAATTAGATCTTCAATGGACATTTGAGCTAGATCAAATTTGATTATTCTGGATTCTATATAATCTGTTAGGAGTGGAATTTTTGCCAAGCTATGCACACAGTTTGATGAAGTGGTTTTGTATGCTCTAACTGCCCATAAAATGATCTGGTACTGCATGGAGTTCAGTTTTTGTTTACAACGATTGTTTAAATATTTGAACCAAATTTCAGAACCGTATGTAAGTACAGGCCTAATGATTGTTTTGAATAAAGTTAACCTCTTTTCAGTGTCTAAACCCCACATATTGCCACTTAGTGAACATAATAAATTTTTCATACGTCCTGCCTTACACAGAATATCATTAACATGCGGTGTAAAGTTAACTTTGTTTTTCCATTTGTGATTAGAAAATTTCATTCCCAGAATTTTTACTTGCTTGACCGGCATTATTATATTGTTATTAACCTTAATAGGTATTTTTTGTCTGTTATGTAGGTATAGCATATTAGTCTTCTCTGTACTGATCGTTAATTTATTTCTATTACACCATTGGATCACATAATTTAAGGTGTATTCACTTGCGGTTTTTAGTCCTTCAATAGTCTTATTCCAGCAAATTATTGTAACGTCGTCTGCATAACATATAATATCTGCATTCATTGAATCAAAATTTATCAACAAATCATTTAGCAAAATATTCCATAGAAGTGGAGATAAAGGTCCACCCTGTGGACATCCTTTAGTTAGTTTCTTATAAAAAGTTTCTGATTCGTATGTAAATTTCACCTCCCTTTCATTATTCAAATAAGATTTTATGATCCGTATTAAATCTGAAGGAACATCATCATTATCCATTCTTTTTATAATAGCAGGCCACCATGCATTGTCGAATGCACCCGCAATATCTATAGCTATCAAGGAAGTCAATTCTTTTTGTTTATGTTTCAATATAGTTTCTATAATTTTATCCATTCCAGTAATTGTTGATCTAGATTTCATAAAACCATGCTGCCTTGAGCTCATTAAATTATTCTCTAAATAATAGTTACTCAATTTATTTTTTATTATATTCTCAAATGTTTTAGATAGATTAGATGTCAATGATATAGGTCTATAACTTTTATTTATTTCATAATTCGTTTTGCCTGGTTTTGGAATTATTTTTAAGAATGAATTTTTCCATTCATCCGGATAATATCCCATTTCTATACATTTATTGAATAATTTATGCAGAATTGGGATTATTTTTATTTTAGCCTGTCTAATCATATTGTTACTAATGTAATCAGAGCCCGGTGCTTTTTTAATATTTGTTTTTAAAATTGTTTCCTCTATTTCCTTAGATTCGATATAAACACTACTTTTATTTTTATATCTAGGCGTATAATTTCTAATCAAAATATGATCATCTTTATCCAAACCTCCAATATCATCCTGAAATAGATCGTTCATTAAACTTTTTATTTTGTCGGTCTTTAAATGATCTGGTAAATTATCTATTAGTGGTAATCCTAAATTTCTATTTTTCGATCTCAATGACTTGAATATCCTATAAGCATTATCAAATGCGTTAGTTGAATGACTTTCTTCTATAAAAATTCTCCAACTCGCTCTTTTTGCCTTTTTACTTTTATTTAAATATTTATTTCTCATTGATTTATAGGTCTTTTCAAGGACCTTTCCATGTCGGTAATACAAATTTCTAATATAGTGGAAATCGTTTTTCATTTTCTCCAGCTTCCCATCCCACCAGTATGTATTTGTTTTATGATTTCCGCTTCTTGTCTTGACATTTAGTGACAGATAAGCTGCCTCTTTAATTATTTGTGTGAGAGTCTTTACAATGTTGTCAATATCTTTGATGTTTGACGCGTGGTTTATCATGGTGATAATATTATCTACGTCTTGTATTGCTATTTTTTCGGTAAATGTTTTCCAATCAGCATCTTTTTCTATAAATTTCCATGTTGAGTTTTGAACTGTCCTTTGCCTGTTAAAATTGTGATAAATGTCAAAGGTTATTGCTACGTGATCTGAAATGTGCGTCAATATAGTCGTCTTCCAGTTTTGTACCAAACCTATTGATTTTTGTTTGAAATCGTAAGATCTATAAAGCTAGAATTTCGGCAGGTGGGTATCTTAAGATTATGAATAAATAGGTTATGTTCATCTATGATGGAGTGGAATTTGAAACCATTGGAGTTTGTTGTCGGATCAAACCAGACTGGGTGTCTAGAATTAAAGTCAACACATAGTATAATAGGTTGTTGATTGTAGGTCTCCAGAAGCTCTTGGATAAATTTTCTATGAGTGTCATTAAATCTATGTGGATGTATTTAAAAGTTTGCGATAATAGTATTTGATTTTGCTGAATTTAAAGAAGTGGTTGTACAAAAGGAGTTTGTGAATTTATTGATTTTATTAAATTTTAAACTCTTATTCATAAAGATCGTTGCAGTATAAATTTGTTCATCTGTCGTTGAATGCACTATTTGAGATTCCAAATCGAAAATTACATCTCTATCAATCAGATAAGGTTCCTGTATTAGGATGATATCTGGTGGGTTGTCTTTTATAGAAGCTTGAAGCTCATTCAGTGCCAAGATACTTTTTCTTACATTTTGTTGTAAACATTTAATTCCTTTTCCCTGCATGATATTCAAACTAAATAAACAAAAATCTTAGCTGCGAAATTTGCCTAATTGTCGGTTGGATGATATCTCGTTCGTTGGATAATTCTGTCTATCTGTATTTTGTATAGAGGACAGTCCGAGGAATTAGCTCTATGATTCGGCGAGTTTCTGAATTTAGGATGTTTTAGACAGTTATAACAATTGCAAATTTTTGAACAGTCATGAATTCCTTGCGCGCCGCATAATTTGCATATCTCGACGTTAGTACAATCGGCCAATTTATGGTTGGGATTAAATTGAAGGCATTTCTGACATTGTTTTACCAGAATCTTATCTTCCACAAAACAGCGTTCAAAGTCAGTATATAATTTATTATTCATATTTTTAAGGATTCGGTAAACCTTTGGAGAAACCCTAAGAACTATGTTGTGGTGGGGCGTGTTCGATTTCATGCTAAACAAAACATGGATATCATTTTCCATTTCGTTCAATTCAGGGTTCATACTGCAGATTGTTTTAGTAAAATTAGCGGTTTCTGTAAGTTTATTAACATTTTTGACTATTACTGTAGGATCTCTTGGTTTGGGGATAAAAATTTTGCTGATATTTGCGAGTTCCTCTGCCCTGCCTAACTCATCATTTAGAGATTCCATGTCTGATTCTGTAGGGGTCTTTATTATTACAGATTTCCTAGCATTTATAATTTTGTTAATCTTTATTTTTTTTTCCTTCGTCCTTAAGCTTTTTAACTTTGCCTGATATAGTTTGATACATTTTTGTATTATCTTCCACATTTATAGGTGTTGCCACTATTGTGAACTCCTTATGTAAATTTTGTTTTTTTTTTTTATGTAATCTTGTGATGTTTCTGTACGAGCTACTTGAGCATATGTTGGAGTTGTTTTAACTAATTCATCTTGGATCCCTTTCAGTTTTTGGTCCATAACATCTTTAATTGTTGTTTTCATTAGTTCCAATATATCTTGGTTATTTATTTCTTTTAAAGTTGAAATACCATCCTTGGTTTGCCTAACCATAGTTTACAAAAATGTAATATCATTTTTAGTTAGATTTTTTTGATTTTGTTGAACCTTTTTGTCAAAATAGTTATAAATTTCATCCAACTTATCATTTAATGTTTGAATAATTATTTCCATATTCTATTTTTGCATATTTGTGCGAAAACAACAATTGAAAAGGCTTTCAAAAATGACTAAACTCTTAAACAGTGATTGCCAATTAAAAAAAGGTTATAATATTTTTAATTAAACAATTTATAAAACTTTTATAAATTATACAATAAGTAAAATGAATATTTAAAACAATATTTACCGGAACTAGCGGAGCCTAGCGACGCACGTCCGGTCAGTTTCGCCTCCTGGCGGATACATGTTGAAAATGTAAAGAAGGTACATTTATAATGCCTTGCCAAATGCTTCGATTTTTATTCCTGACGAGGACAAAGATTTTTGTCGAAAAGTTGAGAAAATAAGAACAATTTTCTCTAGCCAAAGTGTCTTGTATTTTAAAGAACTATTAATACCGGCCATGCAACCTCTATCTTTCTTATAAAAGGTGGTGAATTTTTATGGAAGGCAAATTATAGGCAACAATTATATAGGTTAAGGTAAGCAATTGTTGACATACTACCTTTGCCTTACTAAGACCTGATAGTATTTCTTGTCGTAACTTCATTGCTAAATACTATAGTCTGCCTAAGTCCTTTTGTATCACCCATTGACGCCTGAAACCACTCTAACCACGAGCCACATGACTGTAAATATGCTTGTGGTACCACGTCTATCAGCCAAAAACACACACACACCCTCACTCACACACACATATATATGGATATATGTGGTACTATTAGAAAACTTACAGTCATGGGGGTAGTGTTTTCAGTCGTCAATGGGTAACACAAAAGAATTAGGTAGGTTGAATGCCACTTCAGAGAGATGACAGACGCGGATAAGGTCCTGGAGGATGTCTCATCTACATGAGAAAAAAATATGAACTGATATTTGGCCGTTTTTCTGTGGGGAAGGAAGTAAAACAAACTAACGACTTCTGTATTCGGAGGCCCTTTCCGGTTTGGGTGAGGCAGACTCTCAATAAAACTTTATGGTATTAAGTGATGGCCAAATTGGAGCTTTTAAACTTTTATAATTATGGTACATATGAAAATCTAGTATATATTGAAATATATTACTACATATATATATATTTAAACAAATCGACAACAGGTATTACAAGTCAGAACACAGACGTATTGATTGTCTTCACAGAATCATTCTGTAATTTTTCTCAATTTACATAAATAATCAATAGCATTTTACATAAAATTTCTCTTGATACCTAATATCAACAGAAATATTCTAAAATAATCTATCCCCTCATGTATTCTAATAATATTTTCATTATTAAAAACCCATTCTATTAAAAAGGTCTAAAAACACGTATAAAATAAACTATTAATTTTATATTCAGGCGTTGCTCAACAATTTGTTTGCCTTTCTTTTTAGCATAAACACAAAATGTGATGGATTAAAACTTTCCTTAACTTCTAAAATTTTCTTCTTTTTTTTCTATTTTATAGGTTTAGGAAATTATTAATTGAGCAGAATATTCCAAACTATTATTAAAATATGAGTGAAAAATATAATTAATATTATTTAATATTTTATTAATAGTATGCATTAGAGAGAAGAGTGTCTTCTGTTATGTGAAATTTAACATTTTTTGGTGTGTAGTATTATTTTTAAAATAAAATAATTTTCTACTACTGTTGTTGCAATGATAAAATAGTGTGGCTCATCAGGGGTGAACCCACCAGAGGTTTTGCCAGTTTAATCTACCATACGGCTGTAATATTACATTTGGCTGTTTTCCTTTTATACTGATACTGAAGCTAAAGTCTTGTAAAAGGTATTTTGGTTGAACTATGGACATAAGCTTTGAGCAAAAGGTGTAGTAAGCTTAGACATGTTTATAGACTTTTTATTATATATTTTTTATTAATAAAATATAATTATAATACACTTGGTTCTTTTTTTATGCGGTAGATGCGTTCCAGGGGAATCCGCATTAAAAAAAATCGCACAAAAAAAGACATACATTTATATGTAAAATGATGGATACGTTCCATTTATTAAAAAAATCGCATAAAACCTAAATAATGTTTTAAAATGCACTAGAAATCGCATAAAAAAAGATGTATAAATAATAAGATTTAATTTTTTTCTCATCATATTTTAATAAATGGCACATATGTGTGTTAATAACAAAAACAAAACTTAATATGTAAAAAAAAAAACATAAACAAAACTTTATTTAAAATCATATTAAGAATGTTTTCATCATTATTCGCTGTCTGATAATGTGCGAACCCGTTTGAGGATTGGTGCAAGATCACTTTCATCACTTGAAGATAAAATTACGTCATCAGATCTACATGGTAATGCTTCTTTAGGAACTTCAGTGATTTTTTTTTCTTTGACAAGGTAGTCAGTAATCAAACGCTGTGATGGCTTGACTAGTTCTTTGTAGAGTTCTCTGTAGCCAGACATACAAAATTTCAGATCACGTTGGAATTTTAAGGCGCGTTCTACATCATTATCATTTTGAATAAAAAAAATTTCCAATTTACCGGAAAGTTGAAGGCCTTCCCGAAGTAATTTTTCGTCCAGTGGAGTAACATCTTCCAGTTCGCTATCTACTGTTTCGAAATCTTTAGTAGTATCTACCATACTTTCCAAAATATCATCATCATTTAGGGCTTCGTCCACAAGCAATTCTTCTATATCATGCTCGCCAAAATCATCAAAACCTTCCCCACCTATTTCCTTAGCAATTGAAATAATATCTGATGTTACTATTGTTGTTCTATTTGATTCATTTTTCTTTGATACGCATTCAGGCCAAGCAGCTTTCCAACATGCATTTAAAGTTTCTGATTTTATCTCGGCAATTGCTAACGCAACATGATCTACACAGTTCAAGATATTAAATTGTTTCCAAACTTCAGTAACTGTTATTGTATCGGATTCCAGTTTATCGAAAATGAATTGGAAAGTGAATTTTACATAATATTTTTTAAATGTTGAAATAATTCCCTGATCTAATGGTTGAATTAGGCTCGTTGTGTTTGGAGGGAAAAAAACTACCTTTATATTTGGATGTTCTAAGTTTGGATGACCTGGTGCATTGTCAAGGATTAATAAGATCTTAAATTCGAGACCCATCTCTTTCATATAATTTTCTACTTCGGGTACGAAGCATTTATTGAACCATTCAGTGAAAATAGCCGTTGTTACCCAGGCCTTCTTGTTTGCCATCCAATGTACGGGCAGTGTATTTAAGTCTTTTCCTTTTAATGCACGTGGTTTTAAAGATCGATTTACAAGCAGCGGTTTTAACATTCGATCGCCAGATGCATTGCTGCACAGCAATAAAGTAACTCGATCTTTAGCAGCTTTAAAACCACTGGCATTTTTTTCGGACTTTGCAATGTAAGTACGGGTTGGCATTTTTTTCCAAAACAATCCTGTTTCATCAGCATTGAAGATTTGATGGGCACAATATCCTCCATCTTTAATAATTTTAGCCAACTTTTCAGGATATTTTCTAGCAGCTTCTTCATCTGCAGAAGCCACCTCACCTTTTATTTTTAGATTATGAAAAGAATGTCTTTTTATAAAACCAGTTAACCACCCTGTGCTGGCAGAGAATTGTGGATTACTTTCACGTGAAGATGTAGATGGCTCTGATTCTTTTAACTCCTTGTAAAATTTAAGGGCTTTCATCTTGATTAAATGTCCATCTAACGGAATTCTTTTTTGAGTTAAATCTTCAATCCAAATTACGAGAGCCTTTTCTGTTTTTTCTATTAAAGTGCCTCTTGAATATGATGAAATTTTAGAACTCAAATTTGTACCAGATCTGACTGATCTTCTTATTGCCGCTTCATTTTTTTTATTGCTCTTATAGTAGATTCGCCTAAATTATAACGTTTACCTATTGCTGTTGATCTTTCTCCTTTCGCCAAGCAATCGAGAATTATAATTTTGGTTTCTAGCGAAATTGCACTTCTTTTTTGTTTTTTATTATTGTCACACATTTTCTTTAAGAGGACTAAAAATTATAGAAAAAACTTAATGTACAATTACGCACTAAAATTATTCAAAAAAACTTACAATTCACTTGAGTAAATTTATCTTCCGGTTTTCGGTAGTGTAACGTCCTTGTATTTGTTGACGTTAATAAGCAAGAAGTACTTGGAAGTTTAAAAAGAAATACTTTATTTCTTTTAGGCCAACATCAGATATAGCATATTAATTATAAGACATATGTTTACATGTGGTAGATATTACAAACAGTCAAAAGGCAACTGCACAGAGTATCATCAGTGATAAATATGTGTTCACTGATAATTTACTATAAAAAGTAAATCACCAAAATATTTTCGATATTCGAATAAATTTTTTTTTCTTGCACCGCATAACTCCAAAACCGCATAAAAAAAAACCGCATAAAAAGAGAACGAAGTGTACTTGAAGAGATAAAATATTTTATAATGTTACTATGATTGCATTCATCGTAGGTTTCGAAATTGTACAAATGATATCGAATTGTGAAATGCTACTGATTATTTTTGTGAAGTGAAAAATTACAGAATAATTATACGAAGAAAATCTATACGTGAATTTATATAGTTAATATTTTTTTAATTTTTTAATCTATTACTAATGAATATATTTCGAAGAGTTTTTCATATATATGAAGGTGATTTTATCCAGTAACTATTTTATATATTTTAAAAATAAATATTGTGTGTTTTTGAAAATTATTATAATTGTGAATATATATGTACTAAATTGTGATATGATAACAATGGTAATATATTTCACATATCTTCTAATTAGTTAGGTTAGAGTTATTAATTTAAGATCATATCCTCCTATCAAAATGTACACTGCTCCATTTTTTATCACCCCCTCCATATTTTGTATGATATGGTATATCTTTATTAATATTACCTGTATCATTCTTATTTGAAATTAAACTCAAATTGATGACGTCCAATAAAAACAGCAAAAGAGCGGTTGGAGACAGCTACGAGGCAAAGTCAAAGGGCATGCATAGCCGACGCTCATGGAGGGGCCGCCTTCCGAGGCTTTTTATAGGCGACCGCGCCCCGGGGTAAACACAACAGTCTCAGTTCAGTGTGTGATACAGTGTGTCCATCTACGCAGGCCGCTTCTGGCTATCTCTCTCATTGCCTCGCTGTTAGGCATCCAGGTTTGTGTCATGACCTCCACCTCTGTCCCGTGGGCTGTCTCCGATCACTCTCGGTGCTAATATCTAACCCTACCTATGCTTCTTGTTGTCCACGTGTGGAAACAACATCAACACTTCGCCTCAAAACGATTTCCAGTTTATTCACACGTCGTTTTACTCGGGGTTACAAAAGTAGATCTTTGAAGTCGACAGTAATATTTGACAAACGACCTAAAGTCTTGTATATATATAAATATTTCATCGGAATTCAGAGATTATACAAATATTGTACTATATACACTAATAGACAAATCTTAAGGAAGTTGTACCTATAAGCATGTGAATGGGGGGATTCAGATAATAACTCTGAAAGATATAATAACAAATAACCAATTTTGAAATTATTTATCCATATAGTGACCAAAAGTTGATCTCGACACTAATAAAATTTTCATGTGCTACTAGCCTACCAATAGTATTAAAATATCTCATGATTTTGCAACAAATACTACTGATTCCATGTAAAAACCTTTCCTTTTATTTAATTTTATCAATTTCTGACTGTAATCTGATCTCCTCACCTACACCTTGTATAAAACCACACACAGAAAAACTATCATAAATATATTCAATTGAACATTGTTCAGTGTGTGCGTGTTTTTGTTACGAATACGCTTCTATAATATAGAACCTATTAAAAAGATGTTTCGACAGGATGTCAAGTAGTGTCTGGAGACAATCATTGTTTCAACCCGGAATAAAAAAAAAATATTTCGACAACAAGCAAATATTTGCCTTTATAATATCAGAAAATGACTATGATAATATACTAATATATTAATGAATTCTTATTTTCACAACGAAGCCACTTCTATTGTTCTTCTTAGCACATTACCAATAATAAATATTAATAATGAATCATTGTTAAAATATAATTAGCTGGGCAAACATTCACTTAGGTAGAACCTGAATAATTTATCTAATTGAAAATAATAAATATTTAATTAATTGTTAATGAATCCCTTATAGCTGCTCAACACTAGTATTTTGAATCAACATTAATAGAGATAAGAATATAAGCAATTCGAAACTAGAGCTTATTAATATCATAAAATAAAAAGAAGTGACTTTCCCGTCGTTTAACTCTTTGATAAATAGCACACTCAACGTCTACCAGAAAATTGTTAGCCTCTATTTACATATTGTTTTATGAAATAGCCAATTCAATTTTCAAAATTCTAAAAGTCAATACATATATGGATCTAGCAATATATATTGACGTCTTCTCATTAATATGAATACCATATTTTGCCAATTTACCGCAGAATAAGTACTGAAAATGAGCTTTTATGGCATTTAAACATATTTATTTTTTGGTAATTTTTTTTGCTTATTTCATTATTAACTTCCTTCAGGATAAACGAAGCAATAACTGCTTCTGTGCTGTAGATGTATATGGCCTCACACTATGGAATGCAAGTTGGTATATGTCTAGAAAATGAGAACTGGTGTTATGGCACCTACTTTGATTTCAATATATCTTTTGCGCCAAATAATTACATTCTATAAATTTTAAAACAGAAAGTGCATTTTATAAATAGAAATGTTTTGTTGAAAATAACTATCAATAGTTTATAGAAAAACATACAACAGGTTGGATATATTATTGATTTCTGATGGAGCTATCTCGATTAACGTATTCAGTCATAACAGCGAGTTTTCAGTTAGAAACAATTTTAATACTTAAGAAAAAAGGCATATACTGATTGTAAAACTAAATATTTCTGAGGATTTACGTAATCTTTTAGAATAGGCCATCAGCAACATTTAGTAGCACATTCAGGAGATGCCTTTTATCTTAATTTATCCACCTGATCCTGAATCAATTTCACTTTTGTAATACTTTTCGCAATTTTAATGCTTCCTTCTCATCCTTCAATGCCTTCCTCTACTGAGGGTGGGTCACATGGTCTCTCCCTCTCCCTCCTTCAATGCTTCCCTCTACTGAGGGTGGGTCACATGGTCTCTCCCTCTCCCTCCTTCAATGCTTCCCTCTACTGAGGGTGAGCCACATGGTCTCAACATATCTCCCTCCTTCGATGCCTTCCACTACTGAGGGTGGGCCACATGGTCTCTCCATACCTCCCTCCTTCAATGATTTCCTCTACTGAGGGTGGGCCACATGGTCTCTCCATATCCCCCTCCTTTATGCCTTCCATTACTGAGGGTGGGCTACGTGGTCTCTCCATATCTCCCTCCTTCAGTGCCTTCTTCTACTGAGGGTGGGCCACATGGTCTCTCCATATCTCCCTCCCTCAGTACCTTCCTCTACTGAGGGTGGGCCACATGGTCTTTCCATATCTCTCTCCTTCAGTACCTTCCTCTACTGAGGGTGGGCCACATGGTCTCTCCATATCTCCCTCCTTCAATGCCTTCCTCTACTGAGTGTGGGCCACATGGTCTCTCCATGTCTCCCTCCTTCAATGCCTTCCTCTACTGAGTATGGGTCACATGGTCTCTCCATACTTCTTCCGCCATCCTCCTTATCTCCTCGTAGGTGTGTCGTCCTGTCCATTGTTTTAGATCGTCTATATATCCCTGTCGTCATCTTCCTCTCGATCTCTTCCCCAGAACTTTCCCTCCAACACTGTCAGCAATAATACTACCTACTTGTTGCCAATTTATGAATGTTTTGTTATTTCAATAAAAGAGGTAGAGATAATTCACATCAATATTTTATTATATCCATATGGATACATTCTATATTAAAGTTGAATAAATTCATATTAAATCTATATCTGTTTTCAAGGTAAATTAGTTTAGCCCGATATAGATTTAAATAAATATTTATTTGAATTTGATATAAAATGCATACATTTATATAATATAAAGGACTGTGGTGTATGATTATAAAAAGTAATACTTATAAAGCCTCCCCGCATAAGTTTCTTTTTTTTGTGAAAATCAATATTAATTTCAAAGAGAAATATGTACTATTTCTAACTTTTTGGATGACGTATGAAAAGGTTGAATATATGAAGAGTAATGGTCTATATATGATTGGATGACGTATGAAAGGGTGAAAATGTGAATAGTAATGGCGAACGGAAAAATAAAAGTGTCCAGGGGCGGGAATCGAACCCACAACCTTCTGCTTACCGGGCAGGTGCCATGTCCACTAGGCTACCCTGGACGTATTTTTCTAATACTTAAAGTAACTTTATATACATTTATATGAATAAATAACGCTCGTTTTATTAATACAGCCAACTCACGTTGATATTTCAAATAATTAAAATAATGATTAATAAATGTGAACGTACCCAAGCTTTACCTAATTTATCCAATGCTTTTTAAACAACATGGTCTCTATAAGGACACACACCTGCAGGTAATGTACACATCTAATCAATACCATGTAAAAACCTAATAGATAATTAACAATAATAAGGTAAAATAAGTTTAAACATTGTTAACTCCGCTCAGCTGATTTTCTTTGCTTAAGACTTTGTTTATAATTAGACAATTTTTAACCAATTACAGTGAAATCTGTTAATCAGGTTAGGCTAACTATTTTAACAAGTAACATCTGTTCGAAAAATATTTCATACACATATTATTATTATTATTAAACTTATTGTTTCTTACTTGATTTATAATATTATAAAAAATATGAAGCTTTAAGGGTTAAGTATATTGTGCTTATCTCTCCACCACATTAATTACTACAGATAACTTCATTAAATAAACTTCTATCATTGCTTAACATATTGTAAATAACTACCTTGCGAATTCTTCTATCTGCTTATGTTGTTGCTTATTTGTTTAATGTATATGTTTATGTATATGTAGCACAAGATACTTAACTCTGGAAGCTTCATTTATTTTATAACCTTATTGGTGTTATATATAAATGAAAAATGAACTATTCTTATACTTTTAATATATAACTCTTTTTATAAATACTGTTTGAGATTTATATGTTAATTTTGTAATTATTCTTAATTTTTAATTCATTGAAGTATTTTTCTTGCAGAGATATTCAATTTTATCATCATCATCATTTGTGATATTATTATTTTTTTTCTTAATTATCATATCATTTGCAATTGTAGTTTCTTTTTATTTTGTTGTGTTCCTTTTTAAGCAATATAATATATAGAACTAAGGTGTAATATTCAAATAAAGCATATGGAACCAACATCGATTCATTTTTAAAACAAAGCAAAATCATAAGATTATACAACTTTCACTTTTTCATACAAATACATTTATTGAGAGATTGAGGTGTTTTTTCATAGCGAAAATTCTTCCGTTATATTTCAATATTGTATGCCTTAAATTATAATAACTATAAATATATTAGCAACATATTATTTATATGTTGCCGACGAGTAATTTATAATCTTGAAAGATAAATATTTGAATCACTAGTTCCATAAGAGCGCTTATAACTGTTATTAACCTTAATATTGATATAGACTCACAATATGTATTTATTTATACAGAAACCAGATGAATATTTTACCCTAGCCGAATGACCCATGCAACGCCCGGGTTTTACCCTATTAAATGTTTTTATTCAAATACTATTCGTTACAATTATAAATTGGAGCCGTGGATGTCACTCTTGTGAAACGTCCCGCACCAAACCTTACATGTACATTAGGTCAGCTGGTATTAACCCCCATTTTCACCGCTAGAGCGGCGAGCGAAAGAGCAAATTTGCAAATAACACGACGGATATTCGGGATAGAGACCTGAAATTTTCACTAAGAGTTTTTCCAGATTCTACTTTATATACTGTTAAAATTTCAGTCAGATTAGTTACGTATTGTGGACGTGTATAGTTGACAAACATACATACATACATACATACGCTGACTTTTATATATATA
Source organism: Cordylochernes scorpioides (assembly GCA_030710605.1). NCBI lineage: Eukaryota > Metazoa > Arthropoda > Arachnida > Pseudoscorpiones > Chernetidae > Cordylochernes > Cordylochernes scorpioides. The sequence continues at coordinate 44,262,202 of CP092878.1, forward strand.
GGATTAATAATATAAATGAGTTTTTAAAAATTGTAAAAAAAAAAAATGCATCGGCCGGGAATCGAACCGGGCGCCCGCGTGGCAGGCGAGCATTCTACCACTGAACCACCTATGCTTATAAGAAATGGCCATATTTGGGTATTTATTCCATTTACAAAAGCAAACGATGACAGAATTGATTGTTGATGACTCTGATACTTGTATATAGAATTGTCATATTAAATATTTCCTTTAAATAAATATCCATGTCTCAATATTGTATTTTGATTTTATTGAGTTTCCAAATCTTCCAGAACTACAGAAATCGGTAAAACATTGAATACAGGGATCTTTTTTATGTTTTTAAACAGTAAGGACTCATATTTTAAAATGATAAAATTCTGTAATTATATTTATGATTTTATCGGTTAAAAAACCCGTAATTGCCAAACTAGGTATATTTATTTGTGTTTATTTCATTTGTTGGTTGTAAATACAAGGACGATATCAGTGTCCTTTCCTTTTTTTATTTTTAAACTCTACTCAAACCATGTAATTATTCAATTGTTCATATAATATAGTATCTAAGTTTAGTGTTGTTTTTTGACGCAAGCATCCCTTGTGGGGATATCGCGTCTGATTTGATAATCTACTTATATATTTGCCTTATTCTGTCTGTTTGTTTGTCTGTCTGAAGCTCACGGATGGGATTTTTCATAACCATCGGTGGTTCAGTGGTAGAATGCTCGCCTGCCACGCGGGCGGCCCGGGTTCGATTCCCGGCCGATGCATTTTTTTTTTTACAATTTTTAAAACTCAATTATATATTATACAAGAATGACATCCACGGCGCCAATTTATAATTGTAACGAATAGTATTTGAATAAAAGCATTTAATCGGGTAAAACCCGGGCGTTGCCCGGGTCATTCGTATCTACTTATATATTTGCCTTATACTGTCTGTTTGTTTGTCTGAAGCTCACGGATGGGAATTTTCATAACCATCGGTGGTTCAGTGGTAGAATGCTCGCCTGCCACGCGGGCGGCCCGGGTTCGATTCCCGGCCGATGCATTTTATTTTTTTTTTTACAATTTTTAAAACTCATTTATATATTATACAAGAATGACATCCACGGCGCCAATTTATAATTGTAACGAATAGTATTTGAATAAAAGCATTTAATCGGGTAAAACCCGGGCGTTGCCCGGGTCATTCGTATATAATAATTGTATAAACGAATGCAAGACAAAATCACCGCGAATGTTTCTTTTTTTTTTAAGGCAATTTCTTTTTAAGGCAATTATCGTTATTTATCGTTAATTTTTGGTTCGATTTTATTGAAAAAAAATAAAACGATATGGTGCCTTTAAAAAATTATCTTTATTACTATGCAGTTTTCTATTTAGTCAATATACCTAAGTTCATGTTGCAAATGTAATTATCTCTATCGATTTAGTAGGTGAAATGCAAAAAAAAAATCGACATGATGAAATCTTTATGAAAATTCACATTTTTATTTTTATATTTTCAAGACACACACAGTTTGGGGCGGGACGTTTCACAAGAGAGACATTCACGGCGCCAATTTATAATTGTAACGAATAGTATTTTAATTAAAACATTTTAAAAACATACAGTTTGGAACGGGACGTTTCACAAGAGTGACATCCATGGCGCCAATTTATAATTGTAACGAATAGTATTTGAATTAAAACGTTTTTAAAATATATACGCACTCGGGTAAAACCCGGGCGTTGCCCGGGTCATTCGTCTAGTAAATAAATAAAAGTTATAAACATTATTACATTATTTTATAAATGTGGTTGCAAAGTTTGTAAGGTTTCCCCACTATGTACTAAGTGCAATTCTCAACCTGCAACCCCTAAAACACATTATTGACTGTATTGACTCATCCATTGATGGGCTCTACTCATCCCCGACAGACACCATTAAAGGTCTCAAGCTTTACAAGCTTGACACCCTAATATTATTGAATGTAGATAAGAAAGAAGAATATAAATATACGATGACATGCATAGATCTAACTTTCCTGATATGCAAAACAATCATATTAAAAATATTGATATTTATTTAAACTGCGCCCTATTTTCATCAGCGATATTATGTTATATGAACAGAAGATTAGCTTTTTTATATTACCATCTCTTATCGTTTTCTGTCCCTGCTAAATATATTTTAAATAATATTAATTTTCAATCATCAAATACTCACGCGTATTCGGTCCAAAATATACTTTTATTGTATTAAAAGGAAGCATATGAACTCTGTTTGGTAAACCATCACGTACTGCCTGCATTAAACTGACGAGGGCCAACAGCCTGGAACGACTACGTGGCTAGTTTATCATATTAAATCTAGAAAATTGGTCAATTCTCAGAAATAGAGAAAATGGCTCACTTAATAGTTTTCTTTTTTTCAATTGCAGAACGCCATCAGCAAGGTTAGTTTGTAGGATCAGTAGAAATTATTTTTCTCACTCTGTAAACTAAAGCAAATCCATGAAAACGTGATTTCTTCAATTTATCTGATTATATAGCATCAGCTTGAAATTTTTGTAAGATATCATATTGTCACGATCTTTTCTTTAATGCTGTCGGTGGTAAGCCACGGAATCACGAAGCAAACTCAAAAGTAAGTTTTATTCAACACACCGTCAAATAGAAAAAGCCAACAACAATTATATGCTTTATGTCTCTTATTCTAGAGAGCCAGCCTAAAAAAACTATTTCTCAAATATTTACATAGACCCAAACAAAAAATGAATTAATAGAAAACAAGTTAGAATATTTACATATCTACAAAATAGTTGAATTGAAGTACTTTGTGACATTACTCCCTCTTCGGAAGAACATCGTCCCGATGTTTAAATTCATCTGTAGAAACACACACAGTCTCCAGATATTCATCGTTTTGGGTGTCAGGATCGTTGTTAGGCTTCATTCGTAAGACATGTACAACATCTTTGTACCTGGCTTTTCTCCGAGATTCCTTCACCGTTGTAACTTAGTAGTTGACATCTGATAATTTCTTAGTTATTCGGTATGGACCAAAATATTTCTTTAGGAGCTACTCTGATAAGCCAACTTTGCGCACCGGTGTGAAGACCCAAACAAGGTCGTCGACATCGTAATAGACGGGCTTATGCCTTGAATCATAACGTTCTTTATCTATGTCCTGCGCTTTGAGTGTTTGTAAGCGGGCTAGCTGCCGTGCTTCTTCAGCGTCCATCATCAAATGACTAATATGCTCGTCCTCCTCATTATCCGGCTGGTAGGTAAACAGACCGTCCAGCATTGTCTCCGCCTCTCGACCATGTACCAAAAAGAATGGTGAGAAACCGGTAGTTTCTTGCCTTGCTGTATTATAGGCAAAAGTGATAAAAGGTAAAACAGAGTCCCAGTTCTTTTGGTCCACGTCATCGAGAGCATGTCAACCAGGGTCTTATTTAATCGTTCAGTCAAGCCATTGGTTTGGGGGTGATAGGCCGTTGTAAAGTAATGCGACATTCCACACATTTTTGTTCGTTGACGACTTTGGCTTGGAATGATCGTCCCCGGTCCGTAATCAGTTCTCGAGGAGCTCCATGCTTGAGGACAACGTCTTTCACCATAAACTTTGCCAAACCTCAACAGCTCCTCCGGTTGATATGGCTTTTGTCACTGCATATTTCGTAAGGTAATCTGTAGAAACGATCACCCAGCGATTGCCATTCTTAGTCGGAGGGAATCTCCTCAGCTAGTCCATGCCTATATTCTAGAAGGGATGGAAACAGGGGCTATAGGCTTAAGATTTCCAGGGGGTAGTTGGTGTATTTTCTTGCGCCGTTGGCATTCCCTACAATGTCCAACATAATTACGAACACTTCTATAAAGACCAGGCCAAAATAATCTCCTGCGTATTCTGTCATACGTTTTGGCAAATCCAAGGTGTCCGGCTGTAGGGGCATCATGGGATGATCTAAGGACCTCTAGACGTGAAGTCCTCGGAACCACCAGCAACCAAGGTCGTCCCAATGGATCATGATTTTTCTTGTAAAGTATGTTGTTGATAATGACAAATCTTTTATAATTCGGTCTCCACAATTATCAATTATTTTTGTTAATAATGGATCTCGTTGCTGCTTCTTTTCAACATCACACAACACTGCCAGACAAAGTATATCTACCTCTGTTTCTTCCGCAGTATCTGGTAGAGGGCTTCTAGAAAGGCAGTCGGCATCCTTGTGCTTGCGACCATTTTTATAGCAGACAGCGACCTCATATTCTTGGAGCCGCAGAGCCCATCTGGCCAGACGTCCAGAAGGGTCTTTCAAATTTGCTAACCAGCACAAAGAATGGTGGTCGGTCACAACAGAAAAAGGACGCCCAAACAAGTAAGGTCGAAATTTGCTGATTGACCAGACCACTGCCAAACACTCCTTTTCCGTTGTTGAATAGTTTTTCTCCGATTTGGACAGTGTTCGGGATGCATATGCAATTGACTGTTCACATCCATCCCTTAGCTGTATCAAAACAGAACCAATACCAAAGCCACTCGCATCGGTATGGACGTAAATTGGCGCGGCCTCATCGGAGTGGCCCAATACAGGTTCAGAAGTCAATGCCGATTTTAAATTATTAAACGATTCTTTTTGTCTGTCATTCCAACTGAATTGTTTTCCTTTCTTTAGTAATTTGTTCAGCGGCCCTGTTATGTCAGCAAAGCTCTTGATGAATCGGCGATAGTAGGAACAGATACCCAAAAAGTTTCTGACTTCGGATACATTCTTTGGTCTTGGAAAATTCCTCACTGCTTCTACTTTGTCTGGGTCCGAAAAAATCCCATCTCCATCTATTAAGTGCCCCAAAACCTTCATACGTCTAGATCTAAAATTACATTTTTCCAAATTAAGTGCGAGACCTGCTTTTGAAAGACAGCTCAGCACCATTTCCAATCGCAGTATATGCTCTCCCATTGTTTTAGAAAACACTATGATGTCATCCAGTAAGCAGAGACAGATATTCCACTTAAGTCCACGTAGAAGGTTGTCCATTATTCTTTCAAAGGTCGCGGGGGCATTACACAACCCGAAGGGCATCACTTTAAATTCGAAGAGGCCGTCTGGGGTTACGAAAGCAGTCTTTTCACGGTCAGCTTCATCGACTTCGATCTGCCAATACCCTGATTTCAAGCCCATGGTAGAGAAGACGGAAGCTCCCTTTGAAGAGTCGAGTGTTATGTCAATTCTGGGTAACGGGGATATACGTCATTTCTGGTTATTTCATTTAGGCGGCGGTAGTCCACGCAGAACCTCCAGGTTCCATCCTATTTCTTAAATAAAACGACAGGAGATGACCAGGGACCATCCGATGGTTTTACTATTCCTGATTTGAGCATCTTGTCCACTTGTTTGAATAACGCCCCTTTCATAAGGCGACACTCGATAGGGTCGTTGCCTAATAGGAGCATAATATTTTGTGTCAATGCGATGTTTAACGTCCAAAGATGTTCTTTTGGGCCTGCATTCTGGAGCTCAAATACACCTATGAACTTCCTAAGGACATCAACTAGTCGGTTCCTGTCTTCATGGGATAGGTCATTATCCATAAGAGACACAAGCCTATCCAAGTCTCCAGTTTTTTGTGCTGCACTTGTCTTCTTTCTGGTTAAGATAATCATCGTTCTCATCCAAGCAGCATACATATCCGTTGTCTATAATAGATAATTCAGCTACTTTCATACCTTCAGAGATGATCTTAGCATAGTTAGTTCCATTCACCATCCAAACCTTGCCCCTTCCGTGGTTGAGACTAACAATGGAGGCAGGAATAACTATTTCCTTTTCCAACGTTAGACCCCTAGAACACGTAATAGCAACTTTCTGAACTCCCGGGATGTCGCTACAGACAACCGTTATCTGCTTGATTGAGTTAGGTGGAATAATGTTATCCTTCAAGGTATGAAAGGTGTCCACTGGATCGGGTTCCTCTTTAATCGGGGCGTCCCTCAGGTAGAGTTCATCGTGCTCGCAGTTAATCTCAGCCTGAGTTAGTTTGAGAAAATCCCAACCAAGGATCACACAATGACTGCACTGTGAAAGTACAAAGAACTCGAATGGTTGGGTTAGTTCATTCACTTTAATTCTTAAGACACACTTTCCTAAAGCCCTGACGCATTTGGAGTTAGCTACCCTTATAATTGGTCCTTTACTCGATAACATAGGGGTTCTTATGCGGCAACGGAAATCTTCTGATATAACTGAATAGTCGGCCTCGGAGTCCACCAAGGCTAGTACTTCAGTTCCATTTATAGTCACGGTTATAAAGTTCTTCTTTAGTTCGGCAACAGTCGTCGTCGGAGGATTTGAAATTTGTGCGGCCTTACCTCCTACGCAGGTCGCGGGATCTAGTTTCCCTCATTTCCTCTTGAAGATGAGCGGCTGTTCATCCTAGCAGGCGATCTTGATGTTCGACGTCCTGTGGATCGCCCTCTCCCTGGGTAGGGGGAGTCACTCCTAAGTCCACGATTGGGGGGTGACCATGAACCCGTTCCGTCCGTATTTGGCACATAGTCCCCCAATGTCACTGGACTTCTAGCATCTCTCCTTGTGCGAGCATTGATGAATATTTGTCGCTTCTCTCGACAATACCTGACGACGTGGCCAGGTCGCGCACAATGGAAGCATACTGGTCTGTCATCCGGTGTACGCCATTCCCGGGCTTTGGGCAAACTAGCGAAAGAGTTGTAAAAATTCTTCCAGGTTGATCATACGTTGGGGCTTGGCTAGGTTGTTTCATCATAGAACTTGTAGTGGTCCTAGAAATCGGTGCCAGATTCTTCTTTACCTCTTCCCTTATTATTTCCTCTAGGGAATCTGTGGTATGCATGGGCTGAGCAAAGGCTCTCTGAACTTCCTCTTGGACGATCCTTCTAATCAAAGAAGAAAGATCGTCTTCCTCGCAAGCCATGGAGGCCACATTTATGAGTCTCTCAATTTCTTTTGTCGTTATTCTTCGTTTCTTCAATAATGCTATTTTTCTGCACTGCCTCAAGAACCGTTCCACATTATCAACGTCCCTGGCAATCAATATTTGATAGACGTCCTCCGCCACTCCTTTCATTAAGTGACCTAACTTGGTTTCATTGTCCATCCGGGGATCAATCAATTGGCACAAATAAAGCACGTCTTGAATGTAAGATTCAGAGGATTCGTTCGCTTTCTGTGCTCTAATCTTCAGAGGTCCCTCAGCCTTCTTTATCTCTTCTTCCTGTTGTCCGAAGGTTTCCCGAGAGCCCTCTGAAAAACCTCCCAGGATGTTAGAACATCTTCATTATTCTCATACCACTGCCGTGCACTTCCGGCCAAAAAGAATATGGCATTCGCCAAACACATAGGATTATCCCATGTTATATTGAGCTATGCGCTTGTAATCCTTTAACCACAACTGTGCGTCTTCACTTCCATCTCCAGAAAAGGTAGAAGGGCATCTTGGTTGCTGCAACGAGAAGTATGCTGAGGGGACTTGGGCTGGATTTTCTTCTTCCGATTCGCTCTTTAGCATGATTGGCCTTGTTTAATGAAGTTCGGGCTCGGGTGGTAAACCCTTCAATCTGAGACTTCTTCTTAAATTAATGGGATCAGCCGTTTTTCTTTCTTTCTTTATTTTTTTCAAGGCTTTACCCGGCATCTCCACCAAATTGTCACGATCTTTTCTTTAATTTTTTAGCTGGTAAGCCACGGAATCACGAAGCAAACTCAAAAGTAAGTTTTATTCAACACACCGTCAAATAGAAAAAGCCAACAACAACTATATGCTTTCTGTCTCTTATTCTAGAGAGCCAGCCTAAAAAAAACTATTTCTCGAATATTTACATAGACCCAAACAAAAAATGAATTAATAGAAAACAAGTTAGAATATTTACATATCTACAAAATAGGTGAATTGAAGTACTTTGTGACAATATTGCTAATTTTTAAAAGGATTTATTCACAACATTTCAGTTGCTCGCTTCCACCATTTTAGAGATTTTTTTAGGAATGTTTTCCTTCAAAAGGGAAACAGCGGGTCACTGAAACGTAATTATGAATAAATAAAATGGTTGTTGTGTTTATTTATTTAATTGTATATATAATTCCAATCTCTGTAAAACTGCTTTATATATATTTTTTTACTAATTGTGTGTGGTGCACGCATCAATTTGATATCAGATTATGTACAGCTAGAAGGGATGTTAAGTTGAATATTCTTAACAAGTAATGATAAATATCATTGACGCAAAAATGTTATCGGACCTTTCGCATAACAAACATCCGGTCAGGAACAGACCTCTGCTCTATTAATGGCCAAACCTCTCTCCGCTCTACCTTTCTCTACAAACAGTAATGTAAATTTAAACTTAGTCATCTCATCATTTTCTGTATTCTTTCCCGTTTTTTTACAGAATATCTCAGATATTTTTATAACACCGCCTTTGCCGGTCCAAAGCCCGAATGAAAAAGGAGGGGGGGGAGCAATAACAAGCTCACTAAAAAACCTGGGCTTAGCTGGCCCGGCAGATAGTACCCTGTAAGGGCTCTTAATCCGGGGATACAGGATGAGCAGCGTTTGTACTCCATGTTAGAAGCGGCTGCACATGGCGTCTGTTCCTCATGTCAGAGGCGGCTATTTCTTTTGGAGCTATTCGACCTGCCACTGAGAAGTGCTCCCAGTCTACTTCACCCAGTCATGATGGTTGTCAACTTTACAAGATTGATAACTTAATATTATTGGTGTAGATAAGAAAGAAGAGAAGATAAATTATTATTGTGTGGCGAAGAAACAATTTATATTTTAATATTCAATTTAATTATTCAATGAAATTATTTGAAACAGATTTATTATTTTATACTTGTAAAATCATCATATATGTTGCCTAACTTGCTTGCTCGATATTCTCTAGCTGTAGATAGTTCAGTTAATTTGTTGATAATTGTCGACTAGGCTCGGTGACGTCATCAATAAATATTTTTACATCATAAAATATTCCAAGACATGATATCTATGCTACAATATGATACCTATTTTCTTCTCTACCAAGAATAATTTAGCCTAGATAACTTTATCTTCTATTCAGTTTTGTTTAAGACATTAAGTATTTAAATTAATTTATTCAGAACACAGTTGTATCAAGTCAATATTTATTCATTAATTCCAAAGAATGCTAAATATATGCAAATATAATCCTATATATTTTTGAATAGAAAAGGGAATGTTTAATATCAAAATATTTAATTAAATGAATATGTGATTTCACACACACATTAATAGTAATAATTAAAACTGTTTCATCTCTCTATATGTTTCCTTCCACAATATTATATTCTCAGTAAAAGATGTATACAATTTAAAACAAAATTGTATGTTATCTCTTTGTTTAAAACAAAATTGTATGTTATCTATTTGGTTAAAATCCTATGCGATCATAAAGAATCTTCATCTTTTTAAAACAAAAATTACGCATGCGCTATTACCAATGTTGCAAGTTTTGATTTGTTTAATTTAATTTTTGAATTCTAAAATAATATGTTTTAATATTATCAAATTTAAATCTTGCTATATATAATTATCGGATATTTTTGTATTGTATCTTGTATATGTGTGCATTTCTTATAAATTAATATAATATATTTCAGAACTATATAATTGCTTATAATTTTGTATATTACTATTTTCATTTTGATATTAATTCAAATACGGATTATTTACATGATTTGAGGTATATGCCGTTTAGATAACTAGTTACTTGGATAATTGATATGCTCTACACTTTTTTAAGAAACCAAGGTTTGCTATATCTTCCATTGTCAAGTAGATTATTATCAGGTCACAGTTGTTCCAGAAAAACTAGGAAATAACATCGTAAGGTCCGACTTTAATGATGTTTCTACTCATTTTTAATCGTGAAAAGTCTAAAGAAAAGGCTGAATATTTTAAATAATTGCATGTGAATACACAGTTTAAAATAAAATGAAATGCGCATGCGTGCCAGATACGTTTATAGGTATGAGACTATCGCCGGTAAATTATCATGTAAACCATTTATATAAACCTATTGAGGCATGTACTTTATTGAAACTATATATAACAGAAGGTCTGGTCGATATAAAAAGTATATACAATTCCAAAAATATAATAAATATATATTTAAAAATGGTGATAATGATATTCATTATATATTATAATCATTTTTGAAAGTTTATATTAAATATCACAAATCAATAGCTTTATTATCACAGCGAATTCTTAATAGACAATAGTAAAATGAGAATCCAATATTAAAATAGTATTATAATGGTAAAATCTAGAATAAAATCCCAATATTCATTGAAATAGGGAGCAAAGGAATAAAATAAATCAAAGCATTTCTCAATTAAAATATCAAAGGAATTGGGGAGAGAATCGATAGAAGACGTAAATAAAAACAATTTAATTAGATATCAGAAATGGTAATAAATTCTTCCCTCTTGCTAAATGCAAGTGAATGTGCATCAAGTGATTGTGTTTTTAGAAGGTGGCATTGTGAACCAAACGGACCATTAGGCTATTTTAGCAGCATTGATCTGGTCGCTTTGTCGGTGGGAACAAAGGTTGATTTATAACTCGGGACTGAGCAAACTTCGGGATTGCGACTTTCTTCCCATTGATGATTTAATGATACTTTCCTTACACTGATATACAAGGTCCTTTCTTGTTGATTTCTATATTCAGACAAGTGAATTTGACGCCTTTTTATATAAAAGGCCTATTTTTCATATTTTTACGTGACGCGTATTCAATTATACTCTTTTATTACGAATATACAAGGTCCTTTCTTGTTGATTTCTTTATTCAGACAAGTGATTTTAACGCCTTTTTATAAATAAGGGATATTTTTCATATTTTCACGTGAGGCGTATTTAATGATACTTTCCTTACATTGAAATACAAGCTCTTTTCTTGTTTAATTTTATATTCAGACAAGTGATTTTGACGCTTTTTTATATATAAGGGATATTTTTCATATTTTCACGTGAGGCGTATTTAATGATACTTTCCTCACACTGATATACAAGCTCCTTTCTTGTTTAATTTTTCATATTTTTACGTGAGGCGTATTTAATGATACTTTCCTCACACTGATATACAAGCTCCTTTCTTGTTTAATTTTTCATATTTTTACGTGAGGCGTATTTAATGATACTTTCCTCACACTGATATACAAGCTCCTTTCTTGTTTAATTTTTCATATTTTTACGTGAGGTGTATTTAATGATACTTTCCTTACACTGATATACAAGCTCCTTTCTTGTATATTTCTATATTCAGACAAGTGATTTTGACGCCTTTTTATATATGAGGGAGAGTTTTCAAATCTTTACGTGACGTGTATTTAATGACACTTTCCTTATACTAATATACAAGGTTCATTATTGTTGATTTTCATGTTATTTTTCATATCATCACGTGACGGGCATTTGATGATATTTTTCTTATACTAATATACAAGGTCCTTTCTTGTTGATTTATATATTCAGACAAGTGAATTTGATACCTTTTTCTTAATAAAAGGTATTTATTATATTTTCAGGTGTAGCCTTTAATTTATTATTATTTCCTTGCATTAAAATGCGTTTTTTCTTGTTTATTTCAATATTCAGACAAGATAATTTGACGCGTTTTCATTCATATGGCTTATATAATATTTTAAATGTCACCTTGAATTTATTATTATTTTATTACATTCATAAATATTTATCTTATAATTATGCATGGCCTCAATTTTTTTTCTTTCCTCATTTTAGAATAACAGGTCTATTTTATTTATTTCAATGTTCAGAAAAGTGCTATTAAAGAGTTTTTATTCATACAATATATTTTTCACATAATTCAACACTGTCGTTTTAAAAAACAACCTTTTTTCCTTACAATTGAGATGATTTGATTATTTATATTTTTATACTAACATACATAATCCTTTCTCGTTGATTCCTATGATAAATTAAGGGATTTTTATAAAGTTTTCAGTTATCGATATCTCTCGTAGGAAATGTTATGAAATCGAATTCCCCCTGTAGTGATGAGGACCATACCCAAAATTATGATATACAGGTTGGCCTTTGTCTGAAATTTCCAAAACTGCTGATGCGGTTCATTCTTCTTCATCACTAGTAAAGTTTTTACCAGGGTAATAAACATATTACATAGTAATCTGATGCATAAATTTAAGGAAATATTCCTCTCTAGGTACACAAATACATAATTTTATACCGAAATCATTAAGATTTAATCAAACAAAGAAATTTCTCACATATTAATATAAACTAATATATATATCACGTAAGTAATACTATGGCCATATATTTTATGAATATATAAATAGAAATATATACAAATTAATGAATTACCAAATTATTCTTTATTATATCCTTGTTGTGTGAGATGATATATAAAAAATAATATTTTCTAAAATAATTAAGAAATAAAACTTCACGGTAGTCTATAATATACGCCATATTTGCGGTGGTGGCTATTCTATTCTCCCACTCATTGGGTATACCCGCTTTCCAGTAACGCATGCGCAGTTCACTTTCTTTCCACCGCTTTAGCGTGAGAATCAGCAAAAGGTTCGGCGCAGGCTCAACGCAAATTAGTTGTAGTTATTATAGATGAAAAACACTAGGTTATAAGTAAAAGTTCCTATAAAAATTAAGTACCTATCTTTCGGGTATGAACGCATTTTAATAGGAGATAACGCGATAAATTCATACATTGGTTTCTCCTGTAGAAGTTATATTAGAAGTTATAGATTTAAATTGAATTTTTCAAAAGAAACATATCCTTGTAAGTATGATGTTTTTATCTTAATGTGGAAATAAAATATTATTTTATCGATTTTAAACTCAATTTGAAGTTATATTTTCTATAGATAAAAAGTAGAGCCGTGTTTTAAAGAAAGCCAAATACAAGGCATTCTAATTGAATTTCCGACAAATTTGAAAATCGAAAATACTCGTATTAATACTCAATAAATACTCGCAATAAAATATCAGAAGAACATTTTATTCTCAATGATATTCACAATAATCCCATTACGAGGCTAAACACATATGGCCATCTCGCGCTTTCCAATTTTTGTAGAGATTTAAGTTGTGTTCTGTCAAGCTTCCAAAGACTTCTGAAAATTTTCTATTATGACTTACCCTTACTTGAATCGCCATTATAAAGAAATATGTTGATTTTACCTAATAGGAAAAAATTCATTTGGTTCAATATTCAGTGAATATGAAGGCTAAGAAATTATAGAGAAGAAATTATGTTATTGTCTAAGGAATTTCAGACTGCAACATCATTATAGGTTCTGGCCGCTGATGGAGAGCCTTGAACATGTCGAATTTCTTTTCTGATTGCATATTGCCACGTGGAAAATTAGGGAAGACAAAAACTTCAGGAGGAAACAAAATTTATTTCAGGGAAGGACAAACTAAGAAAGGTAAACAAAAGATAAGCCACGAGGGAAATTTACAGAGTCGCAAGATATAAAAATAAAAATGACCACTCTGTTAAATAAAAAAAATAATAAAATTAAGAAATACCATGTTACATAAATAAAATTAATAAATACTATGTTACATAGCTTCTTCCCTATGGGAGCTGTGACCCACAGCTAGCAATTATTGTAGATACTGACGTGGATTTGACGTGCTTCTGCCAAGGATTCCATTGAAGTCTTGGAACTTTGTCCTAGTACCTTTGCCTCCATTTTCTTGCGGCGTGAAGAGCGGCTTTGTCGTCGTATCGTCTATAGGGACATCGTCATCTTCGAGGGAAGTCTTGCCTTTAGCACGGCGGTGGAATCCTGATGTCAGTCTCCGAAAATGTAGATCACAGCACCCATGGCTTCAAGGTCTTCTCGGCGATCTTCAGTTTGTCTTCCCTAACTTACCCAGCATCTCCACCAAAATGCCACGTGGAAAATTAGGGAAGACAAAAACTTCAGGAGAAAACAAAATTTATTTCAGGGAAGGACAAACTAAGAAAGGTAAACAAAAGATAAGCCACGAGGGAAATTTACAGAGTCGCAAGATATAAAAATAAAAATGACCACTCTGTTAAATAAAAAAAATAATAAAATTAAGAAATACCATGTTACATAAATAAAATTAATAAATACTATGTTACAATATTGTTATGACTATGTAATGAACTGATCTCTTCGGAAGATCTATTATCCTTGAAATTTCCTGTATGCCAATATTTCGATTCGGCAATTTATACAATTTGGTTAGTGTTTATCTTCTTTCTGCTCTTCCATTTCTTGTGTCCTCTTGGATTGAGCTTCTCGCTCTCTTTTTGTTTCTAATTTAAAAGCGTCTATACCTTTCATAAACAGAGGTTTATTTAGGTCTGTCTCGCTGAGTGAATTTCGAAGCATCGTCAAAATATTTGTAACTGGAATTTAATTTTTTACGCAGAAACAAATGCATATCTCGTTGATAACATGCTTATAGCATTCAAAATTTAATAGATGATAATGTAAAACTATTTTATAGAAAGGAATGTAATTTTGAAGTCCTAATTCTTTCACGAATATTGAAAATTAAACTCTTCCTGAAATTTAATATTGAATTTAATAGAAGTACCTTTTTTACAAAATGTATCCGGGTCAAATAACAAAATAATTTCAATAGATTAGAGAAGTATTTATTTATATTTTTCAACAATACGTATAATACCAATCTAGATAAAATATATTTTTAGTAAGTTTTACATACACATTATTCTACAGACCTGATTATAATGATAATTAGACGTAGCATCTTTTAAATATTTACATAATACTCTTAGAACGTAATATATATGCAAATTTCCTTCAATAAAATTTCAGTGATTTTTAAAAAATATAATTTTTGGTTTGTTCTTTAACTCCCTCTTTGGCACACCATTTTATATATGCAAATATAATAGTCTGTGAGACAAAGTATAAATTATCATTATACTAGTTATATTAGTGTCACAGATATAATTGAATGTATCCTAATTATATATGGAGGTATTGGCGAATGGACCAAAATAAGAGAAATCAATATCAAACCCGGAGAGAAATTGTATCGATTCCCCAATTATTATAAATGATGATAGATTTGGTAACCATTCAACATCTCTAAATTAATATTTTTCCTTTATTAAAGAATGGAAATAAATTGACATATCGGAATCCAATAATTATTCTTACATATTTATTTAAGGATATTTTCCTCAGTTTACAATTGAGGTTTTAATTATGACACTGAAGGTAAAGAATGAAGATGACACATTTCAAATAAAGATTTTTGAAAAAATATAGAAATATTTATATATATTACTTTAAAGTATTAATTTATTTCACTTTTTTTAATACTCATTAGAATATTTCTATTAATTTTTGAATGAAAGATCTTATAAATTGCAAAATGATTTTCAGATCTATATATTAGTACATTTTGTATCAAAATTCGATATTATTATAGATGCGTATGAATTTTTTTTAATTAAAAAATGTCTACCGCCCTTATTGCAATGAAAGAATTAATGAGAGGGCCTGGCTCATTAGTGGTGAGCCCTCCCAACTCGTCAGTTTAATCTGAGAGGGTTCACTACTGATGAGCTAGGGACTCCAATTAATTTTTCTATTGCAGTAAGGGCAGTAGAAATTGTTTAATTTTTAAAATAAAAATACGTGCCTATAATAGTTTCGAATTTTCATAACATATGGCGCGCTAATACATCATAATATTTTGTATCTGTATTTGATTCGTCTTTTATTTCAATTAACCACAGGGTTATCTTCTTCACAATGTTGTTTTAATATTGTTGTTTGAATTAAGATAAACAGTTGAATGATCTATGAGATTTCTTCAAAATAAACGTATCTCTTCATAAATAATTTTTCTTCAGGAATAGTTAAAAAAGTATTCGATTATCAATCACAAATAAATAATATTGTAGCTTAGAAATCAAGTCTTTGTATATTTGAAGGTGTAAAAGTATTTATTGATGACGTCACGGCGACTAGTCGACAATTATTAACAAACCAACCAAACTATCTACAGCTAGAGAATATCGAGCAAGCAAGCTAGACAAATAAATGATGATTTTACAAATATAAAATAATAAATCCGTTCCCAAATATTTTCATTGAATAATTGATTCAAATAATAATTTATTTATTCGCTATAATATTATCACAATATTAATAAACAAGTTAATTTAATATATACAAATATAAGAGAAATTTAATATTAATAATCAATAAATATATGAAGTGTAAAGAAAAGTATTGTTAATCTCTGGTTATTCTAACTGTATATGATAGTCCAATTGAAAAGCTAGTATTTTTCAAAACAATTGATTCCACAATATCAAAAGATATTCATTGAATTCATAAAGTAGAGGCCTAGGTCTCTGTTTATTAATATTTCAAGTTAAGTAACGATAGAAATTAAAGATCTTACCAATATGGTGATCAAATAGAGTTTTACAAATATATTTCATATAGAAGAATTACCTAAACTAGAAAATGATCCTAACAAACTACTCGAAAACATTTCCGATATTGATTGAATGGTTGTTAAAATCACTGACATATTGGAAGCCGTTTTTTCGATCATTGGAGGTTAAATTCACTAACCCCAAGTCCTGGAATAAACTGGTAAAATAATGTATGTTAACTTGTAAAAATATATTTTAATAATTTATATATTTTATAGTTAATTGTTGGGTTGTGTGATTTTTATTGTTAAAAAAAATTTTGGTCGCCTAGGTACAAATAAACTATTGTAAACAAAAGGTTGTAATGGTTAACGACACGATAGAATAATTCTTTGCCATTTCAAATAAAATATTTTTATAAATATTTGTGCGAACAGGATTTTTTAAAATTAAAGAAAATAGTTAAGAATTGAAGCTGAACATATTCCGGATATTGCTCTGTTAATTCTGTTCAAAATATCCATGTATAATCTAAAATAATTATCGAATATTTTTCCCCCGCAAATTATCATATCTCTACGACTTAATATAAGCATATGGAATTACCGCGCCATCTATAGACAAAATATTAAACTATCAAAATTCGAAACTATTTTAAAGGCGTAAGATTCTTTTTGAAATTAAATTATTTCTACTGCCCCCTTACTACAATGGAAAAATTAATGAGAGGACCCCTGGCTCATCAGTGGTTAACCCCTCCAGCGGTTTCGCCAGTTTAATCTTCCATACCGCTGTTATTTTGCATTTTTGGAACTTCCTTTTATAGTGATACTTTTGATAGACTCTTGAAATGGGTATTTTAAAAGAACTATGGACATAAGCTTTGAAGACAGTAGAATTACCTACATTTATAATTAAATAATAGATGGCGCGCTAGTGCATCATATTAAACTATAAATAACACGATTATATTTTACAATACTTTTAGAATACATTCAAATAGACTACTAACACCCATATATTCGATATTTTAAGCTCTCAAGACAATACCTAAACCTTGTAAAACTAAGTTTCAAGATGGAAAGAGATTGGGATTGAAATTATCTTTTTACAACGTACATATAAGGTTATGTTACAAGTTTAAAAAAAAAACATATATGAATAAATAAATGTCAATATATATAATTATTAATAGGTGTACATATAGTTAATATATTGTCGCGTATATCAGCCTAAAAACAGTCACAACCCTCGCCAATTGATGGCTCTTTGGTTATTTTTAGTCTTGGACTAGTGTGGGCGTCGCCTGCTACTGTGATCCTGTTTTCTGGCGAATAAATTTAAATAGCTGTTTATATTGGCTCTGGGATGTGAATTACTGTAAATACCCGTTAATTGATATTCGAGTTCTTATGTAATATGTATTAATGATGACAATAAAATAAGAGAAGTGTTAGCAGACTTGTTGTCGGTTGCTGTTATAGCTCTCTCCAACATTACAGTGGGTGCTCTTCGGGTAAGTCTCTCGTGTCCCCCCACCAATGATAAGGCCGAGAGATTCTGCCAGAGGGAATGGAGATCCACGTGAGTGGGGGTCCTCGGATAGTCTCTGAGCTAGCTGCAGAGTAGGGCTAAAAAGGTGAAGCAAGGTAGGTGATCCATGGTAAAGGAAGCGGCGGCGTCGCGAAGAACCATAGGGGTCACGTGCGACAATATATACACTATTCTTACTGCGGGAAAGACGCCGCTACCGATGGACCGCTAGAGTTATTTTCCACAGCGTGGGTAGGTCGATGTAGCTGGCGTTACCCAAACAAGACCAAGATGGAATTGTAGATAGTAGCTTTCGCTACATTTGTCAGTTTCAATGTCTCGGGATGGAGGCCGAGGCCAAACAGCAAGGCCTGTATATCCAGAGGTATAACGCAGGAGGTGAAAACGTCCCAGAACAGGTGTGTTACAGCTTGGTAACTGCGTTTTGGGGATCGAATAAATGTCCTTCAGGGGTATATCCATGAGCATTTTTAGTCGATGCAGACCTCCAACTGCCATCTCTTTTCTAAACTAATATAACTGGGAATTCAATGGGCTTGATGACGGTTAAATGACAATATTTGAGGAATTGTAAATACAAACAAATCAATACTGCTCTGTACTGAAAAGGACAATATCTTAATGAACCCAGGTAGATTTTATGGAATCGTCAAATCTGGTGTTGTTTCTTTGTTTTCAATTCGAGTCATTGTTTTATGAGATAGCATATAGTGTTGTTCTCTATTCTAGTGGTACCGTTGTTTCTATATATCTTCCAACATTTTCATCCAGAAATAATACCTTATACGCAAATAATAGAAAATAAAACATTCCGGGTTTCTCATATCAATCTCTAGCTTTATTAAGTTGAACTGAATAACAACCGAAATAAAAAAGAAAATGTCTGCAATGTTGTTTTAAATTGGATAAAATTTCATCCAATGAAACAATATCAGGTAATTTTCCTTTTATTGGCCCCAATATTGTGTAATATGATGCAATTTGAGTAACGGAATGGGTAAATTGCATGTGAATTTCCAATTTAAAAATATTCTGTGTAAATATGCAATTACGCCTTAAGTAAATTAAATATTTATATATACATATATACTATCCGAATGACCCGGGAAACGCCCGTGTTTTACCCTATTGAATGTTTTTATTCAAATACTATTTGTTACAATTATAAATTTGGCGCCTTTAATAAATGCATATGTTAGTTAATAACTATAGCCTATGTGCTTTTTCTGTCTATGTACTGTTGGCTTCCGTAGGCGTCTCATACTGGGAAAAGGAAAGAGAGGATTCCATTTAGTTATTAACTAATATATGCATTTATTTAAAGAGCGACCCGATCAAACCAATAGTTACAAAAACGAAAGAGCGAATGGAGGAGGCATGATGGGGGGGGGGGGGGGCAAAGGTGGCGTGACCGTAGCCAACCAATAGGAGGGCGCCATTCAAAAAAAAAAAAGCAAACGGTGACAGAGGCCGATGAGGAATGACGCAAGTAACTGTATATAGAATATCATGGTTCTGTCTTTTCTCTTTTCTACAAACCAATCTTTTCGCTTTTTCCTTTTCTACCCAGCCTATGACGCGTAACGCCGAAGCTATGCTAGAGTTCTTTTCTATATATACACCTATATTTTTCAATCACAACTATTACATTGAAAATAAATTAACTTATTTTGAATAAATATTTTTCTATTAATAATAATATTTCGATATAGTTCAAAACCTTCTAGAATCATTCGTATTTGGATTTTCTAATCATATGATACACACAACACGAATTTAGTCTTCAATTAATCAATGAATTGTGTTTTGTCTAAACCTAAAATTGATTTTGAGATAGGCATTCAGTAACCTCGAAACTTTTGAATTAATGAACATATATTGATCTAAACTAGGTAAATTTGTTTTTAATGTGTTTTATATATCATGATTGCTCCATTTTTCGCAATAAAGCATTATGCAGTCCATGTATGTATATTGAAATGGGGATAGTTACATCAATAACTTTATATATACAAATATAAGAAAGTTCGAAAAACTTTAAATAATATTTTAAAACGTAATATGGTTTATGATATACAAGAAAGTGAGTCCTTTTATATAGGTTCAATTTTAACTGTGAAAAAATATTCTTGAATAATTTTGAACAAAATCAAATACAGCTAAATATTTGAAAAAAATGCATCTTGTCAGTTCGTGAACTTTTTTTAAAGGGATTAAATAAAAGGTGAAACCAAACTCTATTGGATAACATTACACTTTACTATGAATAAAAGTTGCATATGCGGCTAAAACAAGTAAAAACACATTAAATACTTAACAAACTCCATTAACTTCATCTTTCTAAACTATTTTCTTATATATGTTTCTTGTTTGTCATAAATTTTCAGATAATACTTGAATTTATTTTTTTAAGTGTTTTTTTTTATAATATGATCATATAGGAATTTATTTATTGATATTTTTGTTGCACATATATGACGCGTAAAAGCAGAAGCCCATGATTGACTCTTTCAATAGACTTTATTCTTCAACTAGAACAGAAACATTGTAGCGCCGCTGCTGTAGTGTCAAGGATAGTCAAATAAGAACGCGGAATCGGTAAGGATCTTTGTTCGATCCTTCTTTATTTACCTTCGGTAATCAATGGAGAACAAAGCAAGTAACATAACAGTGAGCATATTCCTACAGCTGCCAACAAGGTAAATGACTTCACTTCTGGCCGTCATCTGTGCTTCTCCTATCTTGAATTGATGTGAGCACATGTTTCCGAACTGACCCTGCTTGCTACCACGGTGTTATCGATGTTTTCTCGTCGTAACACTACTCTCCTTATAAATAAACCTGCTTTCCCCAAATAAGACAAACCTCTTCTCTAGTCTTCAAAAGAATATTTGAGATGCTGAATGTCTCAGATTATGTGAGTGGCCATCAGCTATGCTTCTCCCTTCTTGAATTAGGTCACACATGTGTACAAACTGACCCTGCTTACCAGCACGGCATTGTTAATGTTTTCTCGTCATAACACTACTCTCCTAAATAAACCTGCTCTCTTCAAACAGGACAATCCTCCTCTTCAGTCTTCAAAATAACCTTTAAACTCCTGAATCCCTCAGATTAAACGAGAGACCATCAGCTGTGCATCTCCCTTCTTGAATTGAGGTGAATACATCTGTCCGAACTGACCCTGCTTGCCAACACGGCGTTGTCGGAGCTTTCTCGTCGTAACACTACTCGTCTCCTCAATAAGCCTGTTTTCCCCAAACAGGACAAACCTCCTCTCCATTCTTCAAAATAACCTTTAAACTCCTGAATGTCTCGGATTACACGAGTGGCCATCAGCTGCACTTCTCCCTTCTTGAATTGGGGTCACACCTGTGTCCGAAATGACCCTGCTTACTAGCACGGTGTTTTCGAAGTTTTCTCGTCATAACACTACTATCCTCCTAAATAAATCTGTTTTACCCTAACAGTACAATTCTATTTATTTATTTAACAGTTGGGAGAGACACGCCATATCCACAATTTGGATAATTGCGTGTATATTTTAAATTATATACAATTAATACAATTGAACATTGGAAATCATTAAAATTAAACGTTCGATGTCTAATTTTACATATAGCAATTATAAGTAGTAGCTTGCAATATGTACAGTCAACACTTTCGCCTCAAAATATACATCCTGCAGAATCTATTAAACTTGATGTATTGGTCTTTATTGCAAGCAGCTTGTTTTGTATTAGTCAGGTAAAGTTGGTTTTCTTCCCTTAGATCAGAAGTTAATGGACAGTTTATCAGAAGGCGTTCAGGGGTTTGTTGTTCGTTTCCACAAGTGCATGCAGGTGAACCAATTTTGCCAATTCTAAACAAATATGTGTTGAAGTCACCATGTCCAGTAAAAAATTGAACATTATAGAAGTTGGGTTGAAAATAGTTAGGAATTCTTGAAGTATCAAAGAATCCCTTGAAATTATCATTGGCACCTCCATAGTATTCCTCAAATTTCTGGTTTATAAAATTAGATATCATTTTTCTTGTAGTTGGATCTGATTTTTTGTATCCAATATTCATTTTTAGTATATTTGTTTCAATAAAATCCGTGAGCTTTGGTGTTCTAGCAACAATATGAGTACAGTTTGAAGATGTTGAATTATAAACCTTTGTACTGTGCTTCAAAATTTTGTACTGCAGAGAGTTTAATTTATCTTTGACTTTTTTGGGTATAAAGTTGTACCAGATCGTGGAACCATAAGTTAGTGAACTTCGAAACAGTGTCTTATAGAGTTCTATTCTTCTTTTACTGTCCAGTCCCCATGCTTTCCTGGTTAATCAAATTAGGTATCCACTAGCTCTTTTTGTCTTAGTAATAATTTCATCAATATGGAGCACAAAATCCAATTTGTTTTTATTTCTATGATTTTTAAAATTCTCCTCTCCAGTCTTCGGGAGTTCCTTTAAGATCCTGAATGTCTCGGATTACACGACTGGCCGTCAGATGTGCTTATTCCTTCTTGATTTGGGGTCACACATGTGCCCGAGCTGACCCCACTTGCCACAACGGGGTTGTCGAAGTTTTCTCGTTGTAACACTACTCTCCTCCTAAATAAACCTGTTTTACCCTAACAGTACAATCCTCCTTTCCAGTCTTCGGGAGTTCCTTAAAGATCCTCAATGTCTCAGATTATGTGAGTGGCCATCAGCTGAATATGTCACACATGTCTTCTAACTGACCCTGCTTACCACCACGGCGTTGTTAAAGTTTCCTCGTTATGACACTACTATCCTTATGTATATAAACTTTCTTTCCTCAAACAGGATCAACAATCCTGCTTTCCAGGCTTCAAAAGAACCTTTAAGATTTTGAATGTCTCGGATTATGCGAGGGGCCATTAGCTGTACTTTTCCCTTCTTGAATTGGGGTGAACATATGTTTCCGAACTGACCCTGCTTGCCAACATGGCGTTGTTGAAGCTTCTTTGTCGTAACCAAACTATTCTTCTAAATAAACTTGTTTCCTCAAAAGAAGCAAACTTCCTCTCCAGTCTTCAGGAGAAACTTTAAACTTCTGAATGTCTCGGTTTACACCAGTTACCGTCAGATGTGCTTATTTATTCTTGATTTGGATCACACATGTGTCCGAGCTGACCCCACTTGCCACCATGGCGTTGTCGAAAATTTCTCGTCGTAACACTATTCTCCTTCTTAATAAACCTATTTTACTCAAACAAAGCAAATTCCTCTTCAGTCTTCAGACGAACCTTCAAACTCCTTGAATGTCACATTAAATTAGGCTTGTTTGCAGTCCTTGAACGTAACGCCATGATTAGCGTCACACATATTTTGTTGTAACATGTTATAACTCTTAATGAGTTGCAGGAAACAAGAGAATTAGTACATAAATACCATCATCTTGCAACTAAATGCTTTAGAAACTTTATAGTGACGCACATTCTTATATAATAATTCTTAATCACAGAACATATTTAAATTATCAAATATACTATATTTGTAAATTAAATTTATGAATTTATTTATAATTAACGAATTTGCGACACAAGAATTTGGGAATTATCAAGCGATGTGATAAACAATTATTTCTGTGAAAAATAGACATTTCGGCCAGTTTATATTAGGAACAAAATAACAAATGTAATATTTAAGAAACTAACTGACTGAAATGGCTAATATGAATGCCAGCCAGGCAAACTCTATCTACAGGATAAACAATTATATTGGAATAATAATATATCAATATTTTCAAACAAATATAAGAATATATGACTGGAAAACAAATTTTATGAAACATTAAATTTGTATTCACATCAAATATTGATATCATTATTTTTAATAGAAAAGAAATCCATTATATATTAATATAGTTGTATATTAAAGGATATATTTTCTTGTATAGAATAAACAAGCATATTTGGAAAGAACTTTTATAAAGAGAGATGAAATACGCTACTCAATTATCTGATATATAATTTAAAGGGCAATTTGAATAGAATATGAATACTTCTTAAAAACGTAATGATCGGTTTATATATATAGTATATTTAAAACTGTATAATAATGACAATATCAGTATATATCTTATATCTCCCAATTAGTTAGAGCCGATGCCTTAGAATATCCTACCTTCTATTAAAATGTACACTGTTTCTATTTGCTACCACCCCCATATTTTGTATATATGCTATATCTTTATTAATAAAACCTGTAAACCCTTATTTGTATGTAAAACTAAAAATGTTGACGTCAAAATAAAGATCCAAAGAGTGTTCTGTCAGCTAGTGGCAGGGACAGAGGGGAGGAAAAAAGCCAACGCCCAGCCCATGTGAGGTACCGAGGGACATTCTTATAGACAACCCCCCTGAAAACAGGACAAGTTTTGGCAGGGAGTCAGCAGCAGATGTTTCTAGAAGGTGTCTCTCGGCAGACGGCTATTGTCTAGGGCACACTCTCTCTCTCCATGTCTCGAGGATAAGCATCCAAGTTTGTGTCATGGCCTCTACCTCTGTCCCGTGGGCTGTCCCTGATCCCTCTATGTGCTAACATCTAGCCCTGCCTCTTCTTGTTGTCCGCGTGTATGAAGATCATCAACACTCGCCTCACGTACACGACTGCCAGCTTATCCATACGTCGACATTTGCAACAATATTACATATATATATATTACATTTTTTTAAATATAAGATAGAACCTTTTTCCTTTTATATTTTAAGATATTTTACCTTTTTGATTGCATTTCTTATAATAATTTTTTCATGCCCAAATTTCTCCCACCTACTCTGTATTTTAATTGATTTCAACTGTGATATTATAAGACAATGCGGCGCTGAGTTTGTGTATACAAAAATGTAATGCCTCGATAAAGGTTGGCGTTCAGCCAGCCGAAATATTGGCAAAATAAATATTTTTTTAAATCCAATATATGCCGTTTATTATCTAATATATATATATAGTTTGCATGTATTAAATTAGTACTTCCTAGCAGCAAAAATCAATCAAATATTTTGTATATCTCGACCTGTGGTTACAAGAACATGCTTATATTTCGATTCATATTTTCATATTGTATTTCAAGTGTCGATTTTAAGGAATATTGTAATATATTAAAAATAAAGAAGGCATTTCCTGACCACAAGCACATGTGCTTTTTAGATGGCAGAGCGCCATATGGTGGAGAAAAATAAACTAAACGTTTATTTAACTTGTTCCGTGATTTTGGCCAACCCGAAAGCGTTTATTGCTGTTGGCGCTCGTCAACGTTAAATAAACGTTTAGTTTAATTTTTCTCCACTAGATGGCGCTCTGCCATCTAAAAAAGCACATGTGCTCGTGGTCGGGAAATGCCTTCTTTATTTTTAATATCAACACCTGACCCATCTATCTTTTATTTTTTTCTATTGTTTTTTTCATTGTAATATATATATAACTTAAAAAATAAAGGAGGCATTTCCTGACCACGAGAACATATGCTATATGACAGAGTGCCATGATGGTCAGGATATGCCTTCTTCATTTTTAATATTAACAACCCACCTTTTTTTTTTTCACATGTATAACTTTAAAAATAAAAAGGCATATTCTTCCCAGAAATACATGTGTTTTTCATAAGGCAGAACGCCATCTAATAGAACAGAAATCAACTAAACGTTTATTTAGCCTGTTCCTTTATATTTGGCTAGCTAATATTCTTGATAAATCAAAAAAATCCATCCAAGAACGCGTTTCGCGCTGTTGACGTTCTGCCATCTAAAAATCACATGTGTTCCTGGTCAAGATATGCCTTTTTTATTTTTAATATCAACACCTGACTTTTAAACTTTTGTTCCAATAATAATTTGACATATATAACTTTATATAGAAGATATTTTAGATAACATACTATATATTCTCTATATGCGATGAAGAAATAGAAATATATTACTTTAGAAGTAAAATAAATGGAAAGGTGAAGTTTACATCAGATATCACAAATGTTTTATTGGGCGAAGTAAAAAGGTTTGAGAAGGTAAATGTAATACGAACACTCTCACTCTGTCATTTCTAATAAACCTCAGAGAGAAATGTGTTTGCCATTTGGAATTTTTATTGTTCTACAAATATTTAAAAACGTCCAACCTATATATATATATATATATGTTGGATAATATATAATTCTAATAGATTTTTAGACCGAAATTATTAATAAAATATGTATATATCTTTGAAATTAATTAGTAATGAATTACCTAATATTTATAGAAGTATCCTGGCTAGGAGCACAGGGAACAAGCTAAATCTAAAATTTAGTTGATATCTGTTCCACTAGATGGCGCTTTGCCATATGAAAAACACATGTGCTCCTGGTCAGGATATGCCTTTTTTATTTTTAATATCAACACCTGACCTTCTTATTGGTTTTTTTTCTATTGTTTTTTTCATGTATAGAAGTATATATTACAGTTTTTCTATGATTATATATGGTATATTGTTAACGATTCATTATGTGAAAATATGCGTTCTCACGCAATTCTGGCCCTAACTATCCGTTTCATGATTTTCCAGGATGCCTGAATGACCAATTTTTTGGTCGTTGAGGTACAGCTTGCAGCACGCTGATGAGGGCTAACAGCCCGAAACGCGTCCGCGGTTAGCTCTTCTTGATTAATCAAGAATGGGTATTTGGCCAATTCTGGAATAATTAAAAATCAACGAAAATAGTTGCATTTATTCCGATAGAAGACGCAAGCCATCAGCAACTTTCAGTTACACGATAAGGAGATGCCTTTTTCATGATTCATTATGTGTTCTTATCAATTCTTGTGATGATGAATTACGTACCATTTATATATTGGTTACTTTTACAATTGCCCTATTTTGGTATAATTGTATTTTACTACATATTAATTGTAAGATTAGTTAGAAAGTAAAATGTTTTGCATATTTATAGTTCATTTTAAACATTGTTTTATTCTAGGTATAACATTTCATAAATCTCATTTGTTATCTATTTCGTGTAAAAGAAATAAATTCCAGTTAAAAAATGATGTATATATTATTAACATTTTAAGTATCAATTCCATTTATGAATAACACTAAAATGAATGAATATATAGAAATCTTATATATAATATACAACAAAATATAAAGCTACGTCGATATTAACAGTGGAAATTTAAGACATAGAGGTTTATATATAATAATAAAGCAACAAATACTTCTCATTTGTACAAATTGCTTTTCTAACAATGGTAATTTGACCTAATCGCAAATACATAAATAGCGCGGTAATTCAAGCTAAGAGTGTAATTATCATTTCACTAGATTAATTATAACAGTTAGAAGTGGCTAATTTCATATGGCCTTCACCAGATTATAACCTTAAAGTTTGCCATATTCTCACTTTAACCAATGTGTCATGAGCTGCATTCAATTTTTATAACGGCATATATTTTTTTATAAGAAGGTGTATATATATATATATGTCATAATATTTATAATACCCAAGAGATATAATTTCTTTTCGCCATAATAAATATGTTAAATTGTAAATACAAATTAATTCATCTATAAATCTATACAAAATAAACGTGGGAGCCAGCGCGCGCTGCGTGCGCGCGCTGACGAGTGTGGAACAAATTATTTTTCGAAGCTTACATGCATAACGGCTGCGCCCTTCCATTCGACCACGACAGATACGACATATATATATATTGTAACCAAGTATTTATTCATTTTATTATTTTTATTAACAGAGTGGTCATTTTCATATTTATATTTTGCTACTCTGTAAATTCCCCACGTTGCTTATCAATTGTTTACCTTTCATAGTTTGTCCTTGTGCCTGAAATAAATTTTGTTTCCTCCTGAAGTTTTTGTCTTACCTAATTTTCCACGTGGCAATATATTAGATGAAACAATGCATATATATATACTCATGAACAAAACTTAAGGAAGTTGTACCTTTTAGCTTGTACATCGGAATTGAGACAATAACTCTGAATGATATTTGATACACCGTGACCTTTATTGAAGTCACGTGGGATAACCGAAGGTGAAAAAATGGCTTCTGTCTATTTAATAAAACAACAACAAAAAAAAGACAACGGTAACATGAATACTTTCCACTTCCTTATTTGTGTTTCTATAAGTTTATTCATAGCCAATAACAATTAAAATAATTTTATTGACATCTCGTCAATACATGTAAAAGTGCACAGTCTGCACTATTTCAAAAAGATAATTGTATCTATGTGTACATTAATACTATGAACAAAAGAAAACTTCCAGGAGCCGGATTTGAACCAGCGACCTAAAGACCACCGTTGAATGATCTACAGTCCTCCGCTCTGCCAACTGAGCTATCGAGGGATGTTTATTAAGAAAGCTTTCTTGATTAGTCAAAAAGAAAGAATTTTCAAGGTCACTATGCAACTTAGTTTTGATAATCATATATTATTATAAATAGGTGGACGCCTCTCATTTTGCTAAATTTGGTGTTGTGGCTTTGTCACCAACTCCAGGCCGCTAGTTTACGGCGATAGATGGCGTCTAGTTTTGAGGTTTAATTTGACGGTAGAGAAGCCCTATGCTTTTTTAAAATTATATAAAATTATAAAAAATATTTATATGAAATATTTATCCTTTTTGGTGCCGGTTACTCGACAAGTCTCATTCCTCGGGAGCCTATAACATTCTTGCGTGTGATCTAAGTTCCATGAAATCATACTTCTGGTTGAATCTGTATCGTATTTTACCTATATTTTGGAGATTTATTAGCAATAAACGTAGCAAAATGGCTAACACTGGCTGTTACTTTGAAATTTTATCTGTACAGTCTAGTACATATTGATTGGGCTATGTTCAAAATGAATGCTGGCACACCAAGGGAAAATCCTTCACAGTTTTATCAGCACATAATAGTGGATCTGACAGTGAAAGTATTAATGTAGTTTCATTTATATATATGATTATACATTAATAACATATTTCTTTATTATACTTCTGGTTGAATTCGTATTGTATTTTAACTATATTTGGAGGTTTGTTAACTAGCTAAACCTGGCTGTGATTAAAACTTTTAACTAGGCAGCCTCTATCTTTACGATTGACAACCTAATGACAATAATTCACATCAAATATATATTTGAATTTATATTGTAACGTTTCATTTTAAAATTTAAAATATGTTTTTATAATGTTAATTTTAGTTTTTTGTTATAATTAGGAAGATCCAAATTCCATTCTTGGTGTATGTATAGGTCCTTAATTACGATCCTTTTTTTTCTCTATATATTGCATGTAATGATGATAACAGATGGCCCTTTCAATTTAATATACAAATATCAGTGAAAGGATAATATATATAATTACAAAATTCACAAATGTGACAAAATATGAATAAAAATTTATCAATAATGAATGAAAAAGCATAATAATATAATATCTATCAATTGATTTGAATCTCCAGGATAACAATCAAACAAATGCTACAGGTTTCTATAAAAGATACTCATTTCCAGAGACCTATAGCATTTGTTTGATATAATATATACAATAATAAATTAAACTGGAGGAACCTCTTGGAGGGTTCACTACTGATGAGCTAGGTCTTCCATTATTTTTTCCATTGCAGTAAGGGCAGTAGAAATTGTTTTTTTTTTTTTTTTATAATCATACGCGTCTATAGTAGTTTCGAAATTTCATTAATAAATGTGTAGAGTGTTTAT